>JALBCR010004249.1:1200000-1792236 GCA_030710515.1 Abscondita cerata
TCCTTTTTTGTAAGCTGGTTATAGTTATAGCATTGCATTTAAAATTTCCCAGAAAAAATAACAAATAGAGATAGGTGTTACATAACGCTCTCTAGTTTCCAATAAAAGCATTAAATGTGATGTTATCTGCTTCTGAAATTTACCTTTAATGCTCTTTAAATTGAGCTTAAGTTTATGAAAATCGGTTCACGCATGTGGAAGTTACAGTGTTTTTTCTCTCAACAAAAGTAACATTTCCCCACCACTTAAGAATAGGTAATATAGAAAAATGACTTAAACAAAAGTTTTAAAGTAGAACTAGTACCTAGTTCCTAATGCTAACATTTTTTACTAACCTTAATTAGGATATATTTTGTAAAAAACTCAATTATATTTTGTAAATTATAGGTTGCGCCATCTAGAGGAAAACTACGAACTTAAAAATATTTTAAAACACTTTTTATGTGTCGAGTTTGTTATAAGAATTTTTCCCAATGTTGTAGGACGTGCGGTTTCCGAGATACGGCCGGTCGCCATCCTTAACGAATCATCCTGTATATAGCACCGGTTTGATATACACAAATATAGTTAAGTTAACCCAAATAGAATCAAGATATTGATTATGATTCAATATGATAACATAATAGGACGAGGAAGTTTGTTAGTTATTTAATGAAAGGAATTGAATACATCATTAGATTGTGAATAAAGCACCGAATGTCCTCGAAATGCTGAAACGTTAATTTTAACAGAACGCGGCGATTCTAAAAAAGTTAAAAATGACATATTATAGAATTTTCTAGTTTAAGAATTGTTCAAGTATCAAAGTATCACCAATACTTTCTAATCAAGTATTTTTTTGTTAAAAATAATATCATGTATGTTATCTTGCAATTTTCTTTAATGAGGAATTCACTCATAAATAGAAAAATCGTTCTTTCAGGAATATGATTTAACACACAATCTAAATTTTATTTACCGTAATTCCAATTTCTAGTCAGTTTTCTGTAATGTGACAAGAGGAGTACCTGATTCTTCAATGTGGTTGTATGCAAAAATATCGATGTTCAATATTTTATTGGAATTTTAGCATGCTTTTAGGTATTATCTACAAAGTTTTGATAATGCTTAGTCATAATGATTTTTCTTAAGTATGTCATTAGATAAGCGCTTAAATGAGTTGTATATTAGAGTCTATTAGATAGAGTTAAATAATATAATTATAATAAAATGAGGATTTTCATTTGTTTTTAAGATACCATGACTCACCACATTTAAACGTTTTGCCATGTAGAGGGTGTCCTAAATTGGCCAATCTCGTAGGGTGCGACCGATTCGGGTAGAAATAAAGTGAAATGGTTTTCGCAGCCTTATGTTGGATTTTGCAGAAAAATCGATTGAAAACAAAACTTTGTATCTGCTTCCGTTTTACATGGAAAGCAAAATGTGAGTTGTTTCTCTTTTAATTTTTTATTTGTTTACTTTAATTACTTTTGATTTAGGGCAAACTTTATTTTAAATTGTAATCATGGTGATCCAAGACCTAATTATATTGGAATTTTTCTCAGGTTTTCAAAAATATATAATTTCTGAAATTTTGCTTTCGAAGATTACAATAATCTCCATGCGATGAGTAATTTTTTCAAAAATTGTTAATATTTAAAATTTTTTATCGTACTTTAGAATGATAAACAATACTTAAAAATATGTTTAAACAATATCACGTTTAGGAATAAAAAAAATATATAAATAAGTACTTACTTACTTCATTAGACATTGGAAAAAGTTTTGTCGTACGTAGTTACTAGATTATCGATAATAGTCATACTTAAAACTATGTAAATAAAAAATAAATAAAATGAGTAGAGAATAAACTAATTAACACCGACGCAGATATTATGTTAAAACTTATTAAGATACATATATTTCACAAAACGGCACAGTCGTAATTGTTTGATTTTGCAAAGTCGGTTAAGATAAGAGTAGGTACAGAAAATAGTAATGCGTGTGTGTTAAAGATGGTTAACATCATTGCAATACGAAAAAACCGTCGAAAATGTTTATCACATACTTATTACAAAGGCAGCAATTATAGTTAAAACGTAATAATTATGACTTCGGAAGCTATTATCTTATTGTAATTGTTTTCAGTGTCCAAAATGGTAGTTTCCTCCAAATTAAAATCATGGCCAGGTTCATTGTGATGGATCGTAAGTGCTGTGTTGTCATTTTTCTTCGAGCAACAATTGTGATTTTTAATTTATATTTTTTAGCTTTTGTTTAGTCTGTCCAATATAACAACCATTGAATACCTTACAATTGATCTTATAGATAAGTTTTAGTAACAAGTGTTGTAGATCGTGTTGTTGTTATATAGAATGATTTTTATTTTATCTAGAATTTTCATTAATTTATTAGGTATTAGTTTGGGTATATTAATTAGGTTTCTGTATTGAAAACATATATTAGTATTAGTGGTGTTGGGATTAGTTGTACAGTTAGTTATAGTTGTGTTAGTAGTTAGTTAATTGTTATTATAAATAAGTTTTTGGTTGGTTTTTAGGATAGTTATTTTTTATAAGTGTTGTCGTCAGTAGTTTTAGATTCTTTTCTTGTAGCTCTGCAGTACACAATGTAATTATTTTATTTTTATAGAGTTAATAATGTTCAGTTTTTGATGGTAAGCATGTTTAGAGAAATAATTGATCATTCTATTTGACGATGTGGGTTTTGTGTTGAAATGTTAACTTTATACCGAACTCTAAAATTGTAACTGAATCGAGCCCAAAATCACAATTCAAATAAATGTTAGGGGCTCCAGTATTTTATGAGCAAAACATTGAAAATCGTAAATCCAAAACTTATAATCAAATTACTCACACGGTTTTTAGGATGTATTAGATATATATTTAAAAACAAAATTGTCACCTTGCTAAAGACTCAGATTTTTTCAAAAATCAATGTTTCAAAATTTGCTCGTTCACCCACACTTGTGTGATTCAGAGAACATCTAGATTTACAATATTTTTAAGGGGACCGGTATGATTATCGAAACCTTTGGTCTTTTCTATCATTCTATCTATTTTAAACAAAAATATATTTTTTTACATTTTTCTTTCCAAACAAATGAAGTTTCATCAGGTGCGATTTTAGTTAGTTTGTGTCAATACCAAACAAAGCTTGGAGTTAATTGTCACAGTCACTTTTTGTGCGTACTAACCATTTTCCAAAATTTTGTTTTTATTCTTTTTCCACTCACAATTTGTTTTCCACTCCTAAATAATTTACGATTAGTTATTGACTCAATCAATTCAAAACAAATCTTTCGATTTACTTTCTTGGTATACTCTCAGAAATAGTTTGTAATTCGCACCATTAAATCGTTTGAGGTTTTAGTTAGTGATTCCCCTACATCAATAGAAAACAAAGCTTGGAGATTTTGCTTCATTATTGTCTGAACTTGCTAACCATTTTGGAACAAAAGCTCCACTTTCTTTCTTGTTTTGTTTCTAGCTAAAAGCAGTTTAATTAAATGCTTTAAATATTTAGCGAATTTAGTTAATAATTCTATGGTTTACGAACTAAAGTTGCTTGCAGTTATTGCTTTATAGTCATCGTCACCTTCTGTCTTATCTAACTAATCTGAAACAAAAACTTAATATCTGTAATATCTTTGACTTTTCGTTTCTTACCAGCTTGCCCTGTCACCTCTGAAACAATTGAGTTGTTAGCTAATGCATCAATACCTATCAAGCCATGAGAATTTTGTTTTGTATTTACAGTGACTTTTTGCTTTGCTAACCATTTCGGAACAAAAAATCTTCATCTTTTTGTTTGTTATTTTACCTCTAAATCAGTTGCAATTTTAGATACCGATTTCGATGAATCAATACGAAACAAAACTTGAAGTTTCCGCTTCGTAGTCACCGCCACTTTCTGTATTTGCTAACCATTTTCCAACAAAATTCATCAATATTTTTTCCATTTTTTCTTTCAATCAGTATAGCTCATTGACGTTTTTTTAGCGATTCTCCAGCATCAATTCGACACACAGGTTGACGTTTTTGTGTGTTTTCCCATACCTAAAACATCTGCGATTTTTATTGCCACAGTCATTTTCTATCATCTATCGATTTTCCATTAAAACTGAGATATATTTGTAGGTTATCTGTCTAAAATATTTTTTTTTAAATATCAGACAATTTGTAAAAATTGAATTTTGCGAAAATATTAATTTCTTGAAAATGGGAGCAACTTTATTTTTAAATTAATTTTAAGCATTTATTTATTTATTCGTATGGTATTTCTTCTTAGGGTCCTGGAGGTTCTTGATAATCAGAATGGTTATTCTAGAGAACAACGAAATTGTGTTTGTGACCATGGAGTAATGTAGAGTACTGATCACCTTCCATACTTTTATTTTGAAAACGTTAAAAAGGTTTACGAAAAAACTCGAAACGAATATCGACATTTTTCCATATTTTTTTACATTCAAAATTTAAACATTTTGTTTAAGCATAAACCACGCTATCAATTTAACGTTTAAATTTGTAGTTTTCATATACCGAATGCGCAAATTTTTCTGCTATTTTTTGACACTCTAAAGTGCCTAAATTTGAATTTTCGTGCGTTCTTGTATACACAAGATTTTCGAAGAAAATGATTTTTGGGGAACTTTAGCACAAAATAGTTCAAATAAAAGTTGCAGATAATGAGCAGAAAATAAAGGTGTAGATAGCGTACTTTACAACAACTTTTCTTGGGTAATTATATGAAGATGTTATTAAGACAAAAAATATCACCTTATGGGCTCCTCTAAGTACTTGATTATTGAATGAAAATATTGTTTAAACAAAATATGTGTATAATAAAACTAGAAATAAATCGTTGACCCCCACTGTTACTACGATAAGAAGGTTCTCGATGTAATAATACCTGGTAAAAGTTCCTTAGAAGCCGGAGTACAGTGTTTCTAACAATTTCCATGATTCAATTGCAGTTTGAACTCTGCGTACCGTATAAAAATAATGTGTACTTTGATGCATGGAATCTACAAAAAGTATTCAATCGTCATTCGTCAACCACAACAAAAATTTAAGTTGGCCTGCAAATTGTTTACGCATAAAAAAACCAATTAAAAAATACATATCAAGTAGGTGATACGTTTTATTATCGTTGTAAAAGTGACATAAAAACGGCTATTGCTTACTGCAAACAAAAGCGTTTTAAACTTTTTCTATATTTTCTGATTTTGTATTAACCACAATATTACGCACTACTCACTACCATAATCCTATCCAACTAGAAAAACCACCATTGTACCCTAATTTTTTACAATATTAATTGCTTATTTAATTAATAACTTTGAGTTGCCAATGACGTATGGCGCAATTAATACTTACTAAACTAGTTTAAAATTAGACAATTTTATACAATAACGAATCTTTTTTAAGTTCGGCGTCGAAATTGGCGCATTACATTCATTTGACAGATTGAATTATAACGCGATGGCATCTTGGACGCCGGATTTTAAGAAAAACACACATTATATAATCAGTACTTAAAAGTTCAGGGAAGTTGTATTCCATATGGAATACTGTGGGCTGTAATTGTCAACAGTACTAAACCGGTTTATAACTGCGTTCAAGAATGCATTCGTTTTATTGTTTGACATATTTTTGTAGGTATACATTTCCAGTCAGTATTTTTGTAAGTAGATTCTTTAAAAGGTGTGACCAAATAAAATAATACGTCTGGTTCAAAGAAAGCAAAGAATAATGAACTAAACTTCGTTACTATGTGTTTCATTTTTTTAAATGCAACAAACAGTAAAATTCTCTTACTATTTATACTTCAATCTGTTTCTCGTAGACATTAAGAGAAAAATTAAATTCCCGATTCCCCATGCTTTACTACAAGACTTTAATAAAAAATAGAATGCTTCAATGTACCCCCTGTTGATGTAAATCTATTATTGACTCGTCAACTAATCCGTACGCCACTGTCGGAAACTATAAAAAGTGTTTAGTGGGGTTTCTGAATTAAGGGACGAATATAACCGAATGCACTTCAGTAATAAAAGGAGGGTGGAGGGTATTTGCAGTTTCGTTCACACAGGTTGAAAACTTAGTTAAGTAAACTCGTTCTACTAGTTATCTGTTTGTGCATCACAATTGTGGGGGACATATCTGTGTTAGCAGTTCTTGAAAACATAAATATTAGTGAAATTTTAAAAAGGATATCAATGTTGATCGAAATACCCTTAGGGTAAATATTACTGTACATTTTTAAATATTCTTGTTTGCGTGCACCTGGAACGGTCGTCTGTTGTATGAATCTTGGTATGCGCCATCTCTCTCACCAACTTTTGTGTCGACAAGATTTATCCGCGCTGCACCAATTTTCTTTTTTTATTTATTGTCATTATCGTACTTTAGAAAACTGAATACGGGTTGCGTTTAAGCATCTTCATTAAGCTATTTCATCTTGATCTTATGGACGATGATATCGTATTAACTTAACTTTATAAAAGAAAATCTATTGAAGTCCAAGTTTTTCAATTATTTTATACGATTTATTAAATTGCTGATTATAAATTGTGTCTTTCGATCTCTTTAATTTTAAGGCTATAATCTGAATAATTTGTTTTGGATGGTGTCAGATTAGGAAAATGTAGTAATCGAGCGAGTGATCGTGTTAATAATGTTATAAAATTACACTTGGAGAATTGAAAAACAGTGATGTATTGCGTATAGTACTTAAATTTATCGTGTACATAGTTAATTATCTTCGTTTTTAATAAGGTATAAATGAGAAAGTTGCGTGAATCGTGTAAAAAAATTCTCATAGTTAATAATCAGCACCGACTTCTGTTGAGAGGTTTTATCATTGTTATTGATCAGTTTAGAATACATTCACTATACTTGCCGCGGCGAACCATGTAGTAATAAAGATGTGGGATCTTCACTTTATTTTGGACGATACGTTGAATTCACGTAGCCATAATTTTCAAGTTTTCATAATCCATTTTTAAAACAGTAAGATTTAAATTTGCCGCACGTGAACACCTCTTGATTATTGGACAGGTTTGTCGCGACAACTATAGTTTTTTAGGTGAAATAAACAATCCCAAAGGATGTATTTTGTGTTGGGAATGGCATTTAAAAAAAAAGAAGAACCGAAGAGTGTTATATTGTTATACAAGTCAAATTTTTTTCGTTTTTGACATCTCGGTTCCCATCGGCATTTGTTATCCTTTTTTAGGGTATGGTAAATTTCAAAATCAATATTTTTTGTTACAAGAAGGTCCGGTTGACCTAGAACCTGTTTCTGGTGATTACCCAGGTATCATACCCACCGTATTATTCCAAATTAATACATTTATTTTCTAGATCATCGAGGATCAATTGAGCCTACTAATAATCATGAGTTAACTTTTCCTAGAACGATAAATTTTTCCTCAAGTACACTATTACTTTAGTTGTGATTATACAGAGTGGTGCTTTTGAAAACGGGTCATAGGGATTTAGCATATTGAACTGGTTTTTTTCGAATTTCTGCTCGCTCTTTCAAGTAACAAAAATGGTTTTGGTATCAAACCGCAGCTAAAATTATTACGCACAGCGCTCGCTATCAGAAATCAGCTGAATTACACGGTGTTTTTGAAAATTCATCAATAAAAATTCGTAATTTTTGATGTTTATTTATTGTAACCTTCCTATTTAATTTAGTTCTAATATCATTCGAAGCTGTTCTTTGGGAATAAAGCTTTTATTTGATTATTAATGAATTTCCTTTTAGCCTTATTGTCAAAACTTAGGAATGTTGATTGTTTAGGCAACCCAATACTATTTTTATTTCATTATCAAAACTTACTTTCTTATTGACAAATTTTTGAAAACAACGTGAAATTCAGCTGACTCCTAATAGCAAATCTATACGGACTAATTTTAGCTTCATTTGGATACCAAAACCATTAACCTATAATCCGTTTTCAAAAGCACCACCCTGTATAGGTTGAATTTTCAAATACTTAATTTTTTTAAGTTCAAAATACTTTTAAACAAATAAATAATTTTGTAATTTAAAACAAATATTTGTTTTAATTTTTACGAGATCATTCTATAACAAATCTACAAACCATATTTAGAAAAATTTAAGCGTTTAACATTTCAACTGCCATCTTTCTAAAGACTACTTGTATTATAATACAAATCTTTCTAAAAAAGCTTCTTGTATTTTTTCTCATTTTGTCTTTCTCGTTTTTATTTTGAAACTTTTCTGTAACACTTTAACGTATACTTAAGTTTTCCCATAGTATTTTGTAATACCATGAGCTTCAGTCTGTCTTATTGTCGTTTTTCTTAGCATTCCTATAATGGTAAAAATATGATTTTGCATACTTTATCTTTTTCCGAACTCCTCTTGCGCTTTTTACTAAATGGTTCTCTATTTTTGCTGTGCTTTACAATGTGATCCTCCAATTAGATTATGAATTTTATACAACGTTCTGGAAATCTCCTTTTCTCGTCTTGTATTTGTATGTGTTTTCTAATTTTCATTTTCCTCTTGTATGTTCTTGATTAGTTCTTCATATGCGATGTAAGTTACATCGTTTGTATTATGAAGTTCTATAAAGTTTTCCCACCATTTATAACCTCTTTCTCTTCTTTAAGTGTCACGTTGTCTCGTGTTTTCACCTGCTTTATGTTATATTATTTACCTTTCCGTAAACTCTTTAAAACAGTCACATTTCATTTACTATGTGGTTTCATTTACCTCTAACGTAAAATTTTCAAATTTTGCAAAACTAATTTTCGAAGAATTCATCGCGCCAATTCTTATTGAAACCCTCTGCGCTACTTTATATTTCATTTATTTATTTATTTACGCATTTGTACTCTATTATCGTTTAATTCTACTACTTATGGCACTTTTCTCAAAAATTTATCATTTTTTTCTTGCTGTTTTATTTAGGTTCTTTTCATACATTATTAATAATTCCTTCTTTGATGTTCTAACTGTAATTTTTTTTTGGGCTCAAATTCCATAACAATTTTTAAGTGTGAATGATATGAACAATGACACGTAGGGAAATTAAATCATCATTTGCCAACAAATGGAAGCAAATAAAGTGATTCAAAAAGTAAGGTCGTTAACAATGTTTGTAAAAGGCCCTTTTATTTATAAACAGAAGACTTACGTAACATAATTTGTGCTTTTATTTATTTATATCCCTTCAATGTGATCCACCTGTATATTAGAAGCTTTGGTTTCAATTTTCCAAGTTTTTTTTACTTCAGCACTTTTATTTTTCTTAGGTTTATTTGACGATATATTGAATTACAATAACAAACAAGTCATTGGACACAGAACTTCACATAACAGAGACTTTTAAATAACATCCTAACAGTGATCTAAATTCGAGTTCGAATTATATGTACCGGCTGCTTTTGTAGCCGCTTGTCTTTGAGAGATGGAAAAATAATTACCTTCTTTTTAATTACATTAAGAACAAGTTTTGTTTCTGGAAAATAGCCATTTTCGAAAAAGTAATGTTATTTTAAAAACTTCTAAGTACCAAGTTCCCACAAAATCTGACCAGTGGTTTTGGAAACATCCTGTTTACAAGCGGTCAGAATCAAGTGGGGTGTTTTCCGTTATCATACTTATAGGTGGTGAGAAACAGTAATAATAAATTCAAAAAAAATATGCAACGAACATTGTTGTAAATTACATTTTCTACAAGTTTTAATTTAACTTTTTTTTCTAAAACACATTGGTGTTTTTCACTTACTCTTTTCTGCGAATTCGTGAAGCAAAAATAGTTTTCTTAAATACCATTATATCAAAGATTAATTGTTTGATGGTAAAAAATCCTTGACTCTTATTATAAGTTAGATTATTATTATCCCAATTATTTAGACTTTCTTTGCAGTTGAGGTAATCGGGTTAATGAAACACTGTACCTTTTTCTTTTGACGTTTAAATTCGCATGTGTCCAGTATTATTCAAAAGTTTAGGGGATTAGTGTTTCAAGACATGTAAGCCAAGTCATATAAACTCTTCTTAATTGTCATTAAATTGTAAAAATATAAAATTTGATTATAAAATCACACACAACGACGTATAGCTACAAACCCAATTGTGTCGTTGTGACTAGTTTATTTTGATACTGGACAAAATTAATAAAGACAAGAGGACACTTACACAGGGTATTTTTTTGCTTTTTTAAAGAAAAAGATGCTTAATTGTGCATTTAAGATTTGTATTTCTCGTGGTATTGCATACATGTAAATTTTAAAAAGTCGTATTTTGAAACTATCCATAAAATTTTTTTAATCGCATAAGAACAGGCCGTTCAAAATGCAACTCTAGGTTGTTTAAATGTGGTGTGATTTCTAATCCAAATTGTGATTGTGGAAACGAACCGGAGACCGTTACACATATTGTAGAGGATTGTCAATTACCGAAGTTTAAAAGAGGGTTTCCAAACATTAATAATTTAACGGATGAAGCTATATTATGGTTTACGAATCTGAAGGACATCTGAAGTTCAGCAATATTTTGTATTCTTATTCTGATTATCTGTTTTTCCATTATTTTGTTTTGCTATTTCTTTAACCTACTATTTTTTTGTCATTGTCGTGACTGGCGCTTGGACCGGTCCATTATATGTCGCCCTGCAATGGCTGTGTGTTATAAGGACTGAGGGCGAAAAAACATTAACATTGAAAAACTTGCATAACTTTTAAACCGCTAAATAAATTTTCAAAAAAAATTTAGTTTTGGATAGGTGATTTATTATATAAAAATTAAGAAAAAACAAAAAATCAATCAGACTTATCGTCATAAAAAATTTTGAGCTTGTCCGGAATGGTCTCCATCATGGCTTTTATGGTGGTGCTCGACACTTTCTTGGTCGCTACGGTCCACATTTTTCTAAAACTTTCAATCGATTTTGTAGCTTTTTGTCTGCTTCAAGCTTCTTTTCACCAAAGCCCAGTACCGCTCGATTGGGCGAGGTTCAGGCCAATTTGGTGGGTTAGCCTCCCTGGGTACAAAATCGACATGATTCTCTTCGTACCTTTTTTTGTCTGCTTACTGTAATGGCACGAAGCTAAATCCGGCCAAAAAAATGTGGATACCTTATGTTTACTCAGAAAAGGCCGCAATTTTTTTTGGAGACACTCCTTTGTGTAAATATCGTAGTTAATTGTTCCATTTGTTATGAAGGGTTGGCTTCTTTCACCGCAGCTACAAATCGCCTGCCAAAGGAGATATTTTTTTGGAAACTTGGACTTTATTTTAGTTCTAAACTTCTTAGGAACATTTCCTTGTCCACAGGAAACATAAAACTCTGACCAGGTAGTTGAGAAAAATCGGCGAGGACGTAAGTCTCATCGTCCATCACGCAACATTGACGTTTTTGGAAAAAATCTGCTCTCAACTTTCTGGCTCGTTTCTTGGCTTCAATGTTTTTCTCCGCATTACGATCTGGACTTGTTTGAACTTTGTAGGACTTAAATCCATTCTTTTTTTATTTTTCGAATTGTCTTTTCCGACAAGTCGACTTTGCAGCTAATTTCCGGTTCGATATCAGCGGATTCTTAACCATCGCAGATATTGCCTTTTGCACCTTTTTGGTGAATGAAAACCCTCTAGTCGTCCACTTCCTGGTTTCCTTGTTATGGTAAAGTCTTCCTTGTACCTCTTGATGACTTATGCTGTCACTTGCCTGCAAACTTTTGCCTCCTTTGCAATGCGAACGACTGACCATTGTGGATTCTCAACAAATTTTTAATGATTAATCTATGTACTTCCACTACTTTTGCCATTGTGAACACAATTTGACTCAAATAAAAATAAAAATTTGACGACATATTCTGACAACTATTTCAAAGCCTACTATATCAAAATTTTGTAAAAAATTATATGGTATAAAAGTTATGCAAGTTTTTCAATGTTAATGTTTTTCGCTCTCAGTCCTTATTTCATGTTCTTATTTACTTTCTATAATGTTTACACACTTAATTAATATCATTACATATGAATACTAAGGTGGATAAGGGTTGACATGTTTAGGTTTCAGTGGTTTTCCTAAACCTTGGACAAGCCAAGACATCCACTATTGCACACGGTTTCGTCACCACACTATACAGGTTTATACTGATTTATACGTAGCACTTACATCAGAATACAATTTTTAAAATGTACCATACGGATAAATAAATAAATAAATAATTTTAATGTAATTTTTAACGCACCAAAAAATACACAGGAAAATATAGTGACATTAAATGTACAGAAATTTGTTATCATTCTGTAAACCATTGTTGTCTTACGCTTTAATATCAAAATTTTGAGAAGAAAATTAACTCCGGGGTGATTAAACAAATTATGATAGTAGAAATAAGTGGAAAGTCTCAAGTCCTCAACTAATAATTGTGTATAAAAAGATACAAAAATTTAAAATTCAAATAAAATATTTCGTTCAATTTTATAACATACCTAGATATTAAATTTTATTGATATCTTCTCCTGCTTTCACAGAGTAATGACGTTTTATTATTTTAATTTTTTTAAATTAGTGTTTCAATCCGAAACCTTCCGTTTCTAATACACGAAACGCCTGTATTTTGTACGAGTTTGAAACAGTGTTTTATTGAAAAAATCAAAATTCGTTGAATGGAATTCCAATATTTGTTGTAGTTGTTTAAAAATACCACCTATTGAAGTACCCAAGTAAGAAGAAAGACAGAAAATAGTTACTTTTGTAGTTTTGTCGCTTCACGTTGATTGTTTTTTTCTTTTACTTTTCATGTTCATATTTTCTTTGAGCTTCACTTACGAACCTTTTCGAGTTTTAAAAGCTCCGCATGTTGCTATCACTTTACACATAATAAATAGAAGGAACTTCAATTACGGCTTTATATTACACCTCAGATAAAGAAATTGATCTTTTATTTTGATCAATATTTTTTCGTACGAATATGACACCGCTACCTAAATGATAAAGCACAAAAATTTACTTGTTCTAACTTTACCTATTACCTTAAGTAATACAATTTTCTGGTTGAATTTTTGAGAAGGCTGTAAGTGGGCCATCAATCACACATCCGATGCTGAAAACTTTGAAGCAATTTGCAACGAGAATAAATTTTTGTGCAGAGAACGTAACTCATAAAAATAAAGTGTTGCAAATATAAGTCGATTGGTTTCAAAGTGTAAAAAACAAAGGAAGTATTTCGTCAATATTTACGCATTTAGCCTGAGCTTTTCGTGTTTATGTCGTTAATCCATTAGTAACACGACGTGGTTTAGAGCTTTTCGTTACGAGTAAGTGCTAGAGAGCGTGTGTACTACATACGTATAGCGTATAAAGCTACTACTTGAAATTTTCGCCAATTGTTTTTGTGGAAACCTGTTACTTCCGCCGAATGAATGCATTATTCATAGAGTTACAGAAGGTGTCGCCGGACCAATCTAAGATTCTCTAAAAGCTTTTTCTTTCTTGCCGAAAGTATATATTTTAAGCGTATAAATGTGTTTATGTTCCACTGATGAAAATGCGTGATCATTCAACTTTAAATCGATCAATGATAAACATATGCACATAATAATCGGCTTTGAAATTCACATTAGAACAACTCACTTAGTTAGATCAAGGAACGAGTCAAATTATTTATGGCCGACTGTGTTTCTCGACGTAGGCACAATGAAAAGAAAAACGGCTGCTCAAATTTATTCGATGTCTTGTAGTATTCCCAGAAAATAAAATTTTATATCAATTCTACGCTTTGTATTATACTTTGCTCTTTTTATCTTTTAGGCTGTTTTTGCTGGCCTCGTTTATTAAAACTAAAGATCGAGTTTGATTGGGACGTCTCACATATTCTTTACGAAGTAAGATTGAAGTAGGTCCTTGCAACAAAACTTCATATCGCAATCATAGCTACCTGCATTTTTTATGTATTAGGTTTGCAAAGAAGATAATTTATACTAGACATGGGAAATTGAGCACGAAAAAGTGGAAAAATAGTAGAAACAATAGTTCAAATAAAAGTTATAGATAACGTAATTTGAAACAACTTTCTTTTCACATATTTTTTATATAATAAATATTATTCAAGATGTTGTTGAATAAATATCACATTATTAGCTTGAAAATGGAAAAAATTATAATTCAAATTACTAGTTCCAAATTCGATTTGTTTCTGATATGGAAAATTTTAACGATTTTCAAACCTTTAAAAATCGTATCTCGGAATAAGTTTTGTCAAAGTAAAAACAGTCATATTTCTTATTAAACTACTATTTATTATGTGTTTTGTTCTTCTTTAATTTAAACATTCAATAATTTGTTTAAACTATATTAAATACTTTTGGTACAAATTGGTTTTCAATTCACTGTGGTGTTAAAATTTGGGTGGTGCTAACTTGAACACTTTAGTGTCCCCACTTTAAAAAGCAGTTTAGCCACAATTTCTATTTTTGGTTATGTACAGATTAGAACTAAATTATAATATTTTTAAATTTTCAAGGTTTTTGTTTTTAATTTGCACGTGTGAGTTTATAGACTTATATAAATAGTCATATGATAAAAATTATAGAATAAAAGTAAAACATAAAACTAGTTTTTGCGCAGAACTCCACATTAATCTTATACTAGTAAACATGTAAAACATATAGAAAATGTGGAACTTTTGATAGAGAAAGTGAAAAACAACAATACGTTCTAGAAGAGAAATGATTGTTTTCTAGAATGTTACGTAATTCATATTTCTTAATATAGTTTTTACATAAGGACGGACGGCCAAATGTTACTCTCATTAAATTGCGTTAAAATTATGAATAAGTTTATTGAACGCTATTGTTTAAATGAAATAATTTTTCTTAAAGTGAAAAATCTGTATGTTATTGATGTAAGAGCTCATCCGACGGGAAGACCATTATCTAAAGTGTTAACTTTCTATCTCAACACAAACTCTAAATTTTGGATCGGACAACATATTTTTAATCAAAACAAAAAAACTTGCAACAATGACTAACGTTCTCTTATTTAAGGATCATAAATCGATTAATAGATACCCCGAGGTTATTGCACTAGATGTCGCCCCAAGCTTATTTTTTTTTTGACATTCAAAACTATCAAAACATTTTAAATTTTTCAGTTTTTCTAATCCTATGATTGATTAATATTTTACAAATGGGGCGGTTTTTTGGAAAATTAATATAAGCAGCTTATCTAAATTAACTTAGTTTTTGAAATGTTATAAAAAAAACTAATACATTAGTACATCTGTACAATGACATAGAATAACATACATTCAAGTTAAGCTTGATTATACATACTTATTAATTTAAATCCCTAATTTTTATTTTATGAAAGTCAATAGATGACTTGTTTCTTCAAATATGATTTTTTGGGATCTTTGTGTCTCGTATACTGAGTAGATTTAATACTTAAAATTTATCAGTGATTTTTAACAATTTAACAACAAACTTTCAAGATATGTTAAAGCAATTTAAAATTTTTTGAGTAAATTTGGAAAGGAAGTGCAGCTATTTTTTGAAAATTGAACCAAATTTTTAGGAAATTCAAATCTCGGTAAAGTACAGGATATTAAAATATGTCAAAGTTCATGAAATTGATAAATCTTTAATAGAATAAATGATTAAATTTAGACTAATTGTCGACGAGAAAAAAATTCTAAAATTGTTAAAAAATATCGTAATTTTCCTAAAGTTAAATTTGTTTGGGTTGAAATGAAATGTCTTTAGAATATATTTTTATATATACCGTCATGGCCCAAATCTTGACTTTAGTCCTGAACTAATTAATACCTATATCCGGACATAAATGACATCCGCCTCCTTCTAACTTTTCAAGCAATTTTTTAAGAGAAGATTCAAAAGTAATCCTAAATAAGAAAACAATAACCATCTTTTGATTGGGTTTTTTCATACAGATTCAAGCTGTCACCGCTAGTTGTTTAGTTTTATTTATAGAATCATACGTTTAAAAGTAAGATGAGAGAGGAATAACTATTATTTTATAGCAGTATTTTTGCAGAAGTTGTTAGAATTGAATTCAAAGGTTTTATTTTATTTCTCGTTTTATGATGCCGGAGGACAAGAATTCTGCGCTAATAGTTATGATTTCGATTATTGCCTACATACTACAGATCATATGTTAAACTTTTATATTTGTTACAGGTGGGGTCGTCATGAGCTAAAACATGAATCGTAGCGCTTTCGCCTGCTGCCTCCTGGTGTTAGCGCTTACCCAGGGAAATAGTGAAGAGCCTCAACAACAATCGCCTCCCATCGATTTTCGATTTCGCAAATCGTCGTACAATGTCAGTATACCTGAAAATAGCGTGGCCAAAGTATATGCAACTCCTTCACCTGGAGAAGAACGCATTGGCATATACGTTCCTCAAAATTCGTTTACGGATATTAGATATAAGATAGTGGGTGGTGCTAGAGAAAAATTTTTTAAGGCTGAAGATAAACTCGTAGGCGATTTTTGTTTTTTATTTATTAGAACACGAACAGGTAACAGTGACGTGCTAAATCGCGAAAGAAAAGACAAATATATTTTGAAGTGCGCGCAACCGCAACGAGAAGGGACGGGAAACAAAAATTACGTTAGAAACTGAAACTTCAATTATAGTTACAGTGTTAGATACTAATGATCTCACCCCTTTATTTTATCCAACCGAATATAACGCCACCGTTTACGAGGACACTCCAATTCATCAGAGCATTCTTAAGGTCGTGGCCGAAGACGCGGATTTAGGACGAAATGGGGAAATTTATTATAGTTTTTTAGACGACACGGATCAATTTGCCATTCACCCTATGACGGGTGTTATAACTCTCACGAGACCGCTTAGATACAACGAGGGTTCATATTACGAACTAACAGTTCTGGGACAAGATCGTGGACCTATAAGACCAAGTTCCAGCGCTGTTAGTCAAGCGAAGGTGTTAATACGTGTTAAAAGGTTAATCTATTTCAACCCGAAATACACGTTCGTAGGCATACGAAAATTGTAGAAAATTCTAACGCCGACATATATGCAATTATTAATGTTTCTGATAAGGACACCGGCATACACGGGGAAATTAAATCTCTCGAAATTGTCGACGGTGATCCGGATGGTCACTTTCGAATCCGTCCAACCAAACAAAAGGGCGAATATAACATTGAAGTGCTTAAGTTGTTAGATAGAGAAAGTACTCCACAAGGTTATACTTTGCAACTCCGCGCGGTCGATCGTGGTATTCCACCCTTACAAAGTTACAAATCTGTGCCTGTTCATCTAGCCGATTTAAACGATAACGCTCCGGTTTTCAATAAAGAAATATACGAGGTTAAAGTACCCGAAACGGCACCCGTAAATACGCCTTTAATTAGACTTAAAGTAACGGATGCCGACGAAGGAAAAAATGCTCAAGTTATTTTGGATATTGTTGGAGGAAATGAAGGAGACGAGTTTCATATTAATCCGGAAACCGGTATGTTATATACAGCTGTTCCTTTGGACGCAGAATTCAAAGCTTTTTATAGTTTAACGGTTTCCGCCATCGATCAGGGAAATGCTGGCACGAGAAAACAATCGTCGGCGAAAGTGAAAATTTATGTAGTCGATACTAATGATAACGATCCAATATTTGATAAAGCAGAAATGACGGTGTGGGTTGACGAGAATATGCCCGCTGGTACGTCGGTGACGACGGTTCACGCCAAAGATAAAGATTCTGGAGAAAATGCTTACATTTCGTATCTTATAGCTAATCTGATTAAAGTGCCGTTTGAAGTTGATCACTTTTCGGGGGTGGTTAAAACGACAATGTTATTAGATTACGAGAGCATGCGACGGAATACATATTGCGATTGAGAGCTTCCGACTGGGGATTACCGTATCGAAGACAGACGGAGATGCAACTGACAATAAAAGTTAAAGAAGTGAACGACAATAGACCACAATTCGAAAAGGTGGACTGCACAGGGTACATTCCGAGGTACGTTCCGATAGGTTCAGAGATTATCACCCTGTCGGCAATCGATTTCGATGCCGGTAACATAATAACTTACAGAATCGTTTCTGGAAATGAAGACGAATGTTTTAATATTGACTCAACTTCGGGAACGCTTACCGTAAATTGTGATTTGAACGATTTAAGAGTTGGCGAAAGAGAGATTAATGTAACGGCAACGGACGGAACGCACTTTGCGGATATTGCGCGAGTGCACTTTAAGTTGGTGAACGTAAAGAAAAATTTAAGTTCGAAAAGTGGAATTCTAACAGACGAGACCGGTGCGTTCGAATGTAAAGATACAGGAGTAGCTAGGAGATTAACAGAAGTACTCGCCGCGGCGGAGAATAACAATAAACCGCACGCCCAAGAAGAATTTGCGATGATGCCTACAAGATATGGTCAGAACGTTCATTCTCCGGAGTATATGGACTTTCCCGTTGAAATTAAAGTGAATGAGTCGGTTGCTCTTGGCACAACACTTGTTAAATTAAAGGCTAGGGATCGCGATTTGGGTTATAATGGAAAGCTTATCTTTGGGATATCTGGAGGGGACGAACATTCTGTATTTTGTTTAGATATGGAATCGGGAGAATTAAAAGTAATCGGATATTTAGATAGAGAGCGCGAGTCGGAGTATTTCTTAAACGTAACGGTTTACGATTTAGGCAAACCGCAAAAATCGGCATCTCGATTACTTCCTATTACCGTTTTAGATGTAAACGACAACGCGCCTAAGTTTGAAAAGACATTAGCAAGTTTTAGAGTTACGGAAAACGCGTTGAACGGCACAGTAATATTCAGAGCGAATGCTACCGACGCTGATTCTGGAGATAACGCAAAGATAACTTATTCGTTAGTGACCGATACTCGCGATTTTTCTGTCGATAAAATTACCGGAGCGTTAACGGTGTCGAGTAATTTAGATAGAGAACGCCAAGATTTGTACGAACTGAGAATTAGAGCAACCGACGGTGGCGGCAAGGGTCCAGATAATCCGCCTTTGTATTCGGAAGCGTTAGTTAGAATATCGATAGACGACATCAATGATAATGCACCTAAATTCAGTTTATCTAGTTACACGGTTAAGGTACGTGAGGACATTCCGAAAGGTAGTGTTGTTGCGGTCGTAACAGCCTCCGATCCCGATCTGGGACCCGAAGGGGAAGTTTTATATACATTGGAAGATAGTGATAGTGACGGTACATTTAAGATTGATACTTTATCGGGTACAATTCGGACGACGAAAATGTTAGATTTCGAAGAACGACAAGTGCATAGTTTAATTGTGTTCGCGAACGATAGAGGAAATCCTTCGTTATCCTCTGAAACCTCGATTGTTGTAAACGTTGTTGACGTGAATGAAAATTTATACGCGCCCGTTTTCAATGACTTCGTGATATCCGGTTCGGTTTTGGAAAATCAAAAAATTGGAACGGTTGTTATGCAAGTAAATGCCACGGATCACGATCCTCCTGGCGAAGATAGTAGAATTGAATATTCTATTCGAGGCGGCGACGGAATCGGAATTTTTTCCATCGATAGTAAAGGTAAGTGCTTTCATTAAAGTATGTTATGATTTTTAATCAACCATTATTATTAGTTCGTATTTCAATAATTACTCCCAAGAACCAGGTGGTTGATGTTATTTTTGAGAACGCGCATATTTTTATTTATGTATGAACCGTCATTAATTTAACCCTTAAATGTTGTTGATATTTTGTAGTCTATTTCCGTCTTTGCTTTGATACTGAAACTAGAATAAGTAACTTTTTAATTCTTCATATCTAAAATTTCAAATTGGTTTTATTTATTCGTTTAAGGGAGCAGCTTGTTGTATCTTTCTTAAAATCTTGTGAAAAGATACCGGTTATACGATTGTTAGCGATTGAAAAGATTGCAATTACAATTATGCGAAGTCGATGTAATTTGTTTCTTTATTTACTGCTTATGTTTAAATTAATTCTACCTAAGAGTATGATCATTCAGAATAACTTGCGAGATTTTGTCTTGTTAGATTAATTCTGTCAACACACATTTCTGAGCAATTCTTTTATACGTTTTTGAATTTTTTGAAAACTAATTACTAATAAGCACACTAGCAGTTATTGTCCAATAATATAATAGGCGAGGGCCCACCAGTCCTGAAAGCTCTGTGATCGTATCTATGAAAATTTTGAATGAAAATAAAAAGTTTAAACTTGGCTTGGTCGGCGTGGATTTAATCGGCCGAAATAGGCTTAAATAAATTAAGTATCCATAGTGTTTTTATTTGTTACTCATTTGTAAACGTCAATTTCCAAAAACACCATATTAATCAAGAAAGTTTATTTTATCAAGCCACTTTTATCAAGTAGCATTATGTCCATTAAAAAAATTTTTCTACTCCTGTATTGTAATTCATATACAGGGTGTCCAGAAACTCTCCTGACAAACCAAGACCGGAGATTCCTCAAATAATTTTAAGACAATTTAACCCAATTCACCTAGTCCGAAAATGCTTCCTAAGGGAGCTAGAGCTCTTTGAAAATGGCACCTTGTAAATAGTTTTTTTTAAATACCTCTAGAACGCTTCTACTTAAAAAAACAAAAATTGGATGCTTATTTAGCCTTCAGAGATGAATCGATTCCATCAATTGCGAATTTCTAGTACCGGTCATAGGCGTCAGTTTTGGGTAGGTCAACGGTTATTTTAACGCATAACTTTTTGTCTTTAACTTTTAAGCATTTGTGACACTAGATTATTAAATTTTCAGGTATTCTAGTACTAAAAGGTACTCTTACTTTAAGTCATTAGGATACACCGTTTTCTAGAAAAATGAATTTGAAAATTTTTTGTTTTTTGTCATTAAAGTTAAATTTATATTTTTTGCACTAGTAGGCTCTGAACTGCCAGCAAAAGTAAAACCTACGTTTTTCATTGTCAAATTGTTGTCAGTTCGCGAAGTTTATCTTTAAATTTTTACTTTACCAGGCGCCATCTTCAAAGAGCTCTAGCTCCTTAGGAAGCATTTTCGGACTAGGTTAATTGGGTTAAATTGTCTTAAAATTATCTGAGGAATCTCCGGTCTTCGTTTGACAGGAGAGTTTCTGGACACCCTGTGTTTACAATAATGTACCGGGTGACCCAATAAGACTGTTCCTCGGCCATATCTCGGGAACCGTTCGTCGTATGACTTTGGTGTAAAAATATTAGGTAAATCGGCCATGAAGAATCGCAGGAAAATATTTTCAAGTTTTAAAAATGACTACCAGAAGGCGTAACTACCATCTTAAATTTTTAAATTGCATTTTCTATAAATTTCGCATAATAAACAAAAAACTTTTTTACATTTGTAAAGAAAACCAGTTTATCTATCATTTTCGTAAAAACCAAAGTTCAGTTATTTCAAAAACAAAGATGGCGGGGGGTGTTCAATTGTTTTTGCAATAACCTGCTTTAACTTCTTAACGGTTTGACCGATTTTAACAAATTTGGTATCGTTGAAAAGATAAGCAATAAGAATCAACCAAATTATAGTTAATTTAGTTGAATCCTTCTCCGCCAGGGGGCTAGTTTTGACACCATGACCCAAATTAAAAAAAGTCAAAAACCAAATGGAATGATATGACTTTTCTTTATGATAAAGTAGCCAAATAACATCCAAATAGGCCAGTGAAAACCATTTTTCAAAATCTCGTTTCTAACCTCAAATATTGGGAAAATGAGAATAATGGATGTTTGAAGATCGAGGACCGCGCGGTAAATTTTCTAAAACTATTAAAAATTTAGCACAAAATGAATAAGATGTTAAAGAGACAATTGTGAGTCTAAATAGAATTCATTTAGGTATTATTTAAAAAATATATATCATCAGAACATTCATGTTGCTCCAAAGGCACTAAACGCATTTTGAACTTATTGTCACTTTAATATTACTCTCGTAATTCTAACCTTTAATTTAAAAAGTAAGCCTAAAACCTAAATAGGTATACTATATCCGAATTCGAATATGTTAGACCATATATTTTGGAACCATTTACCAAGATTCTTTGTAAAATTTGATGCCCCAAATCTAGTACTTTGCGTAAAGTTTTAAGCTGTTTTTTTGCAATATGGTGTGTGGTCTTGGAAAAAAGAAAGATAGGTAGGTAGTTCAGTTTATCTTTGCCAAAAAATATAATATATTTGAAAATTAAAAAGTATAAGGTATAACTTTTTAATCGCAATAATGAAAAACAAGGTAAGTCTTGGCTTGGTTTTAAAGTAAAGTAAAAGCACCCTACACTTTAGGCCTTGGAAAATTAAACAAATGGAACACGATGCATTATAAAATGACAGTCGTAATTTTGTAAATTATTTTGTTGTGTTTACATTCAGAAAGTGCAGTTTTTTTAATTTGTAATCTTTTTTAAAATGCCGATTTTTAATCAAGAAGCATTTAATATGCTGGCGATCTATTTTTAACGAACAAAATGTTAATAATATTCTGGCAGCTATAGAAATCAATCCCCAAATTAGTACTAGAGAAATTTCTCGAGGCTTGGGTATTCCTCAAAATACGGTTCATCGCATTATTCACACCCAGAGGTATGTTACAGGTATACCTCTTTTTATAAAGTTTAATCTATTTTACACTCAAATTATAAACCCCCATGTTTTTTTTTACATTTGTTGCTATTTTAGGCTACATCCCTACCATATCAACTGACACCAAGGCCTTACTCCTCCGGATTTCGATCGAAGGATAGATTTTTGCCACTGGCTATTAAACATGGTAGCGAAAATCCTCAATTTCTGTCAAATGTGTTGTGGACTGACGAAGCCACTTTCGGTATTAATGGGCAATTGAACTTACATAATGCGCACTTTTGGGCCCGAAATAATCCGCGCTGGTTTGGAGAAGTCCAACATCAAGGGAGATATAGTGTAAATGTTTGGTGTGGGATAATTGGAGGGCGGGATGTTGGTCCGTTTATTTTGGACGGAGCATTAAATGATCGAACATACCTACATTTCTTAAAAAATGTTCTTCCAATTTTAATGGATGATATTCTGCTGGACGTCCTCCAAAATATGTTTTTCCATCATGATGGTTGTCCCGCCCATTATGCCCTTGCTGTTCGCCAGTATTTAGATGCCACCTTCCCTGACCGTTGGATCGGAAGAGCAAGCCTGTTCCCTTGGCCTCCAAGGCAAGTTTTTGTAATGTTATTCGCCGTAAAATTGCTTCAGTATTTAACACAAGAATCTTTGGATGTTGCATTTTGGAATGATTATGTTTATAATTATGCACATATTAAAACCTATTAAATATTTCAAGGTCTCCCGATTTAACCTGCCTTGATTTTTATCTCTGGGGAAGAATTAAGGATATAGTCTTAGCAACAAGGCCAACTTCCCGCGAGGATATGATTGCATGAATCAGGAATGCCATCTTGAACATCCCAAAAGCTGAAATTGAGAATGCTATTATTTCAACACATCAGCGTCTTCAGATGTGCATCCAAAATAACGGAGGCCATTTTGAACACCTGGGTCACCATTAGATCCCTTTTTTTTCCTTTTATGGGTTTTATTAAAAAACGGTTCTTTTTAGAACCACAGACCATTCCATAAAAAGAATTCCGTAAAGTAACTATATTATACCTACTAAAATCTTTGTAAATGGTTCCAAAATAGATGGGCTAACATATTTGAATTCGAATATAGTATACCTATTTACATTTTTAGGCTTACTTTTTAAATTAAAGGTTAGAATTACGAGAGCAATATTAAAGTGATAATAAGTTCTAAATGCGTTTAGTTCCTTTGGAGCAACATGAATGTTCTGATGATATATATATATTTTTAAATAATACCTAAATGAATTCTATTTAGACTCACAATTGTCTCTTTAACATCTGATTCATTTTGTGCTAAATTTTTTATAGTTTGACAAAATTATATCATTCCATTTGATAATATTTTTTTAAATTTGGTTCATGGTGTCAAAACTAGCCCCTTGCCGGAGAAGGATTCAACTAAATTAACTATATTTTGGTTGATTCTTATTGCTTAAGGAATGCTTTCAACGATACCAAACGAAAATGATAGATAAACTGGTTCTCTTTACAAATGTGAAAAAATTTTTTTGTTTATTATGCGAAATTTATAGAAAATGCAACTTAAAAATTTAAGTTGGCAGTTACGCCCATTGGTGGTCATTTTTAAAACTTGAAAATATTTTGCTTCGATTCTTCATGGCCGATTTACTAAGTATTTTTTTACACCAAAGTCATACGACTAACGGTTCCCGAGATATGGCCGAGGAACAGTCTTATTGGGTCACCCGGTACTTTAATGAAGTTTATTACGATACAAATTTTTATTACGATATAGATTTAAATTGAAAAATTCGTAAGAGAATTAGATTATACGTCTATGTGCAAATTTTAAAAGAAAATAACAACTTTTCAAAAATATCAGTTTTCCGGTATTTTTTTTCCGGAAATTTTTGTATGTTTTTGTATGAGCTTATTGTAGAAAATTTTTTAAATTGGGTTAGAATGGAAGAATTGATCATTTTAGGCCTATTTTAAAATAATTCTAAATTTGTAATTTCAACCTTTTGTTTTCTGTAGGCCATTGCAACAAAGTCCGTCCATTGGTAGACTAATAAATCAAAATTACTGGATTGTGAAGTTTATTTGTTGGTTTTATTGTGTTTTATGCAAATCAAACGCAAAAAATTTTGTTTTCTCAATATTTCCGGAAAAAATGTCGGAAAACTGATATTTTTGAAAAATCGCTATTTTCTTTTAAAAACTTGCACATAGACGTATAATCTAATTCTGAATAACTTTTCTCTTAGATATTTTTCAATATCTTGTCATCTAACCTCACTTTTTGCATATTTAATGAATATTTTTTTAATTTGCCGCCATGACAGTGGTCACATGACATTTGTCAAAGTACTTTTTTTTGTTATTTGATATGCCTGAATTCATTTGCTAAAAGAAATTTTCGGATATCTCAATTACAAATTTTTTTCCCATTTGATGCAAACTCTTTGCCGGTCACTGTATAATACAAAGTTAGCCCACAGATATAACCCCAAATCGGTCTACACAATATGAAATTAACAATATTTACATTATCAATCTTATATAGAAAAGAAAAAAAAAGTACTAAATTTAAAAGATCAAAATTATTACTTATTTTATAATACATTGATCAAAGTTTTATTGAATACATACTAAACATATCTAAATCGCTTGTGTCAACATTATTATCGTTATCGTTAAGATGAGTAATGAAATTAAAAATAGCGGAACCATAATTGAAAATTTTAGTACATCAGTCTTAAACGGCCAGAAGGGTCTTCAGTAGGAGTTGTAAAAAACAAAAAACAATGATCCTTTTTTACGCCAACGTTTCGCCTACTATAGTGTGGGCTTCTTCAGGGCATTTATTTGTTAAAAAGTGAAAAAATATATCATTCTTGTGTTGTCATTACAATAAAAATTACAAACAGTTTACATAACATTTGTCAACAACGTATAAAATGATAACTTGAAAAATTACTAATTAAAATAAGTACTTACTTAAGGTAAGTGTCTTTTTTTTTTGGTTATATTAGAACTAAATTGCATCCAGTAAGTACTTATTTTAATTAGTAATTTTTCAAGTTGCCATTTTATACGTTGTTGACAAATGTTATGTAAACTGTTTGTAATTTTTCTTGTAATTACAACACAAGAACGATCTCTTTTTTCACTTTTTAATAAATAGATGCCCTGAAAAAGCCCACACTATAGTAGGCGAATCGTTGGCGTAAAAAAGGATCATTGTTTTTGGTTTTTTTACAACTCCTATTGAAGGCCTTTCTGACCGTAGAAGGTTTTTACAATTTATTAACAAAACAAAGGAGGAACTATTTACTAAATTATCAGTCTTAAAGTTATGCATTAGTAGCAAACTGGAGGTGCTAGCTCTAGTATTGACAGATCTGGGAACATGAAAACTTACTTGGCGTAACAGTGCAGAACAATCGAAGTGCCCATTGATCAATTTAAAAAGAAAACATAGAATTGATGCATCTCGTCTAACAGCTAATTTACAAATTCCTGCAACTCCCCTGAGAATAATATCAGTGGGAAAGTCAAATGGACAAAATCTTTTATATTTTTATAATACAAATACCTAGGACGTTGTTTTGCTAAATCACAAGCATGTTTTTATAATTAGCACTACTGGGAAACCAAACACGAGAGCAATACTCCAGTCTGGTTCTAATTAATGCAAAATAAAGCACACAAATTGCTTTGGTACTTGCAAAATCACGAGTACATCTTTTACAAAACCAATTAATTTGTACGGAAGTATTTACAATAACTGAATATGTTTTACAAAAGAGAATTTATTTGTGGAAATTATACCTAAATCTTTGTGAAACTGTACTGCATCTAAATTTTGATTGCTGATAAGATAGACTGGGTCGTAAATGGCTCTTTGATTTTATATTGATAAAACAACACATTTTTTGTATTCAGTAATAATTTATTCTCAATACATAACAAATATAACTTATTTAAATCATCTTGTAATAATGTGCGCTCGATTTCAAAATGAATACTTCTATACAATTTCAAATCATCTGCGTACATTAAACAATTAGAAAAAATAAGTGGCAAATCATTTACAAAAATTAAAAAAAGAAGAACGCTAAGATTTGCCGCTTGAGGCACGCCTGACAAAGGAACATTTCTTTTAGAATTGAAGTTATGAAATCTAACGCTAAAAGACCTATCTTTTAGATATGAACTAAAAAATAATAAAGTAAGTTTAGATGCCTATGAAGTTTAAGCAATGTACATTAAACGCTTTCTAAATATCACATCGGCGCTTCCTCCCACATCCAGTACACTTCTAACATATTCAGAAAAGACAAGCAAATTTGTTTCAGTAGATCTGCCTGTGAAAAAAAACAGCTGTCTTAATACAATAAATTAAAAATATAACATAACTGAGTAGCGATTACGTTCTTAAGCGTTTTAAAAAAATAAGTAGGAATGCCATCAGGACCACTGCTCATTTTATTTTTTAGTTTGTCAAAAGCACAATTAACATCATTTATAGAAATTAGACCTAAATTAAAAGAATGGTAAATATTATCACAAGCATTACTAGTTACCAAAATGTTACTATATCATAGTTCGATTTTGTTTGACTGTGGACAGACATAAAATAATCGTCAAAAGAATCAGCAATCTCGTGGCCACTATATTTAATTCCATTATAATGCGTTTCATCTAATAACTTAGTTTTACATTTTAATAGTTTTGTATTAGACCAAAATTTTTTGGATCAGATTAAACAGAGTTTTCGGTATCAATAATAATTTTATTTTTAAGAACTTTTCTAGCACGTATGAATCTATTAAAAAATAAGTAGAAATTTTACATTTTTTTGGCAAGCTTAGTTACTACTTTTAGTGACTAAAATAGGCTATTATTCACTTGTGACTAAAATGTTTAGAAAGGCAAATATTTCTGTGTTTATGTAAATAACCTTGACAACAAAATCTCCGCAACCATGATAAAATTATAAATTACTTGAAAATTTTGCTTTTTCACAAAAGTAACTTCAATACGTTACGAGTTGCAAAAACTGCTGGTGTAAGATAAAACATTATAAATAAAGCTCGTGAGAATTATTCGAAATTCTCAGTAGCATTTATATTGATGCATTTCTCTCACTTATAATATAATGTACTATTTATTTTAAAAACTTTTCCACCCTGTACCTCAAAAGTTAAGACGTTTAGGACATACGTTCATATGAATAATAATTATTTTTTTCTTCTATTTAGGAGATGGTGAACGATTAATAAAACAATTAATTGTTAGAAGTTTTCTTCTTAAAATAGACCCAAAATCGTTCCCTTAAATATTGAGATTCGATTAGAAAATACCCTATATGTAGAAAACATAGTTGGAAGATAATACTGCGATCAGGTAGTGTGTGCGGACATTGTGAGGTGCTATTGTATCGTCGTATTGCTTTATTTTTCTGTGGTATTGCCCTGCATATGTCACCTAACTTTCTAAAACATGAAACGTTTTCTCCGGTTCCCAGGGTTACTACGGCGAGCAGGCCGTGGTCCGAATTTAAATACGTAATTAACAATTAAGCATATATTTACAAATCCATAACATATATCAAATTCATACAATCAAACTTAACTTCAGAAGTTTAGGAAAAATACCCTGGGCACCACAATTTTTTTTTTAATTAAAACAACTTTTAAGGGTGGAACATTCTAAATTAAATTGAATTACTTAAATTTAAGACACCGAAGTTCAAAAAAAAAACTATTATCAATAATTATCTGAGACAATTATTCTCTATAACGCCACAAATAAAAAAAGGTTTATAAGTATGTACATATACAAGCTTGTCAACGAAAACAAAACAAAAAAAGTACTTATCTGGAACAAGCACTGATGTCTATTGCAAATTCTTTCTGCCATCCAAAATTGCGATAATTTTCTATCGATAGAGACGCATGCATCCAAATCAAACAATTGGACTGACCATGATATTCTCTTTTTTTTGACGAAAAGGTGAACGACAATGCCACCAGTTTGCGAAGCCACAATTCACCCTCAATTCACGTACTCACTTACTTTTATTGTGTACTTATAAAGTGGGTGTTGTTATTTAAAAACTCACTAGCTTACTACTCAAAAACCAAAATTAAATTAAGGATCACTTATTCCTTTTTATTAATTAATTGGAAAATCCGACGAATCGAAATAGTCGACCCGTTTTTCAATTCTCTCGAAACCAGTCTCTGAAAATCGCCCGTTTTCGTTTTTCCTTTCAAAAAGCATGCGTATCACAAGTGTATTTTATTAGCTGCGCTATTTACAAGATATTTTCATGAACTTTAATGCACGCCTAAATGTTTGAAATATTTGGAACGTTACAAACATAGTCAGCAACAATTTTTTTGAAAACTCTAAGCACTATGGTAGAACTGAAACATGTGGTTGAAATAGAAAATATTTGCGTTTTTCTTCTGATTTGTTTAGTTTATCAAACGTTGGTTATTTTAAAATTTAAATGGTGAATCCATAAGAGCGTTACAGTCTTGTGTCTTTATAGAAATAACAAAACTCAATTTGCTAACAAAAACTTTAACTTTGCATTTTTAATTAAAATTGAAGTTTCAGATTTGGATAATTGTGTAGACATACATGTAGCTTTAAGGACATGCCATTTAAAAATTAAATGAATCCTTTCAAAACAATAAAAACGGAATAGGACCCCGTCAATGAACTATTCTGACAAATTGGATCGTGGAGGATGCTCCTGAAACAAGTACCACATAATAAGTTAGGTTATTTTAAGTGGAACACTCTATTTCTATTTTTGAATAAAATTACTTTCTATTACATTTCTCTATTAAACCTACTTACTTTCATTTCTGAGATAAATCGTTATTAATTAAAAGATGTTACGTTACTACTTATCCATTATGCAATATAAATTATGTTACATATATTCTGTTATCACGTGTGCTTCAATATTGGGTTTTACTGTACAAACTGAAATGCTGGTCGAAATGACACATAGGTAAATTGAAATTTAACTTATCGACAAAATCAATCAAAACCACTTTAAAAAACATGTTTAACATTTAACTCGTGTATGAAAACAATTTTCAATAAACTTCAAAACATACGAAGAAGACAGGTAATTTCGTTAAGACTTAGTTAAGTAATTTTAAAAGGTAATTTTGGTAGAATTCGTAATGCCGATATTGTCTGAAACATTATTTTTTGTTTAGTTCTCCTTTCACGTTCCGACCCTTCTAAATTTCTTAATATCTTGTGTTGCTTTTGCTGGAAACTGTTCGTTAGTCAATATTTGCGGTATATCATAAACGAGGGTTTTTATAACCTTCAGCGTTACTTTCCTTCCGTTCCATTTTTTTGGATGCATTGTTAGTAACATCAATGTTTACTGAGCCGCAAAACGGTCGAATTAGATAATGAGGAAAATTTAAATTTTAAATGCAATTTCGCGGCAGAAAGTGTTTCGTTGAAATAATGCAAAATATTATCATGCACTTTGAGAACCATAAAGTATTTGATTATAGCAGATCATACTAGAATATTTCCACTTCACGTGTACTTTGAAGGAGGTTTCTATACTCGAGAATTTTCCTTGCGGTTCTAACACAGCTCTAAACTATGTGAATGTGGGATCTAATAAACTATGTCTCCGTATCTTGAGCTTCCTTCAGAGCTTTATTACCATCCAGACGATATTTATATGACGGTATTTCTGCGGATTTATCAATTTTTCCTACGATGAAAATATTAATTTTGCGTTGAGGGAAATTTGAAACTTGCTACTTTGCGAACTTTGAAATTTTGATAATGTTACCCGCGGGGACATATGCTATTTAAGCTCGTACATACCTTTTAAACTTGGATTATTAATATTAATGAAAATTAACCTAGAAAGTACTTTTTGTTATATTTAGTTGATACAATTTAATTTTAAAATTTATTTTCTCGGTTATTACGAGTTCATCAGTCAACTTAATATGAAAATGAGTAGTAATTATGGTGTAACTTTATAAGATGACGCTGTCGTTTAAATTCCCGTACTGTTAAATTTTAACGCGAGTTAAGCGGAAGAAATTCTTTATATAAATTACAAACTTACCTATTTGTGTACGTTTGTTGAAATTTCAATTCATTGTGCAAGTTTTGAAAAAAAAATTTAATTCCGTTTAAGTAATTAAGGTCTTTGTCGAACATTCTAAAACGACTGAAGTTACCAATAAAAATCTAGGCATAAACATAATATCTGAGTTTATCTTATTTAATTTTACACCAATATTCTGTATGCAATTATATTAAATTGTTATTATTATTATTATTATTATTATTATTATTATTATTATTATTATTATTATTATTATTATTATTATATCTTTGTGTCTCAGGTTGGCCTTCTTCGGACTATTCTGGTTGTATTCAGAATCACAACATTCTGCAACAGCGAGTAGTTGTTTCGATGCAGTTACAGTGAATCCAAGCCTCCGTAGAAGATAGTACAATTGGCGCGATAGTGACTTTGTTGAGCTTCAAAATTTTCTTGATCTGATCTGCCAAGTCAGTGTACTTCCTTTTCTTCTCTGTATAGTTTTCAGTAAATTATGGATGTTAGGGATCACGACTTGTGCAATTATAGCTTCTTTTAACTGCTTGTTTCTCACAACGATGTTGTTTAGAGGAGATGCTGTGATCGGTAATGATAAACCTGTCTTATAATAGAAAAGCAACCTCGGCTCCTCTTTGATGAGTCTCAGACCGTAGCATATGTTTTGGTGGATTACCGCAGCAACTTGATTGTGGCGGTGTACATATTCGTTTTGGACAAGTAAACTACATGCTGTTGTGACGTGTTAGATTGTCTCAGACTTCTCTTTAATTTTCTACACCTGTCATCTCCCACCATAGGGCCTTAACAATATGCTTCAGATAGTTATTTGTGTTCACCACTTGTTCATGTATGATCAAGTTAAAGCCCTCAGTCTCCGAGAATAGTTCTCCCTTCTTCAGCCACGCGTTCAATGCAGTTTTGTCGAGTACGGCTGATCGAGGTCATGTGGGTGTATCCTGTACTATTATTGCGATAACGTAGTCATATCATGAAAAAAGTAACCATTTAAAACAAATTTGCGCGATAGTTAAGCAGTCCCACCAGGTAACACCTATATTCGACGACATTTTGGAAAATGTGTAAGCCACTATTTTTCTAACGTATATTTCAATAGATTTTAACAAAACAGAAGCGCACCCTTATGTATTTTCAAGGATATGCATAATAACTTAGGCCTTTTTTGACCGATGATATTTAATATGGGCTAAATGCTTTTTAAAACGAGTTTTGATAAGTCTCTTAGTTTTCGTTACATAAACAACGTTACAATCTTCACAATGTATTTTAAGATTCTCGGTTTATTACATTCATATTCTATTCTAACTACACTCATAGTTAAAGTATTGCATAAAGAGATGAATATTTTCGGAAGTATTCCTCGAAGTGGAGGGATGAAATCAAAACACTAGCCTGGTTTTAATTTGTCGAACCTATGCCAGTTTTATCAAGGGTTCTTGAAATTAGAGAGTGAAAGGCACAATATATAACACTAAAACTAAATTTTTAACAGACATCTATAAACTGCTTTTAAAACCATTAATCAAGTTGATGAATGGGGTAGCGCTTTTTGATTTCATCTTTTCACCTCAAGGAATTCGTATGAGAATATGTATCTCTAAGCGTAACTTTGGATGATTATTTATTTTTTATATAAATTCAAAATTTGCAATCCTTAGCTCATGAGTTATATTCAGAATTATTAAAAATACATAGGATGAAGAATATTGTAAAATTGTTATTAAGTGAGATGGAAGTTTCGGAAAAAGCGACAAATAAACTCCACGTTTATTCAAAAAGGCGAATTGTTTAAATCAGCGAAAGATAATTGGCAAGAAATTAATTTTCTATAGTTGTTCAAGTTGGGCGGTAGTGCAATAATTGTAAAAGTTTGATGTTAAATGTACTATTGCGAAAACCGTTTTGGTATTTTTTCTATGAAAGAAGAAATGATAGCAATTCAGTGACATTTGTAATTAGCATGTCCAGCAATTTTTTCGAGTTCTTACTCGGAAACTTTTAACTAATTTTCAAACTGCAAAGGCTCTTAACGAATTATCCGTATTTTTTTCATTCTTTAGATTTAATTAAATTTTTGCAGCTTGCTTTGTGGTCTACTTCCTCATTTCATTGCTACTTTTTTAAAACTGATTAGCAGAAAGAGTCTTTGGTTTGTTGACTACCAGCACATTGCTTAGATTTTGAGTTCTTTCTAGTAAAAGTAGTGTGGTATAGTTTTTTTTTGCAAGCTTTATTCAGTTTTCTTTAAATAGACGCATTTGTGCCACGCCAAAACATTAAAAATAATTTCTTTTGCCAACGTTATGGGGCTTTTTCATCACTACTATTGGTACTGTCAACTAATAATTTTAGTTACTTCAATTTTTAAGACGTAGAACTTTTTTATTTATTTTTTTTATATTTAATTTCGTCTTGCTCAAAATGATTGATTTTAATTTTGTACTAATCGAAGTAGTACTCATTTTTGCTGTGGGTACCACACTATAAAGAATTAAGACAAACTGGAAAACTACAGTATTTTTTGAAACGAATTTCCATTACCTGCTTCTACAGAAATGCTTCGATTATGGAATACCTCTTTGTTTTTGTCGATGAGATTTTTGTTTTATTTGGCAAACTAGCTGCGAACATTTTTGATTTGAAATTGGATTGTTTAGTCTCTGTGATATTTAAAAAGCCACGTTATACGTTGGAATTATTCAGTGTGCAATTGTCCAATTTTCAGTGTAATTGGGTGAAAATACATTTCTTTTATGGGTGTAAAGGATACGCCACTAAATCTAGAGCTATCTATTAACTATTTTTTAATTAATTATACATATGTTTTCAATTTGATTGTACATATTTTAACAAATGTTATATACAGATAAGAAAATGTGCATTTTGAATTAGTTTATGGTGTGGGTCGCCGGTCGCGAAATCTACTCGATTTGCGTGTGTATGTGTGTCTGTAAACGACCAAATAAGCAGCGGTGAATATCGCAAGGTAATGTTTGCAAAATGCAATTTTCTGAAATCTTATTTTAAAAAGAGTTTATTTTTTTTGACACGTGCAAATAATGTGTGTTGTTTGTTGTGTTCTAAATTACAATTTCATATATTTTTCACTAAAAATTGTTTTGCAGTGACTGTCAAAAATTGCGGAGAACTTAGTTCGAATGGTTTTGAAACAAATCCAGTACTACGTCTTAAATTGGAAATATAAATTGGTATGAAAAATTTCAATTAGTTCATCGAGATATTATGCCTAGCAATAATCTGCGAAAAGGTGATTCATTCTATAAAATTAATTTTTTTCACTACATATTTCCAATTCGATTATGAATTCTAACGGATATCTAAACTTGTACCAAAAATTAGTATTATTAGGTCAGATTTAACCATCCGTATCCTATTACTGTTTACTAAATACCTAAGCAACTTTTGCTAGTTCGTTTACGTCAGGTTTCACCATTCTTTAAGTAAAACCAGCTAGATATATCTCATAAAAAATGACGTTTGTTTCTATCCTTCCAATTGTTGATATATATATACATATATATATCAGAAAAGGTTGATCTTGATACCCGCATGACTATTAAACTAAACCTTTAGGCTCATTTTTTTACCTTTCGGTCCCACTGCAGCACAACAAAACTTGCTGGCACACCTACGTGCCTTCTTGCAGGAGGGCTTTATTTTCTAGTGTTGTTTGTAACTTAAAGATGAAAGTACATACAAAAAACCGCGTGATTTTTGCTAACCCTAACACCAACTGAAAGATAATTAGTTTCAGCTTCCAACAGGATACAGAAAACAGGGTGTTTAATTTAATTTAAGTCAATTAGTTGACTATAAAGTAGTTAGTGTTACACGATAGTATTAAAAAGTCATGATATAATGGTATAAATATTGGAACAAGGATGTTGAAGTTAGTAAGGTATTGTATTTTTTTGGACAATCTGCAAATGACGAAAAAACGATTATGTCAGAAACGAAAATTATCGTATAATTCAAAAATACAAAAAATATTCCATTTAAGTAACCCTACTTTGATAAGGTGGTCTCGAATGATCTCGATAGGGATAGATGTATGCCTTCAGTTTTCTTACAGTATTTTGCAGTTTAAGGTTTTATACGTCAAGACATCTAAAAAGTAACCTACATTTAACCTCGGGAACAATTTTTGAAGTATTTTTTTACACTAATTTATCATTTAAATGTTTTCATAGTTTTTACTTGACTAAATTGTCTTCTTAACTTTTTATTATTAACGGTTCACAATTAGAATTGCTTTTTCAAAATAAATTATTTACATTATATAAAATCTGAAATACAAAATTTGATTATTATTGTAGGTGAGTGAAAGAAAAAAGTTTCAACGTACCTGCATATCGGAATGTTTATAGTTTTACTAAAAATTATTAAAAATCTTGTTGAAACAACAATTATTTTTATCAATTATAGTAATTGAGGTGGAATTCATACCACACAATGGTTTATTTTGTTGTTTTTTTGGATTCATCACAAAACGGTTTTCTATGTTAAATTCAAAATTAATGCATACCTTTCTTCTGGCTTTTTTATTAAATGATTTTTAATATATTTTGAAAATGTTAAATTCACTTTTAAAATTGTATTATAATATCAATAAGAAAGTACTGCAATTCGTCCACGAAGGCCGCTTATTAAATGGAAATTCATTCGGTCAATAAGTATAAATTTATAAAAAATAACCTAAAAAATAACTTGTTTTACTGATTTTTTTAGTAAAATACGCTTTGAATATTCATTTGATGATTCATGATATGTTGTTATATTTTGTTCCAATTGTGTCAGAACAACACCAAGGAACTCACTCTCTCTCTCTCTCTCACTCAGTTGTGAGAACACTTTAGGGATTCTGAGTTGTCCTATGAACCCTAATTCTAGATAACTCAGTGGCGCCTTTATTTAACTCATCCAGCCCCGCTGAATTGGCTGGTCGGGCTACATTTTTTTTTGTATACAAAAGGGTGGTGTGCAGCAACTAAGGGTGGGTTTTATTAGTTTTTCTCAAATTATCGTCGCAATGACTCATCTCAGTACAACGTTATCAAATAAATTATTACATTTTCTATTTCTCTTTAGAATAAACTTTTAAAAATGATACATACACAAAAGTTTGTCTGCTGAATACATTAAAACGTGTGCGTTATGAATAATAGTATTAGTAATACTAAAGTGATTTCTTTTAAGCTATTATTCTATTAACGAACGGAACAAAACTGATGTATATATTTATGTTTCAAGAATAAACCAAACTCGTTAAATTGTTGAACTAACAAATGTTTACTGCAATAAGTAAAGTCTGTCGTCTTTCGATTCTTAATTCATCCAATTCTACACACAAATCAGGCACAAGTTAATTTGAAATAAATAAACATACAAGATAATTTAGCAGCATTTAATTTATTTCACGCCACTTTAAAAGGTTGATTTAATTGACTTGATCTTCATTTTATAAATATTGATTCACTGGTTCATCTGTTAATATTTAACACACATTTACAGGTTATTAGTAAAAAGTAGAATTCATCAATTCAACACATATATGTTCAAAATGGATTTTGTAAATTAATTATAATAATTTTTATTTAGATTACTGAGTAAATTTAGAATTACGCGATTTTTAAATTGAAATTCAACGAAAATTAATGTAAGGATCCGAAAATTACCAGAAAACGTTAAAGAATATTAAATCACAAAGATTTCATGCACTTCCGAGAATAAATTAGCCGGTAAGACCTTAATGTAAAATTGCAATAAGACAACATGTTGTGACGTTAAGCACTTCCAGGAAACCGTGCAATTAAACAAAAAAAAATATGAACGGTGATCAATATAATTAGCACAAGCTTGCGCTAAAATCTTAACAAGTAAATTAAATCAATTACATTATACTCACTAACCGTGTTTGAAAACCTTTTACTTCATTACCACGACCGACGCTTTTACCAAAATTATCTGCGAAAAAACCGTATGCCGTCGTTTCAATTTGAAAACAGTCAATATTGCTATCAGCTCGGGTATCTCATAAATTATTTTAAAAGAAAAACTTTAAAGAATATACGTTGAAGACTAATATTTTCATAAGAACGTTATTAATCGTCGAGAATAACATTTTATGATAAAATTGAAATTTTTCTTTAAACACAATGACTCGAAACTTTGGGAGGACTTTTCTAAAGTTTTTTTACATTACGCTAGAAAGTTTCCAATCGAAATCGGAATGCTATTACGACCAATCAAAGGACTTTATTCATGGAGATGACTTCGGCTGGGTTACGTCGATAAACGCAGAATATTTAATTTCTGTTTAAACGTAAAGACACTTGAAACAAAGGATTAAGTATGTTACGTAAACGTGTGCTTATGTATCCGTGGCCGGTTAAAACAGCATCCGTATAGATCAATAAAGCATCACATGTAGGTAGATCAAATAACTGCACAAAGCTCTTTCAATTTAGAATAAGGCGACTAAATGAAAACGATTTAAAATTCAAAACTAATAGCGATTTGTTATACTCCAGAGACTAAAACTGCCCAATATTCTAATTGCTGGAGAGTTGGGAACGACGGAGTAAAGCATTTCTAGAATTAGGCGAACCACCATAATTTAGTTATTAACTAACAGCACCCGACGATTACTCAATCTCGTTGGATATTAACTGGAGAGCTAAGTTGTTGGTATCAAATTACCCTATACGTAGATTGGGTAACATTTAATTTGTAAATCAAGGTGCTTTTACGTTACATTCATCAAAATCAAAGGTTCAATTTTTCGATACATTATTGGAAGTAAGTAATTGATTTTTGTCGCCTGCGTACTCAACACGATGTTTAATCAGGGGATATCATTGAGCAAACGCAAAATTTGATGTTATCCGTTTTCAATGCACCGTTAATAATATCTTTTAGTAAAGACATGTTTTGTACTATGAGAAAAGTATAACCAATTTAATAATGCATGAAATGTACATACGTAGGTATTATAAGAATTTAAAGAAATTTTATCCATGTTTTATTAACAATGTTTCGTAAATTTTGAAAAAAATTATGGTAACTTTTAGTGTATCTATCTTACACATTCAAAACATGAGAAAAACTCCAAATACCAATTTCTTTAAATTTTTTATTTTTATTTTTTTCACAAATTATTCTGTGGTGATGAAAAACAGATTTGAATAAAGCTCTAGTCTTTGATCAAACATAGATGATTAAAAAATCTAATTTTTCATAATTTCTTGATATTTTTTTTAATGGAACTCGAAACCGACATAAAAAATCACACCGTTAGTTGCTGTAGAAATAAACAGTCAAAAAAAACTAAAACAATTATTTTGTCTAGATTAATTTTTCCATAACACAAATTCTTTAATTTTTATATAAAGGAAGAATGCTGAACTAGATGCAATATGGTAATTTTAGTTACAATCGGATAAAAGAAATTCTTAAGACATTATTAATATTACAGAGAAAATGGTATTTTGAATTCAACAATGCATAGAATATTTCGTACTTGTTGTTATGAGCTTGGAGTGGGGAAAATATTTTCAGTAACGATATTTTTTAAGCTTTTGTTTATGTTAAATTTGTTTATTTATTTTATCAATTTACACATGTCTAGTTGTTATAATAAATTTGAGAGTTATTATAAGTAATTATTGATTGGCCAGAGGTATTTTGTAATGAGGCAATCGAAGTGGAAACATCGGTTGATTTTTTACTCATTGCATTAACTATATTTTTTATGATGCTCCATATCTATTTGTAAGTAAGCAGCAATAGAATGTACATTACTGTGACCAGTTATTTTCTCAATTGTTCTTCTTGCACACCATTTTTCGCCATGGTCGTTACAGCAGTTGTTCGAATCAAGTAGTTGCTAATTTTTGCTTTCTTGAGATTAAAACTTATTACTTCAGCTGATATACCACTCATTTTGGGTCGTTGCGTCCAACGAGACAATTTTGAACCATCTTTTAGAATTCTTGTCCTGTCAATTTGCATTCGGTATTAAAAATAATCTATCGGTTGTAACATGCTCCTCAATTAATTTTTTCAATAACCTAGTATATCAACTATGCAATAATTAATGTACCTTTAAGAGTTTAAAAAAATTACATGACTGGACAAATTCCTGAATTTTCTGAATTAACTGTCAACTATTTGGTATCTGCAAATTTTTTAGAACCACCTCCAGATGTTACTCTTGCACAACTAAACTCGGAATTATCAAATGGATTAAATTTAATTACGTGGGAATTGTAATATAGTTCCTGTAGCTGCTTATCGGTGGAATTCCACAACACTTATTAAATCCCCAGTCTTTTATGATCAGGCTGTATCCATACTGACTTCTTACACCGTTGTTTATTGTTTAATATTGCATGTTTGAAGCAATTATTAATTTTTCGAATAACTTTCTCCAAATCGAGACATTTTTTCAATTTTTTTCACCTTATTACGTAAAGAAACTGTTGTTGTGGCAATGTGATTTTTGCTAAATCTAATTTTTTTATTTTCTTTCTTACAGTAGAAGTTTGGCCGGAGAAAACCTACCAGGTAGCATTTTTAGTTTTGAACAATTTTGTACTCTTATGTTTTGGTCCTAAAACAATTTGGTATTTTTCAACTTTTTATAAAATGTGTAAAATAGAAGCCCATATACATAAAAGACGTTCATCAGTAATTTTGTTTTTAAATTACAGGCTACTTTTTTAAAAAGTGTATTTAATTTAAATACTAAAAATTTACGCCGAAGCAGGTCGTCCACATCGTGACGTCAATTTGCATAAATAACATAATATGGGTTAAGAAAAATGCCAACAGTTAATTGTAACGACATGTGTGCGTTTAAATTGCATAGCTCTATCTAAGCGATAGCTTTAATGCTTGAAACACACGTGTGTCGATAAAGCCAAGTATAGTATAGATAATGAATGAGACATAATTTTTTCAACATTTTTTAGGCAAGATCAACATTCTGTTTTGCAAACTAAATGTTCACTTAAAATCTGGGGTTAATTTTTTATCGTGTTTGCAAGATAATAAAAAGATCCTCATAATAATTTGTTTGGTCGTTCAGTAAGTAACTTTATTGACGATATTATAAAACAAACCCGAATATTACTGCAGCTTAAGTTATTGTAATTAAAAGTTGTTTTCTACAAAAACTACTAACAACTTACTTAGTTAGGTTACCCTAAAACGGAACAGCTGCTGGCTATGCAAGAAAATTAAATAATAAAACGTTTAAAACTTTTAAAGCTAACGAAAGTTAAAAAAAGTATTTGTTAATCCAACTAACTTTTGAAAGTATAAATAATAAAGTGATTGTAAAGCATAATTTCGCAAGCGTTACGTAGTAAAATCTCGCCATAAATTATACGCTGACGCGAATTTTATTTAGCCTCAAAACTTTGCATCTTGCCATATTTATTTTAAAGAAGCTTAGAAGTTTATTTGTTACGGAACTTTAAAAGGGCGGTAGCCTTTACAATGGATTAATAATTATGTAGTGTCGAAAAGGTCTAGTTTCATTACTAATTAAATTTTTAAGTCCCCATTTTATTTATTATCACCTTTCAACTTCTTTTAGTCGAAGAATTTTATTTACATTTTATTATGAAAAGTAATACATATTTTGTCTTTGACGAATTTGTTGTTAAATTGGTAATTATATAAATTTAAATGTCTTTGATCTTATTTTTTTATTCAAAGTGAAGATACATAAAGGCCTTTTATTTCTCATTATTCTCATTTCGTTTGGTGTACTTTTCTTGAAAATTATATTGTTACATCTTTTATCTTTTATTTTCTGAAACGAAAATGGATTTATTTTATTACTCCAAGAAAAAACACATTTGCTTTCAATAAGTTGACTTTTAGATTCTAAAAAAATTTGAAAACATCAACTTCATATTTAATAAAAGTGACTTATCATTCAATATCAAATTCAAATTGTTGAAAAATTGAATTGTTGAAAAAGTTGAACAATTGAGACAATATTATTGCTTAATCTAATTAAATAGTATTGATATCAATAATAACTTTTTCAGAAGACAAATATTGTTTCTTTATTTTCTTATTTAGCAAATATTTGTTACACATTTTAAGAACCTGAAATTTCAAATTGGATTTTTGATTCTTCCGGTTCTATAATTTACCGTTAGATTAATTGTGAAATAGATTTCTGCAACTTTATTTTCAATTTGGGGATTAACGTATTCCAATGTTTCATAAAGTGGCGATACCGTCTAATCGCTTGTTAATTTTAATCTTTTGTTGTCTAATTACTGTCTACTACAAGTCTTGTGGCACACCGGCTTTTATCTCTTTTAGGTGATAGTGTGCTCCTGTTTTTTGATTCTAAACAATCTATCTAATATATCGTCGGCGACACAATGAAACCTCGTAACTGTTCTACATTAGAATGAGTAACTGGTGAAATATTTTCATTTTTTTTTGCTTGAGTCTTGAAGTATGTTTTTGTCGAGACCTCTCTATTACTGGAGTCTATTTTTAGCTTTTCGTTTTTCTTTGACAAGTTTTCTTATCTCGGGTGAATAATTTACACCTTAGGTTACATGAGTAATATCTTCGGTATTGTTGTATGTTGCTGTTTGAATGAGTTCCATTAAATTAAAGTGGTACTATATTTCTTAATTGTTCAGTTGTTCGACGATTGAAATTTAGGTTAACGAGGTAGAGGTCTATTTAAAGGTTTTTCCAGTTAGTACTACACTTACGCGCAAAGAAATCGACCCACCTCACACTTTTGAATTTGAACGCATTTATTTCAGCCTTCAGGAATAAAAAAAAAAACAATATGTCGTTTGAAAGACCGCCCTGTTTCATCGTTGCCTTTGAGACATATCCTGGTCTCATCATAGAACAGAACAGACTTCCACTGGTCCAAGGTCCGATTAAGATCTTCCGTTCAAAATGAAGTCGCGCTTCGATGCAGTCAGCTTTGGACCAGTCACTGGCAGGTCTGTGGGGTGTCAAGTTTGTCTCCGTAGTCCTCATTTCACTGTCCACTCACTTATAGCCACCCCTCGGACATGACGGAGTTCCTGCTCCATTTGAACCGCATTAAGTCGACGGTTCCTCAATGATATTGAAGTAATAAAACGATCATCTCTTGTCAATGTACACCGACGTCTACCTGTTCCTGGTCTGATTAGATGACCCAGTCTCCTCAAATTGCTGGTACACCCGTCGAACCGCTAACCGACTCAGATTCAGTTGTTGGGCAGCAAATCTCTGACGATGGCCAAGTTGTATACAAGCAGCTACCTCAGGTGCGGTTCATGTTCACAGATAATGCAAGACTAACCACGAAAAAATTGTTTTGTTTTAAAACTCCACTCTTAAATAAACAAAAGGAGTTTGACAAAATGTATGGTCATTGAAAACCTTAATGTACGATCTTTCCAACCACATTCTGTTTCTTCAAATATGATTTCTGGATACTGAAAAAATGTGAGGTGGGTCGATTTCTTTGCTCACAAGTTTAGTTCTAGCGGTCACTTTCCTTAAAGTAATACGCCTTCTGAAAATTCAGAATCCATATCAAACTGTGGCCAATTACTATCCATTAAAGGATGAGAGAGAAAAACTTTCATGATAGAGAAGTCTATTAAATATGTGATTTTGTCGGTACCAGTAAGCCAGTTGACTGGTTCTCTAGTTGAATAGTAGCTACAGTGTATCTCTTTTCTTCGATTATCCAGACAATATATTTAGAGTGATGATAATTTCTCCTAATAATGTTGACACAGTTATTTAGAAAATCCTTCTTAGTGGAGAACAGGGCAATTAAAACTACTTCAAGTGATTATCTTGCGACGTTTCGGAAACGTTATATTTAAATAATTAAACGAAGTGTTTCCTTCCTTCATTAGCGCCTGAGGAAGAAACATTTGTTTAATTATTTAAATATACGTTTCGGAACGTCGCAAGATAATCACTTAAGTAGTTTTAATTGGCCCTGTTCTCCACTAAGAAGGATTTTCTAAATATATTTAGAGTTGTAATTGCATCTTTACCTCAGTTTGTTAAGACGGTATTTATCGTATTAAGATTCCACCTTTTAGATGATTATTAATTGTTTGCAGGTGAATTCAAAATTTATTTAATCACTATGTTTATTAGCTTTATGCTTATTTAAAAGCCAACTATTATTATTGTCTTCAGGCATTTATTACCTATATTTATTCACTACTAGCTGGCCCGACAGACGTTGTCCTGTCTTCTCTATGAGCTCGACAGGATTTGGAGTTGTTCCACGTTTGGTCTTTTCACCGAATTGTTGTGTTTGGAATTTGGAAAAATGTGTAGTCCCTATTCGTTGGCAATAAGGAACCTGTTCGATTATATATTTGGCCATGAATGAATTTCAAGGTTAATAAAAGCCCCCATGTGGCTGGGCAATAACGTTGACAATTACCTCATTAATAAAAATTTAAAAACCGACACAGTCACTTCTGGTTCCTGCTAACGTTCATTGGACCAAATTGCTTCTTATTTATAATTATACACATTTTTTCCGATTAATAATTATAGATATGTTGTACTTTTGTTTTCTTCTAAGTTTCTCTAGACTATTTTTTTTTCAACAACAGATCGATAACAGCGTATAGTTTTTCATATATCAATTGTTCAATTTTGTACCCGAATATTGTCATATTAGTTTTTCAATAACCTTTAATAAACCATAATATTTAAATACTAATATTTATTAGTAGGTAGATGTCGAGGATCTGTAATTATTGTAAAGTATAATAACCATCATACAATTTTGACCACTATGTTGTTTTGTGCATACAATATTATAACTAAAAAAATATAACAAAACTTATGAAATTTTTGCACATCCGTTCTATATTCTTAAAATTAAATTAGCATTGAAATTTGTAGTTTATAGTTTTAAAATGCAAAAAAAGAAGCAAAATAGAAAGATTATTATAAACTTACAGAAGGTTACTTTAGTACTCATGCGTTCCTTCATTTGCCACTTTGTGGCCAATGTCTGCATCGGACATTTATTTATTTTAAAAAGGTTAAATTCTGAAAAACAGTTTCAGTGTTGTGTCTCTTTTCATTCATATTTCTTCTATCACTTACCTGCTTCAAAAACTGAATGTTATTTCTTTATATTGAATGCAACATTGCCGCAATTTATTTTGAATTACAGCAACTTGCTTCGTTTGCACTTTTATTTCAAATATAGCATTTTCTTAACATAAATAAACGAAAACGACATCAACAAACTTTACTAATTCTTCAGGTGAAATAATGAGAAATAAATTAAGTACTGTCCTTATTACAATATAAACCTAGTTTTTTGTGACACTAAATTCAAGTCACATCTTGGTATATCGAATCTTCTGTATCGAACAAACATAATTCCTCAACTCTGAAATTGCCATCGGTTTCAATATGGAATTAAACAGTACATTGAAAACTTGATTAGTTATATAATAGTATATTATTTATCCGAAAGGAAAATAATATTCTTCCATTGTGTGTTTTTCTAACCTCGACCGGCCATAGAAAATCGGACGCTTTTTAAGCCGAGATTTATAAATAGTTCAATTCGAATTTCTTAGAGAAGTATTATATCTCGTACAAAGGCCCTATTCAATTTTACACGGGAAATGTCATTTAATATCCTTTTTTGTGTTGAAAACAATCACAAAAAGGAATCTCCACTGAACGTGATACGAGGACTAATCTAAAATTGTTTCAACCTTAACTGAATACTAATTACATACATCTTTTTCCTCAATTTTATTAATTTCTCCGCTAAAAATGTTATTTTAGGTAGAATTCTAAATAACTGCGTTTTATTAAAGAAACTCATCTGTTAGTGATTGATGGTTTTAAGATATTATTAAACTGATATTGTCATGATTCTTTATTTAAATTATTATTTTGACTTAAATAAACATTTTTTTCCATCAACGAATCCTTTGAGAAACACTTCGAGAAAAACCAAAAAAATTCTTTATTTGTACAAATCTTCGTATATGCAGTTTGCGAAATGGCCAATTGTTTTACGGGCCGAAAGCAAGTCTTTAAAATAAATTTGTTTCACTTCCTTAAACAGGGACTATAATTCTGTCTCTTTTATGTTGAAAGAAAGCTCTTTCGTTTCCTCCAGAGAAATTGGAAAACACTGAAAGATTGTTTGATTTCAAGGAACGTTTAACATAAGATTGCCGTAGGCATATCCATGGTAAACATCATAAGCTAAAATTGCGCGAATAATTTTTGGCAAAATCCGATGCGCCAAAATAATTATATTAAAAGCCCGAACATTTCGATACAAACAAAAACGAACACCAACATTTGGTTTTTAGATGAGCATTCACTTATAGAATTGCAATAAGGCTGTTTACTTTACGATCGAGCGGCCGAAAGTTAAGTAAGATTTTTATTTGTATTCGAAACGAAATGCTTTTGAAAAATATGAATTTGTATAAATTGACTTGCAGTTTTTGTTTGTTTTCTACCTTGTTGGAAAAAGTAAAATGCAGTAACAAATTTAAATTGAATTTACATACGTCAGCAGAAGATGAGCGTTCTCATTTTGTATTCATTATTTTTAGTACGTTTGTTTGTAATTCGAGCGTGTTTCTAACGATAAGTTTTTAGGCAAATAAATTGTAATTCGTTTTGATATAACTGAAAATTTAAATTAAATTTGCGAAATGATATTTTCAAACTAAATTAGTTCAAACCATATTAAAACAATGTATTAATAACGATTTTGGTTATAATTCCATCGGTTAACGAGTTTAATTCATCTTGGAGCCTTTCCACTTACTCCAATTTTCTCATAAACATGAACTCTTTTTTTAGTTAAAAGAAAAGTTAACGAGAGGAACAGTTAAATTATGTAACATTTATGAGTATTAGTAGACATTAAGCTATTATAATCATTATTACTGTGTTATTTTTTTGTATTCAAATGTTTTTTGTTTTACATTCGTTTTTATGTAATATCTTTGTTTCGGTTCACTAAAAAAAACGTAATTCTATTGATGCCTGATTACTTTCAATGAATTTGTTCAACAAATCTGCATTAAACTGTTTTGTTACATTTAAATTAAAACCGCTTTAATAGAATATGTTTACGATTTTTTTGTTGCAAAACAATTTTATAAAGCTTTGAGGCTTTGAATGATTGAACATAAGACAAACTCGGGAAAATGAAACTTAATCAGGAAAACATATGCAATTATCGTATATAGTAGTTATTTAAGCTTAACATTATTACCACCTTAAGTAATGCTATGTCGAGGGGATCTTATTTCAAACATTATTAGTTTACCCTGGTATACTGTGTGTCCCAATCTGAGTAGTATGGGTATCTTTGTTATCAATAAAAATAGAAATTCCGTTTCGAAGATATCCGAAAAAAACCGGTAGAAAATGAGGTAACAATGGTGCCACCCCGCTCTCTGGGAAATTTTACCAAATGTCACTTTTGTAAGATCTAGGCCAGAATCTAATGTTCCCGGCCGATTTTGAATCCTACAAAACTGTCAATAATGGCCGGAGGCATGAAAAATATTTATATAATAACATCATAACGCAATTTTAATTTCTAGTTGTTAGAGACTTTTATTTCTACACTTTTAATAATAAAACATAGAGATATTTTCAAAATCATTTATTGTTGACAAATAATATTTACCTTTTTTGAGTTTAGAGAGAAAACGTCAATTCATAGCACTTTAAAATTTCATCAATCAAAGGTAGTGCTATTAAATTTTTACAAAATGAATACCATTCGCATTTGACCACTTACCCATACATATACAGAGTGTCCTGAGTGTCAGATAATTTAAAATTAACTACATTTTAATGATGTGTACACTAATCAATGTAATGTTGGAGTGCAATCTTCTCAAAACTGCTGCGTCTGAGTCGGTTTTTAGTAGAAAGCTCAAATTTTTATAATTGAAGAAAAAGTACGTAAAATATTTACTAAGAAAAAAGTTGGGGTTGTTTCTATACCTCAATCCCCTGAAATATTACTCTTATGATTAAATTTTGACATCATTAAAATCAGCCAAATTTTAAGAGAGCGAGATTTTATGTTCAACTCTTTTGAAATAATTTAAGAACATGTACCGTCATGAGTTTGTCTTTATAAGGACCATAGCTTCGTTAGACCGATAAATGTTTATTAAACAAATTAGTATTATTATCTATGTACTTTGTACTGTTTCGGCTTGGACACTTAATGATTGACAACTGCAGATTTTTCTACTTTAAAAAACTAATAATTTCTGAAGGACTTATCTAAAGGCATATCAATCATTGAGACATTCTTAATAAATCCTTCATGGCGATGCTTGAAACACATTCAGAATTATTGACACAATTGACTTGCTTATTTATGAAATGAGCGTCGTTTGACGTTGGGGTCAAGTTTGACGTTATAGCCAAAATCAAAATTTGACGTTATGGTCACATTTAACATTGTAGTCAAAATTAGAAATTAGACATTGTTGTTAGGTTAGACAATGTGATAAAATTAAAGAAAAAATATTAAAAATCTTAAATTTGAATGAAAATGAAGGGACAAAAAACAGAAATAAACGAAACACTAGTTGAAGAATATGAGCCGAGAATTGACCCAAATTCACAGAAGACATTTTGTGTGACAAAACTAATAACCACACAAAAAAAATTAATGAAATAATTTGTAGGAATTAGTAGTTCAGATACCGGCTACGAACTCTTCAACATTGCGAAAAAGCTAAGAACATTTTGGCGCAATATATTTGAAATTCCTGCCAACCGAATAAAACAGTTGTCAGTGATAATTACAGAATCACAAACGGCACCTACATACACGTGTTTCGTCTTATTTGAGGGTCATCAGTGTAGGGTAGCTCGAACACAAGTCTACAAAAATCACTGAGAGTAGAGAATTTCAATGCATCGTGCGGCTGCTTCATAAGCAAGGAATAGGGGTGTCGCAGTCTCACTCTGTTTGGGGAGCATAATGCAGCTAGTATAAGGTTACCCATTTGATCAGCTGGATTTATTACACAGTCGTGACCTGGCGCCCAAGAAAAATTAAATATCTATTTATTTACTTCCTGAAACTTACCTCATGTGCTAAGGACTTAGTTGACATTTTCTGTGAGTCCCAACAGCGGAGTAGCAAGGACCTGAAAACTCTTAACCGCGAATTAGCGTGCAAATTGATCCCAGAAAACTTTGTCTACATCTAACCGATATGCTGGACATACCGTTAGAATCTGGGCAAAAGGTGATGTTTTTTGCTATGCAGAAGATTTCGGAACACCTGTTGTAGACGTACTAGAAATACATATGTGCAGCAATATTATAATATACAAGAGCCACTGATAATTGCAGAATCACAAAAATATGTATGTACACGTACTATTCGTAATGATTTTTGTTTCAGCTGCTCTACACTGACGACTGTTGAACCTATATATATGTTCATGATTCTGGAATTTCTGCTACTCATCGCTTTTTTTGGTCATGAAGAATTTGATACGTTGCGTTAATTAATAGTTCGTAAATTTGAAGAATTCACATCTGTTTTATTTAGAGGACACATTGTCAAATACAAAATTATTTTGACTGTCACTGATCTACCTTTGACGTAAGCCTTGGGGTCATGGGCACATGAAATTGCTCTAGTATAAAGATTAAACGTTAAAGTTGGGACTATTTATTTCTCGAGTTTTTCTTTTTTAGAAAATCCCAAGTGTTTTCTATACCTTTTTTTTGAAAATCGATTTTTGTTGATTCACACTCTGTAATTTGAATAAAAGACTGATTCATACTAACTTGTTTACGAACTTTATCTAGACCAATTACATTTATACAGTCTATTTTACCATAAGAGATTAAATATTTGTTTTTTTGTAAGGAGACATTTGCTCACGAACATAGCGAGCGAAAAAAAACGGAATTCATCATAGTAAATACTAATTTTTTTAAGAAATGACAGTAAAATAGGTAAAACCAAAAATAATAAAATAATAAAAAAAACGAATTAGCTCTCAAATACGTCAAAATATTTTATTGTTTGAGGTTTATAAGTGATAATGACATGTAATCGGTAATATAGATTTCTACCAATTTTGATGCAACAATTAGAAAGCGAAAGTAACTTTCATTACTAGAGATGAAAATGGCACTTTCACACTATGACAACCAGTACAAAAGCGTATTTCCATATCGACTGTTTACTACCAATACCTCCTATTATACTTTTTGCCAAAAATAAAAATATTTTGGTTTAATCCACAAAAACCAAGCAAAATTGGCAGGAGGAAGTGCTCACATTGAACACGAAACGTCGCGTAAATCACATGTTAAAGTTTTGTGTTTAATTGTCCCTCCTAAAAAAAGGTTAAAGAAACGTGTTCTGATAAAATTCATTCAAAATCAAGTTTAATAATAATATAGATGAGTTTTATAAAAAATGGTTTTCAAATTTTATAAAGAAAATTATTTAAATGAAATTAGAAAGCATGCGTCAGTTTGTTTAGGAAATAATCTTATCTAAACTTTGAAAATATCTGCATTTGAACGAATTGCTTCGTAAGCATGTTCGTCGAACTGTATTAGAACCAAGTTTGACTGACTTGAATAAATTAAGTGTAGATGTGTTGTTGTTAGATATTTACTTTAGAATTAGCAAACATTCGTGAACACATTACAGTTATCGACAAGTTGCTGAGATTTGGTAGTATGCGAATAAAAAGAAATTTCATTAATTTAATGAATTGGCGCAATAACGTAAAATCTGTAATTTTAATCCAGATATAAACAGATGCAGCTGCCGTCGAATTTTATGGATAAAAGTTTTAATCAACTTTTAAAGTTGCATCGTTTACTCGGAAACAAAAAAATTCGGAGCAAATATGGCGTGTATAAATATTCTCCATTTTCAGATAAAAGTTTTTCTCTTATGCGAGCATTACCGAGAAAAAGAAACACGCGGTAATAGTGGCGCATAGAGTTTAATAACCGAAGTCGACAGGAATTTTGTTCCTTTTTTTATGGCGACAATTCTTTGGCTAGATTTTGTTTACAAGTGAAGTTCTTATAAAATGGATGCGAAGGTTCGTTTGATACAGATGTTAAATCGCGTCTATTCGAGGTTCCGGAGTTTGCATATATCTGTCTGGGGCCAGATTGGTTTTGAATTTGTGGATCCTCTCTGCCTTTCTATATCCGGGCTTTATCGTTGTTCCGCGATGCTCGAACCATTGACTTACAGCTTAAGGTCCTTTGCCCTCGAACTCTGGACACCGTAGGAGATATTGAAGTAAAGTAACGACATCATAAACCTAACAACTCATACACGTACACCGAATCGGCGCACTTTTACAGTTTTATGTTTTGACCAACTTACAACGAATCTATTTCGGTGTTTTATTGTTACTAGTTTTTATATGCCATATACTTTTTTTATTAAAAATACAATTATATTTCATGAACGCAAAATTGCTTTATGTAGCATATTTTTTAGTAACTGTAGGTATCTCAAGTCCACAAATGTTAAAGGAACCGGTAATCTGGCTAATGTTTGTTGATTCGCTATAAACTGATTTTCACATTGTGCATTATTGTCATGTAAAAAGACACTCTTTTTATTGATCCTAATATTTTGATAACTGGGTACAAATTTAGGGCGAGACGGTTAAAATTGTATTCAATTCTCTATGTTATCAGTTCATTCATCGGTTAAATAGGCCGGTGCTTCAACCGCTTTAATCAGCTGATTAGGTGGTTATTTGTGGTAAGCGGTGAATTTTGAAGCGGATTGAAAAGTAGAAAATCGGTGAAACGTAGTTGACATAACCTAGAATGTGTTGTGTTGTTTTTATATAATTGTGCCATTGACATTGAGAACGGACTTCCAATAAATTTTATCCATTTTTAAAATACTTACTAATATTCTGAACACTATTAACAATATCAATTGCAAATAAGCAAACAAGTAAAGCAAAAGTAAGTAAGTTCCAACTTAACAATCCGGTAGTTCCGGTGCGGCACCGGTTTTCATTTAGCGCATTAGGAACACATCGGTAAATTGTATCGTAACGAAATTGATCAATTTAGAAACACTCCGGTGCCTAACCGGTTTAACCCGGTCTTGGAACCGGTGAGTTTTGAAAAACGCCCAAACGCTACCTACATGCCTAACTATTTTCTAAAATATACAAAAATAACATTTTTGAAGATGCGTGGAACTCCAACAAACAAACTCAAATTTTTGTTGTGAATTATATATTTATTATATTTAGAGAAATTTCTTAAAGTATTTATCAGACAGCGGATTTTAGAGTTTTTGGGATTTTATTACTTGCAGAAGAAATCTACAGATTGATTTCAATTTTGATGTATTTTCGAAGAACAATTTTTAGTCTATATAAGATGGATTAATCTTGATCCATTTCAATAGTTTTTGCAAAAATAATAATGAAGAATTCTTTCATTCCTATCTCAACATAGTTATGTTACTGCAGAAATTGTAAGATTTTCAAATTCGGAGATCTTTCTTGAACATAACCACCCTGGCACTAATATTTAGAAATACAGCGGAATTACTGATTTATATCGTGCTAGATAATTACTATGTTAGATAAATATTCATAGCTCGAAGAAAAACAAATCAAATAACTAAATTTTGGTGGTGGGAATTTGCGGCAACTGTTAAAATTTTTTGAATTTTGTTTATCTCTTTGCGTTACTTTCAGAATTCTGACTGCCCCGGAAATTAACCAACAATACCGTTTTTTAATCATATATGTGAGGAATAGTTCACTAAATAATGGTAAATTTCATTTCATATTTTCGTCTAACTAAGGAACGCATTTGTTTGAAGCTTTGAATAAATCTGTTGATAAGCAAACTTTATCAGGAATCAACGACATCTGAAGTGGATGTCAATTCCTTTTTAGAAGAGGTAGTATTAAGTGATCGAAATTTTGAAGGTCAAAAAAATATCTTAAAGGACCAAGCTTTCTGGTTTCGTGTGCTCGATTTTTTATTTGAAGATGTGTGAATCAGACCCGTCCCAACAGGAGATCAAAAATTGGGTAAATTTTACCTCCGATTCTGACTTGACTAAAATATTTAGGCCCAATTTACGTCGAATTTACCAGATTTTGACGTAAGCGGAGAAAAATTTAGAAGTAAATTTGACGTCGAGAATAGAGATCAATAAGGCATTTTGAGTTTGAAGTCGTAACAGGTAATCAGGAGCAAAAATAGGTCGAATATTAGCAAATATTTACTTATTTTATCCCTATTTTAGATCTATTTTGGCCTTCTTTAAGATCATTTGTTTGTTTCTTTTTTATTCCCTTTCTTCTTTATTCCTCCCACCTAAATATTTTATGAACAACTCTGACCGTAACCGGAAACCGTAAACCGCTTTCCTTGAAACTACGAAAAGGTTTGGATTTTGGATTATCAAATTTAGCAACGACTTTTTATTTTTTATGGATATTCTTCATTCGCAATTGATTGCAATAAAAAGAAAAAGAAATAAAATCATTACTTAAGTAATAATAATAACAATTAGTAGTAATAGTAATAATAACTATAACAATGTACCTGTACCTGATTAATAATAATAAACTAAGGTTGAAATGTTCTAACTAAATCTTGAATTGACATTGTGGTTTGAAAACGCCAGGATAAGATAATAAAATTTTTTCAAATTTACAGATGCTGGCTACTTGATAATTTTTTTAAAATTTTACAAAACGAGAAAACAGTTCCGTCGTTTCGTACATTACTTTAGTAGGTCTTCTCCGCCAGTTAGAAACCGTTTTAACTTGCAAGTTAAATTTTCGTCAAAGTCTATTTTTGAAGTTAAAATGTCTTAACAATAAGGGATTTTGACCCATAGGGCAAAATATTGGTAAACTCGACTTCAAAGTCTATTTTAGATTATTTTTAGAGGTCACTGTGACGAAAAGTAGGAACTAATATGGGCTTGAAAGTCCAAGGAGCCCCCAAAGTCAACCGACTTCACTGAATTCACGTCAGAATACAAATACAATTGCGTTTCAGGTAAACGTATAATATGAGCACGCACAATTCCACTTATCTGATTTATTGAAGATTACGATAGAAACTAAGTAGGTTCGTATTCCAGAACCGACGAGTAGTAACATGGACAAGTAGACGAAAGAAACAGGAACAAGATGTCTGAGTTTGGATGACTAGATTAGTCCAGGTGATAATCTCGATGAACCCCTCGAGTACATTAATAACAGCCGGTAAAAGAAGTACATTTATAATATCGGCCTCCCGAGGATGTGTTGATGCAATTCTAAAAACCATATTTAGCTACACTTGCCTCTATTTAACTATTGGTTTTCTATCATCAAGACCAGTAAAAGTTCTGAAAGGTCTTCAAAATGGCGGTAGAATCCAAAGTTCACAAGGGCAAGAATATATGAAGAAATGTAACTAACGACGTAAAATACTATCGGGAACTTTCCATGGGGTTTATATCAAATAACCAGTAATTAGTAACTGTTTATTACCAGGGTTTTGCCCAATTTTAAATTAGAAGTCCGACACAACTTCTTACGTTAACGTTTTAAATAGATGAGAGAGTGAACGGCACTTTTGTGGAAAAAAACGAGCCAATTTCAGTATAGCCAAATTATAAACAATAAAAATTTCGTTCAGTTATTAAGGGAATGCTCGAATGTAACTTAAATTGCGTAACTACAGGCGGATCTTACGCCAAGAATTAATTTTATAATACTAATAAAGTGAACTTTTATGATTCCCACAATAAAATAAATTAATGGTCTAACAAAAAAAACCATCACAACTTCAACTAATCAAAAGCGATGATTGGAAGACGTTTTTGTTTTAACATTGACTCAGCCCGTGAAAGACTCAATTGTTGCAAAAGCGATGATGTTTATTAAAAGTAATATGTACTAGCAGTGCGCCATCGAAGGGTCCCTATAAAATTGGCTCAAATTTTTAAGTTATTAGCAATGCTTTGATTTAAATTGGTAGATATAAGAAAGTACTTTGTCGTGGTTGTGATAGAATTTTGATTTTGAATATGCTATAAAATGTACACATTCAATAATAAAAAAACCAAAAGTAAGCATTTTGGAAAAAGAGCAATACTAGAGCAACAAACCCCAAGTTTTTAACTTTTACTTCAAAAATTTAAAATTAAAAGCTGATTTACTACTACTTGTAGTGCACGATTTAGCGATAGGGCACTGCTAGTACGTATTCTTCTTAAGGTTTAAAATGGAAGGTACAATTTTAAATTATGATGTTAATCCATTAATCTTTAAAATCTAGAAGTGTTAATTCTATACTTCTAGTGGTGGTACCTCGCATTTTTTTATCATCTTCTTGTAATGTTATTCATTCATTTGAACATCGCTGTTGATTGAATGAACATTAAAGGTAACTTTATCGAGAGATGTCAGTTACATAGTCGATCCTTCAAATTATCATAGCCAACTAGGTGTCGGCAAAAATAACAATCTCGAAACGCCTGCTGTAAAGTTTGCAAAAGGTTGCACAATAGCAAACAAACACCGAGAATCACTCGATAGCTGTTTCGTCCTTTTGGGACTTTTTAGGAGTAAGAGAATTATCACATCATACAACGACCCGTGTACACTTGTCTGACACTCTGTGATGAAATAATAATGTTGTGTGGCGAAAATCTGGATAATCGGGATTTTGAGGTATCATAACACAACACACATAAGGTCGCATGGTACATAGTCGGATAGATGTGCACGCTATGTACACTGATACAAAAATCGCTCGCCTGATGCATACTACATCCTGTTGAAATACAACACGACACGTTAGACAAATGTGTTTCTAGCTTTAATGGCCAAATAAATTTTGAAGATCAAAACCAAAAAGCAGTGACATGAAACAAGTAAATCAAAAGCAGAACATGAAAATAAAAACATTTATGTGTAACTGCGACAAATACGTGACAAAGCAATTAATTATACTGCAAAAAGCTCATTCTTAAGAGAACAATACAACATATGTTTTTTAATGCCCTCAACATATGTTTTTTAATGCCCTCAACATATGTTTTTTAATGCCCTGTAAAGACTGAGTAATTCGGTATTTTCCAACTTTTTATAAAATGTGTAAAATAAAATTATTTAAAAGTGTATTTAATTTAAATACTGAAAATTGGCACCGAAACAGGTCGTCTATATCGTGACGTCAATGTTCGTATAAATAACATAATATGGGTTGTTTGACTTATATGCAATTGTTTTTTCAACGAATAAATTAGTAGTGTTTTACGTAAAGAAACCATCATTTATTTTTGATTTGTAGGAGCAGTCACGACCAATGCCAATTCGTTTAAAAAATGATTTTAAAAGATAGTGTTTTGGAAATTTTTAAAATGAAAATATTTAATACTGAGCATATTTTTTTGTAGTACTGGGGTTTCTTTTCACGTTTATAAGTATAATCTTCTTAAATATAAATTTTATGAAAACACACAATTGATGAAAAGTCGAAATAATAATTAAAAATAAAATTAAAATAATTCCAAGACAAAACAAACAATAAAATCCCGTTTATTACTTTTAACAGAAATCCCGAACAAACAACAATGTGTGCTCGTTCACAAGGAAGGCATTGTGGAATGTTGAAGAAACAACATATAATTTAGTTTAAAATTAGACAGTACACTTGTATTTTAAAGCAGATTTCACAAAAATAAATATTACAGTCATATCTATAAAATTATTATTGTTGGACTAAACGTCTAAGAATTAAAGTTAGTTTATTTCAGATATGTTAGGTTTCCTATCATGTAAACTATTTTTTTGTAAAACTACAATCTGTATGTTAGCATACAGGATGAAATTTATTAATTAAAGTGTTAGAAGATAAATTGCAAAGTCACTATAGGAAGGGTTGGATTCAAAACCCACCTGTTTCTGCATTTTTAAAAAATTATTTATTTATTATTGATTGAATTAACATTTTATACAGAGCAATCTTTATCAACTGGTATGCTCCAACACAAACTTTCGACAGTGAGAGTGCATTGGATCTTATGGAATGATTTGATATTTAAATTAATTAAATTGAATTAATTTTTTTCTATCAGTTTTTTGGGCTGTTGTTTTCACCCATTTACCAGTATCAAATATTCTATTCATTTTTGAGTTAGTGCTCCTTTTTAGTAAGAATTTATGGTAAAACCTGGTTAAAATCACGAATCAACAGAGTAAGTACTAGAGAAATTAAAAGTAGGTACCCCCGAGGAAATTTACATTTTTATTAACAATTTAGTTTTTAGCCGAATATTTTGTCTGTCTGTACTGTAGTATTAGGAATTCTAAATGATCAGGAGATTTTGAAACTTTTTATAGAGTTTTGTTAATAGATTTAACCACAATCACCTTCTAATTGAAGTTATCTACGCTTATGAACCTTACCGCCAACTTAAAATTCAAAGAGGCAAGTACAGCCTTTTCAGTCATGGAGAAAAACTATTAATAAAATAAAGGTTAAACCATTAAATAACTGTAGATAGTAACTATGTTGGCTTTCATTATATCTCAGGACAAGGGTGCTTGGGTCGTTCGATAAAGTTTAAGATTTAATTTTCATCCACTAATTCTATATATTGTTATGAATTTTAGTTTTTGATTGGTGATATTCGTTTTATTGTTTGCAGAGATACTTATATTATTATATTAAAAATTTAATTGTTCTATCATGTAATTGAAAAAAAAATACACAATATTCCTTATTTAATTACTACACCTTAATCGATTGGCGTGCGTTTTGATAAGCAGCTTTCGCAACATATATCAAAACTTGACGTTCGTAAATTAATTATTTTTATTAAGCTTCTGATTAAATTAGAAGCGTCGGTTAAGTTCTGTTCCGACGTGAAATAAAAAGCGGCGCTCGTTAGAACTGAAGTTCGATCAATTTGAAATACGTGGCATTTTCAAGTTCTTCTCGGGTGTCCAAGTGCTAAACCAATCAGACGGTGGTGCACTTCTTGGCATCCTTTTGTATATAACATTTCAACTTGAACCGCAATGCATACACCTAAAGTAGTGTTTGTTCTAATTGGAGAGTGTAACTAATTCCCTATAGAACTATATATTTTCATTTTGAATCGAAATTAGAATAAACGTTCATTAATCCAATTAACCGATGTTCGAGTTATTAATTATAAATTTTACTTGCTTGAAAATTAGAAATTAGTTTCAAACATACCATAGTTTCGATTACTATTCAAATGAGATTGAACAGACAAAAATGCATACACGCAAGGGGTAAAATAGATTTGAATTATTTTTTTGAAATTGCAAAATACTCTCGAGTTAACAATTTAAAATAACTTAGATAAAAAATCAAAAAAGAAGCGCAATTTCAAATTCTTAAACTTGACTGAACGAATGTCTGTAATTTAAGAACATTTTCAGATTTCGTCAAGGTGCAAAATTATTGTGTTAGAATTTTGTCATACTTCAATAAAAATTACGGTTACGAGAAAATAAAACTCGATTTAATTGAAATAAAAAAATTACCTACTAAAATAATTCCTACGTAGAATTTAAATTTTTTTGAAGTTTCATAAATTAATGTTATAACTCCAGAGTCAATTCTCTGAATTTAACCAGTCGCTGCTTGCAACTTTATTTCTATTCAATATAGAATTTGTTTAACGATTTTTAGTCTTTAGTAAGTATATAATGTTTACGTTGTAGTAGAATGTTTAGTACACAACTACTGTAATCAACTCTCAAAAAACTAGGCCTAGTAAATTCAGAGGGAATTTTTTACTTCTATATTACCTAATCATATTTATATACGAAACAGGAGAATAGGACGCAGGCGTTTAGGCGCGGCCGTTAGGACTTAGGACACTTAGGCGCAAGAACTGTATGACACAAAGTGAACCTTGGATCACATTGAAATGTGTAATTTTCTTAAAAGATGTAATGGAATGAAGTTAAATTCATTCTTATGTCATTTATAAAAATTCAGATTCTTTTACGAATGTAGTAATATAAACGTTAGGGCTTGTTTAAACAAACAAGAAGAAAATACGAACTATTAATTGCATATTAATAAATTTAAAAAAAATGCAAAAACAGGTGGGTTTCTGAATCCAAACTTTTCTATCATGACTTCATTCAGTATTCTCCTCCTCTCAATTTATCAATGCAATTTATCTACTAACGCTATAATAATTTTCATCCTGTATGCTAACATAGCCATTGTAGATGTTTTACAAAAAAAATTTACATAATAGGGACCTAACATATCTGAAATAAACTAACTTTATTTCTTAGACGTTTAGTCAAACAATAATAACTTTATAGATATGACTGTTATATTTATTTTTGAGGAATCTGCTTTTAAAATACAAGTCTGTACTTTCTAATTTTAAATTTAATTATATGTTGTTTCTTCAACATTCCACAATCTCTTCATTGTGAGCACACATTGTTTGTTGGGGATTTCTGTTAAAAGCAATAAACGGGATCTTATTGTTTGTCTTGTCTTGGAATTATTTTAATTTTATTTTTTAATTGTTATTTCGATTTTCCATCAATTGTGTATTTTCATAAAATTTGTATTTAAGAATATTGTACTTTATTGTTAAGTCATAAACGTGAAAAGAAACCCCAGTACTACAAAAAATATATAATGTGCTCAGTATTTTCTTTTTAAATTTATAAATTTCCAAAACACTAACTTTTAAAATCATTTTTTAAGCACATTGGCATTGGTCGTGACGTCAATGCTCGTACAAATGAAATATAAATGGTGGTTTGTTTATGTAAAACGCTACTAATTTATTACTTGAAAAAACAATTGCATATAAATCAAACAACCCATATTATGTTATTAAATCGAAAGTAGCTTTTTGTAATAAGATGAATTGCTTTGTCACGTACTTTTCACAATTACATATAAATGTTTTTATTTTCATGTTCTGCTTTCGATTTACATCAGATCTTCAAAATTTGTATGGTTATTAAAGCTAGAAACACATTTGTCTGACGTGTTGTGTGGTGTTGCAATAGGACGTAGTTATGCATCAGGCGGACGAGTTTTGTATCAGTGTACATAGCGTGCACATCTATCCGACTATGTACCATGCAATTTATGTGTTGTGTTATGATACCTCAAAATCCCGATCGTCCAGATTTTCGTCACACAAAATTATCATATCATCACAGAGTGTCAGACAAGTGTTACGCGTCGTTGTATGATATGATAATTAAACACAAAAATTGAAAGAAAATTTAATTGAATATGTACAGTGTGTCCTATTTTCGATGTAATTGGGGGGTTTCAGGTATTTCGCGAATTGATAGAGAAAAACCGTAGTCGGGACCCTTAGCACGATTTTTGAGACAAATTCAAAGGTCTAAACAGCACTACGATATCTCGACTCGTTTGGGAGATACAGAGTGTTTTGCGTTTTATGCGGTTTTTTAAAGCTTCATAACTTTTTGTTTGTAAATATATTTTATTTTAACGAAAACATTTTTTGTGCATTTTTATATATGCAATTCAATGGCGTACTTGAATTTATTCTAGCTTAATTCGTTTTCGAGTTACAGACCAAACATGTATTTTTTTAAATGGAAACCATGACTTCATTGATTAGAGATTTTTTTTAGCTTTCTGAAAATATATGGTTTTATATATTTATCTCGGCAAATAAGGAAATTATAAACGATTTTTGGTAAAATACCTTTTGATCAAAGTCACCTATGAACTTTTATTTATTTTATTTTATTTTATTAAAAATCAACTGCGTGAAGTGTCAAAAAACTAGCAACGAATGCGCGCAGTAAACAAAAGTTCATAGGTGACTTTGATCAAGAGGTATTTTTCCAAAATCGTTTATAATTTCCTTATTTGCCGAGATAAATATATGAAACCATATATTTTCTGAAAGCTAAAAAAAACTCTAATCAATAATGTCATAGCCAACTATGGTTTCCATTTTAAAAAATGCATGTTTGGTCTGTAACTAGAAAACGAATTAAGCTAGAATAAATTCGAGTACCCCCTTGAATTGTATATATATAAAAATACACAAAAAATGTTTTGGTTATAATAAAAAATATTTACAAACAAAAAAGTTATGAAGCTTTAAAGAAAACGGCATAAAACGCAAAACACTCTGTATCTTCCAAACGAATCAAAATATCGAAGTGCTGTTTAGGCCATTGAATTTGTCTCAAAAATCGGGCCAAGGGTCCCGACCACGGTTTTTCCCTATCAATTCGCGAAATACCTGAAACCCCCCAATTACATCGAAAATAGGACACCCTGTACAAAGATATGAATGTTTATATAACATTCAGTTCCCTTATTTATTTATTTATTCCTGCAATACCGGAACCATACAATACGACAGGAAGCATGGGAAGAAATAGCCAGGAAAATTCAAATACAGGGTTTCTATAAATGATTGTCTCATCAGGTGACTGTTGGAAAATTTTAAAAATGCAAATTTGCCCAACTGAGAGGGGTAGGTATGCATTTTAAGAGAAATTAAATTTAAGAAAATAAAGGGTGTTCGAGGCCACTGATTGAAGCTTTTCAGTAAAAAATTCAGAACTTGAAATTGGTGATCTAATATGAAGGACCAATAAAATTTGTCAAAAACATGTTATAAGATTTTTTGGGCTCCTGATAAATAAATAAATAGGTAAATGTATAGTGTTCTTGGTGTCGCAAAATTCGAGCAATAATTTCTACAGGTTTAATTGCTTTTATAATAACATTTTCCAGATTCATAGCAAAACATTGTCAGTCCAATTGTATTTTTGGATTACAGTTGTAATCGTAACTTTTAATTATTTACTTTTCTGATTTTAATACCTCAAATATTTCCTTTGATAAAGGGTAGTCATTGCTAGTCGAATCTTTGGCAAATTAATGAACTACGTCGTTCAAAAAAGTCCCATGAACCTAAAGGAGCATCTATAATTTATTATTGCTGATTAAAATATATTCCCATTACGAATGAAACACTTCAATATAACAAAATTTTTTTGGAAATTACTGATTTTAAAACCAAAATGTTTCTTTTCGTGCAAAAACATATTCAAACCTTTTCAGTTCTATTTCAAAAAGCGTCATTTGTATTTCAGAAAGTGAGAAATGTATGTAAGCAGCAAAATGTCACTTCATATATTTTGAATAGAGAAACATTGATTTAATTTTAGATTATTTAAACGGTGCATTAAATAAGTCTTTATAAATACGCATTTTCATTAAAAAATCGAATACATTCTCGTATCAAATACATCCATTTTTAATACTTTCAATTGCTATACGTCGGTACATTTATGTTGTAAATGTAATTTTAAGAACTTTTATTAAAATAAAATCAGTTTTAATAAACCTTAGATGTGTCTTTCGTAATTGTATTTGAAATTGCTTGCGCTTTATTATTGCTCACCTGTAAATTAAATCATTTTGTACTAATTCTCCTTGTCACACATTGCGCGATTATTATTTACATATTTTGGTACAGCCACGTATTATTTGAGCTTAATTTGCTGTTTCAAGTAACGTAACTATGTAGATTTATGTAAATTTACGATAATGACGAGTAAGCTTCATTTATTAATGTCAGTTTGTTTTCTTAAATTATATTTTATATTATGGTTCCCCGCGTGAATTTTTTAACTAATGTGTACGTTTTGTTGATTTTGTATTTTTAATAAATATTTTTACTTTTTCTGTCGTTAGTAAATTTATCTTTTTCTGATGTGTAAGGGTATTGAAAATGCTGTTCAAATTTGCATCGAATATCAATTATGCATTAAATCATCCGTCCATTTTGTGCAAGTTTCAAACCACGTAGTTCATCTGTTTTTAATCGCTCGACTAAGCCAATATCGATTCTGACCCTCGTAATGACAAACGCGAATCAGTCATCCGAAAACAGATTAAATTTCGCCAACCGAATCAGTGTAAATAAACTTGAAATGCAGTTTACTTCGACACGTTCGGGAAACCCTTTCCTTTCCATCTCTACCTTCGATATAGGAATTATTATTATTGAATACCCATGGGTTGTATGTAAGTTGAGGATAATCGCATTATCCAGTCTAGCGACCTCAAACATCTACTGACCTCCACCGTTGTATCCAACGGCCAGATCCATTGTTGAATTCTCTCATTATTAACTATAATCGTCCCTTGCCAGCTTTTATTAGTACAAGTCCAGCCTTGCAATAATACAGCAATATTGCGCAAATGGAACAGCCGGTCCTATATAGTCTAGTCTTTATCATAATTTCTCCGGTACGCTTTCATTAGTGGAAAGAGAATTGATCAGAAATATCTCGTTCCCGATTTTATCTCTGGAATTGCGAACTAAATCACATTTATCACAATAACTGATTGGAGCTTCTGTTTTTTTTCGTTTGTCGACTACAATGTCTTCACAATCAATTAAGCGTCGCAAAGAAGAATCAATCTGCAATAACTTTTGTTTTATATCCGTTTAATCCCCCATTCTCAAATTTCCGTTATTACTTGTCACGTAAACGACATTCGTCATTTGATGAACGTTCCATCTTCTAATTTGATTGAATTAGATTTTCGTGTACGTTCGGCGTTATAATAAAGGAATGCCGATTTTATGAGAAGCGCAAGAACTGATCGAGTATTCCAAAAGGGTATATAGGGTTAAATGTACGCACCCCTATTGCCGGTAATTACTCCCTCGTGCTTTTCAAGGGGTAATACAAAGCCAGTCAGTAGCTAATTGGGCTTTACTTAATGACCGATACCTGCTCCCTATCTAAAGTTCAACCCTTCGACAAGCTACATTATATTTTATTTTATAAATTAACTTTTTGAAAGTTTGAAGGACTTCGAATATTACTGAACTTATTGACAATTTTTTTTTAAGTTTCTTAAATAACTCTTCAAGTCATTCGAGTGGGCTCTATGGGTATCGTCATTCAGTCATAGATATAAAGTACAGAGAGATATAAAGTGCGAGGGCATGTTTGTAAACCGTACCCTACAATACAATTGAATTGGAAATGTTTAAACAGTACTTATTGTTTTAATTCTGTATGGGGCACTTGAAAAAAAAAACAATTGATTGTTGATACGATGTGTACTGGTATAAATCACTCAATGGGGGATAGTCGTAATGATTTAAATCATTTTTGTATTGTAAACATTTTCTCTTATTCTCATACAGTTTCAGTAAATTCAATGTCGATTTTAAGTACACCCCTGAAATATAAAAAGCCCGAAGAATTGAGTCCTCGTGCTTTTCTTGAAGTCTTATACATAAGTTAGCTCGTAACTAATTTTTAGAATTATTTAGTACTAAGCAATACGTAGGGGTGAAATTTCTGTTGTCGGTGCATGCATGGTATAGAATAAAGTATAACTATATTTTAACATAACTTAAGCCATTGCACGTTCGATGTTTGTATATATTTAAAAGTTACTTAATTTACTATTTTTAATCAGTTTTTATATAGTTTTAAAATGGCATTTTATTACGTCCGTTTAGTTTTAATTACAACCCCAAGAATTGAATCAAATACTATTTGAACCATATTGTGACAACACATATCAAATTAGATCATTCATCAGCAACTAAATACTAATTTTGAACTTTTTACAAAAATTCCCAGTTCCCACGAATGTTAAAAATATCTATCGCTTTCATGATGCAGTTACGGAGTACTTAGTTCAACAATACGACCTTTTTCTTTTACAATGGAATACATTTGTTTTTTTTTGTAGGAATACTACCCCTTTCTTTGTTACACCATTTCAACCTATACAATGTGTTTTACTCTTTTTTGTAAAGGAAGAGTTCTTAATCGGTACCGTTAAACAGTAACTTAAATCGCAATAATGTTAAAGTTTCTTACAAAAGAAGGCAATTCATCAATAATTATTTCTGAAGGGTGGTTAGTGTGTATTGAAGTTATGTTTTGTGAACGTCGTTGAAGATATGAATTTATCGAGGACGATCCCAAAGTAAAAATCGAAAACTGTAACAACTGATGCAGTGGTTCAGGAAGTTGAAGCCGTAGTCCTTCAAAATTGCTGACTAAAGGTTTCTACCAATACTATGGTGTCAGGATTATGAGGACTGAGTGTATCAATTATTTTGCAATACCATTTAAACATGACTGGAAGTTGAATAAAAATTGCGCAGAATGAAAAATTCTCAAAGCATTTGGAAGCAATAAGGGTTTTATCGAAAAAATTGTTAGAATCCAATACATGATTTCATAAAGAATTTCTTGAAAACCGTTTTTCTTGTCAAGAATATGACAAATTGCACCACAATAAACTCAGAACACTATATAAAACTATTGATAAGAACCAAAACATTTTTAAAATTAAGAGTGTAATTGTTCAGAGAGTTTTCCTTTCATTTAATGTACGACCTTTCCTATAGACCAGATCTAGTGATTTTTTTTACATTTCTGAAAAAAAAAAACATCTCACAAGCTGTCCTTTTAACAATGAAGTTCCAAAAACAAGCGTGGTTGATTTTTTAAAGGCAATAATTTTTTTTTGAGAATATGAAACAAAAAAAACACCAAAAAACTGTACAAAAAACTATACTCGAACACGTGTTTCGATAGATAAGTTATCATCATCATCAGCGAACTGACACATTGAGTGTTCGAGTATAGTTTTTTGTGCAGTTTTTTTGTGTTTTCTCTTTTGTTACAGATAGACGCTGCAGCCATTCCTTTGATTGAGGATATGAGTTGAATACAATATGTAAAAATCATTGGTTCCTGCAAATACAAATGTGTTATTCCTACATCCACCAATTGACTTCTCATACAAATTTTAGGTGTTAGAAGACGCATCTTCCTGTTTCACAATCCCCCTCGAATTTTATATAAACTATTCAGAATGAACGTGTGGTTTATTCAGCCGACGCCAGTACTTAGCCCCAATCAAAGAAGAAGTAGTTTCTTCTAATATCTCTTAACCAGTTGATTTTTATCTAATTCACGTGCCCTAAATCTGCTTTCATTAAATATTTGACTACCGCTACACCCTTTGGGTGCCCATAAAACCGATTAGTCCTAAAACATTAGCAATTAGGAAAGGATAAAACTGATAGCAGTTGTTATGGGACAAAATACGCTAATGAAAAAATAAAATAAAGTATAAACGTATGCAGAATATAAGTAAAAACAATTGTCAAGAAATTTCAATTTTGTTTTTGGTACTTGAATCTCTTTTCCCTTGGTTTGTGGTAACTCGAACATTGGTAGAATTTTTTAGAACAGCTTTTCTGATCAAAGTATTTATTTATTTTGTAATTTCTGTTTCTCTGTTATCAAACACAGAGCTATCTGATATTCAATACATTTGAAATTGGTCTCTTAATTTTTTTTATAAAAACAAGTTATAGTTCTTCATACGTATTTACTTTCCAAAATTAAAAGTCTTTTATTGCAGTCTTGCAATAATGAATTAAACATTTGGAATTTGGATCCTAATTTCAACGAAAATAATTTTTATCCTATTGTACATTTTATCAAAAATTTTATCATTTGGTGAAAAATACGATTCTGGTCCAAAAACTAGACTACACAATTTTGTGGAATTTGGTCATTGTCTTGACAGAACCGAAATTATGAAAAATCAGGTTTGGCACACAGCGTCTTTTCTGAACGGTTTTGTGAATGCTGAAAATTTTCACTTATAAAAACATGAGTGCTTCCAAATTATCGTTTTGTAAAACTAAAGTTGCTAATCAGCTTGAGTATTACAAGAGATAATTTCGAAGCACGAATGTAATCCGGTAAGACTATTTTTTTACATTTCCCAAAAAAACCAACCTAATGAAAGAATAACTATTTATTGTAAATGTAACTTAGTCTTACAGGATTTCGTCACAGTTTCGTACGTAAAAGAAAAATACAACAATAGGTGGATCATAACAGTTTTGCCATAGTATTTATTCTGTGGTCTCAACCTGTCATAACGCAACGTTACTAGCCGAGTAATTCTAACCAATAAATGTAGGGTAACAATGTTTAAAAGTTGAAATATAAGATACTAAATTAAACAAAAGTGACTGAATACTAAATTCAATTGTTTAACTAAGTACCAGACCGACGCACCGTTATAATGACACATTCTTAAAGTTTTTTTAAAAGACATTCTGCAATATGACATTTTTCCCTCAGCAAAAACCAAATTTCGTCAATATTTGCAGAGAAGAAACGTATGAAGAAAGTATGTCGTGGAAAAAATTTATTTATCTACTTAGTTACATAAAGATCAGAACAATTAAATACATATTTATTGAAAGTGGTTGACTGCTGATTACCAGAAACTTCAATTGTTGCAGATGTAGTAGCTGTAGTTGGTGATGAATTTGTAATTCCCAACACAATGCAATGATGTTGTTCATCAAGTTAGAGATATGGGTTAATGGAATTTCGGTTACCATGATCTGTAACCTGAATTAATTGCTTTTGTTAAATTGAATACACTTGCTCTATTAGAGCGATTTGCGGTTTTTTTGGTTTTTACCAGCTTTTTTTGCAGAATCTTTCATGCATTTGGAAAGTTCATTGGACATTTCTTATATTATCCAATACTGTAACTTTGATTCCAAGTAGGATTGATTGTAACAAAAAGTCGATCTGTTTTTATGTTACTAATTCATTCACTAATCAATTTTGCAAACAATCTAACCGGGCAATTTGCTGGAGTTTCTATATTTCTTATAAGTTACTTGCTATTGGCACATTTTTGAGAAGCACCTTCAGTTGGCTCTGTGAAGACTGGATAATACTCCATTCTGGCCGTTTGTCTTCCATCATTAGGTACCACACTCTGTTTTTGAAATAATGAAGTAGGTAACTAGAAGCTTCACCCCTTCCGGCGTATCCTCATTCCAGAAGGCTTTACACTTTTCTGGAATTGCCTGCAACTCCTTTCTTTTACAATTTTTTGCATTTTGAGCTTCCTTAAACTTTGCACTTGAAAACGGATTGACTTCTCTTCCAAAGGCATCATGTTTGTTTTACCGTTACCTTCCACATAGTTTTAATCACAGTCTTTTTGTAGCCCTTAACGTTTCTTCTTCTGCATATTATACCCCCAGCCAAAATGTTCCAAGTTGTTCCTCGGAAGTTGTCTCGTTCAGCTTGTAAGATCGATTTTCACAAAATTACAAAAACTGATTATATCGTTTTCTTGCACTTGGTAGTGTTGTGTCGTATGGCTTTATTAATTTCGCTTTCTGAAAGTTTCCCAAAACATATTTCAATTAAATAGTGTGACACTATAGTTCATCCGTTTAATAGATGTAGTAATAAATTATCATAAGGTGGGGCCAATTGCGCAGAAAGCTACACGCAGAAGTCAGATTTACGATACATACCAGTTTCAGAAATGTAATATGACTCTTGGAAAAGGTTGATTTGTAAGAAAACAGTATGAATTGCAAAACTAAAGAAAAATAAAATATGCATAATATATGCTTGTCCATAATTCCTAGTATGTCGTTGAATAAAGAGTAATAATACAACGGTGCAATTAAATACTTTATTTTATCAGAAACTTAAATCATGGCCGTTACTCACAAGAATGGTAGACATGACAGACTTTTCTTACATACCTGTCAAAAACAAAAATACAACGTTGTCACGTTTAATAACAGTAACTTAAATACACAACACTTCTCCCTCACCAACTTAATCAAAATACTTATAATTACAAATCTAATTTTATCGGGGGTTTGATTACCCTTTTAGGTCTATCGCACACAGTAGCCGTAATGACAGGTGGTTGTTGCCTATTTACTACATCTAATAATAATACACGGCATAAGTAAACTCTTGGCCCCAATACCCTACTCACCATAGCTTTACACCACTCTTTTTTGTTAATTGTTCTGTAATCCCGACAGTAAACCGTCTCACCTACCGAGAAAAACAAATCTCTACCTTTGTCCGTCTTAGTTAATTGAAGCTTATCTTTTAAATACGCTGTCTTCATTTTGTCAAAACGGGTGGGTAACAATCTACCAAACATTAAGAAAGAAGGAGGTTTAGTCGTAGTACAGTGTACCGCATTTCGGTAGTTAAGTAAATAACGAGTTAATATAGTACTAGTGGATTGGTTTTTGTTATTAGGATCAGTTTTGACCGATTTAACGCCATTCTCAGCAGCCCCATTGCTGGCTGGGTGATACGGCGCTATCAAAGAATGCTTGATGCCATTCAGATTGTACAAGCAGCTGAAATCAGAAGAACTAAACGCGGGACTAATACTAACTGATTTGGTATTCCAAATCGTGAGAAAATTATTCGCAAAGAATCAATGGTATCCTTAGTGGTAATTGACTTCATTTCAATTACTTCCGGCCAACGGCTATGCGCATCAATTAGAATCAAAAACATCTTATTTTTAATTGGGCCGAAAAAATCCACGTGCACACGGTCGAACACGCCACTAGCGGGGGCATAAGAAATGACTGCTGCCTTGGGGGGATCCGACCTAACTTTGATACACGCATGACAATTTTTTACTAAATTTTCAATTTCTAAATCAATATTCGACCAGAAATAAGAACGAGCGATACTTTTCATTTTGACAATGTCTGGGTGGGAGGTGTGTAACTCCTCCAATAATTGATCTGGAAATTTAGGTGGAATAAAAACACGATGACCGCGCATTATAATGCCTTGGTCTAATGTCAATTCTAACTTCCTAAAAAAAAAGTTTCACCTGATCATAATCAAGTGCATCCACGTTCAAATGTTTAGGAAAACCATCCTTAACAAAATTGTATATTTTCGTTAGAAATGGGTCGTTAAGAATCTCATTTTTAATGTCTTTGGCATTAATTGAATTTTAGAATTTTCCATTACAAAATTTAAATACGAATAAGAATTCGTTGGCTTCCTAGTATAATTAATTCATGGGCAACCTTGATAAACAGTCCGCCGCAGAATTTTCCTTCCCTTTAACGTGACTTATTTTATAATCAAAATTACTAAGATAGACCGACCATCTTTCTAACCTGCCAGCCGCCATTTCTGGTATACCCCTTTTGTCACCAAAAATATAGTGGTTTATGATCAGTTTCTAGGATAAACTTCTTGCTAATTAAATATTGCGAAAATTTTTTACCGAAAAATATAATGCCAAAGCCTCCTTATCTAAAACAGAATAGTTGGTCTCCGATGAGTTAAGCGTACGGCAAGCAAAACAAATTGGTTTAATTGAACCGTCAGGAAAAATGTGAGACAAAACTCCCGCAACTCCGTATGCACTCGCGTCACAAGAAACCTTAACCGGAAGACTTGGATCGTAGTGTACTAATACCATATCTGAAATAATTGCTTGTTTAGAATCACCGAATGCCTCTTCACAATCTGTACTCCAAATAAATGGAGTGTTTTTATTTAATAATTTATACAACGGTGCTAACAGTCCCGTGATATTACTTACCAAAGTCATTACCATTTTGGTATATTTGGATGTTGTCGGTGCGATGAGCTTCTATCCCTCACTGTAAATGACGTGAAGGATTTGGAGAAATATATTGTTGTCACCTTACGAGAGACCAAAAATTAACGACAAGGAGGTTTACAATAACGGACGATGGGTGTAGCTTTAAACCTTGTGCTCTTTATCGGAAATATGCAGACCCACGACCTCCAAGAAGTTAAGATCTGCGGTTGTTCTTGTACCCAGTGGAAAATGTGTCACCCTAAATGCAGGTCAACATACTGTATGCGCAATACCCAAGAAAATTGCTGAATATTTGAATTAGAAGAACCGGCACTTTATACAGGGCATTCATTTCGAAGAACTGGAGCCGATGGTGGTTGATGCAGGTGGTGATACTTTGGCTCTGAAGCGTGCAGGGGGATGGAAATCAACACAAATTGCAGAAAGTTACGTAGATGATTCGATTATTAATAAGATTAAAATGGCAAAATAAATGTTTCCACTTGAAGAATCCACGCCATCCACTTCTACAGAAAATATATGCGCAAGTACAAGTGACATAACATCTCCTGGAAACTTCAATATTACTGTAAATCGCCACTGTACCATGATATTTAATGTATAGGATAGTAATAAAACCCAATAACAAATAAATCACGTTAGAGAGTTTGTCATTTCAAATTACCTATAGTAAGGTAAAATATGAGGACGCGTGTAAAATTTTACAGGCTAGCCAGTTATATTTTACAAGTTAGTAGCTAGTTAAGAGGCATTTTCAAGGTAACTATATTGATTTATAAGCTCCTGTTTACAAGTGAGGAACAAATAAATGCGTATGGCACTATTCTTGGTCTTACAGAATTTGGGTTTAATACCCACCTGAATTGATAATCTAATCTTTTCATATTTAAATAATCCCAATTTGTTTTGAAATAAGTCTGCAAAATTTGACATATAAGCTATTTAGGTCAGCTGTTTCTTTTAAATTGAAAATTGACTTGGCACCAACTTCTTCTGATCTGGTTGAATCCGCACCTACTTCTACCTTTTCTACAAAATTTTGGTTTTTATATCTACAAACATTTGAAATATGGCCAACTTTGTTACATATGTTGCCTTGCCTTTTTGTAAATACAGTTAAAAAATTTATGATTACCCTTACCACATGTATAGCATCTTAAAGTTGATACTTTTTAGAAAATCCGGCTCTAACTGATGCCTCGCTAGAATTAACACTCGGGTTGTTTTTAACTTGCTTAACTGGACTCTTGATCTTCGGTACTGCTTTGTCGGTTTTCAATGAATTGCAGGCTTCTGTGCTTAATTGTAATGCCGCTTCTTTCTTGATCGCAATGTCTACGAGCTCTGTCAATTTCTTGGTTGTTGGATCTTCTTCGTACATACGGTCTAAAATTTTCCCTTTATGCATCGGTATCACAAACTTGCCCTTCAACATTCCCTACAAATTTTCTTTAAAATTACAATTTACAGCTAATTTTTTTAATCTAGCATACCAGTTGCTGATGGTTTCATTTAATTCCTACTGGGCACTATGAAATTTAATGCGTTCATTGAATGTTGACACCCTCTTCATGTATTGTCTACTTAATTTTTTGCCTAATTCTTCATATTTTTTTTATGCGGTGCTACTGGATCACATAAGTCTCTTAACACTGTATACACATTTGCATTTAAAGTCGTTATTAACACTGCGACTTTTTTATCTTCTGAAATCGAATTCGCCACAAAAAATTGCTCCAGTCTCTCCTTATAAATTGTAAAATCCTCCCTTTTATTAAATTCTGGCATGTTTCCTACGACTGCCATTTTATAAAATACGCCGTATATACGTACGCGTTTTAATACTTTTAAGTGAAAAAAGAAAACTCCACTTTAAAAATCTTTGTTTGTCCTCGTCGCCAATTACTATTTCGTTGAATAAAGAGTAATAAAATAACGCAATTAAATACTTTATTTTATCAGAAACTTAAATCATGGCCGTTACTCACAAGAATGGTAGACATGACAGACTTTTCTTACATACCTGTCAAAAACAAAAATGCAACGTTGTCACGTTTACTAAAAGAAACTTAAATACACAACAATTCCTTCCTTCTTGTGTAATGAAAGTCATTAACACATACATTTGCATTGTTTATGACATCTCAAAAACGGATATATTTTTAAAAAATCAAATTTATAAATTGCAACAACAAATCACTGGAAACTTTTGAAAACATTTGGCTCTCTGTTTTTGAAATCGAGACTCTATTCTTTTTACTTTATTGGTAATCTTAAACTTAAAAATAGAAAGGTGGTGCAGATCTATTCTTCATCAATTTCATTTACGATCTTTATTATATTCTTAACTATTATTCGTTAATTAAAGGGCTGTTATTTTTTTTACACACTTACATAATTTTGATTCCATTCACTTTTTACACTTCTAACCACCTAAAATAAAAAAAATTGTTTTTAGTCATCTAAACTTTTCGTATCTCTTTGTTTCTAAATCGTTTTTTATTTCAACATAAACCACACTAAAATTGACTTTATTAACTAATAAATAAATTCTTACTAAAAATATAACAACATATTATGTGGTACAGATAAAACAAATTGGTGTGATAATAATGAGTATTCAAAGGAATTTTACTAAAAAAATCAGTAAAACAAGTTACTTTTTAAAATTTTTTTTTTTGACGGAATTAATTTTCATTTATTAAGCGGCTTTCGTGCATGAATTTTTTTTATTTTTTCTTTATTATTTTTCCCTTCTATCTTATATTTGAATTCGAATGGAATTGATTTTTTATTAATTTTTTAAATAATATTATAATACATTTTTTTAAAATTAAATTAAATTTAAAAAAAAAAAAAAAAAAATAAAACTTTTTTTTAAAAATTTATAATAATCAAACAAAAATATACACAAAAATTTCCAAACTACAAAAAAAATTTGGAATTTAGATAGTTGAACTTATAGTACTATTAATGAAGCAAATTCTCCATGCAAAGTAACCTGTGGTTACCTGTGCACACCTGTATTTACCTGCGTATTAATTTTTAAATATAACTTTTAAAAAATAAGAATGCAAAAAAAATTTTCAACAAAAGTTGTACCTAAGATCTTAAGCTACAACTTTTATTTGAACATTTTTAATATCTTCATTTGTTACAAAGGTAAAGATTTTTTAATAGATCTAATTATACAGGTGCAGTAAAAGTCCTTTTTGCACGGACATTATTTTAACGAAACTCTTTAAAAAATGAAGACAGAGAAAAATATAAAAGAATTACGTAATCCTGTGGTTACTGCGCAACTCTTCACAGTCGTGCGTAATATGCTTCTTACAATTCTTTTTACGTAATACACTATTAAAAGCGCATATTTCATAAAATTCAGATTCATTTTTACCCTTCTATTTTTGCAATGACGTCATCGATACTTTTTTTAAATGGCACTACCTAATTTTTTTGCAGTTTTGGGTAGACGTAAGCATTCTGAGTTCAAACATGTGTCATTTTTGACATTGACATTGACCGTTCTCGAGATATTAATTTTTAAAGCAAACAAAAACTAGAGATTTTTACAAGTTTTTTGAAACAAGAAATAAAAAAATTTAAGTCACTTTATCAGTTGGTAACGATCATTTGTTTTACCTTTACCTTGAAGAAAATGGTTTGTTATTTGTAATAAATGATTGTTACCAACTGACAAAATGACTTAAAGAAAATTTTATCACTTGTTTCAAAAATACTTGTAAAATATCTCTAGTTTTTGTTTTAGTTTAAAATTAATATCTCGGGAACTGTCAATGTCAATATCATAAGTGACACATGTCTGAACTCAGAATGCTTAAATCTACCCAAAACTGCAAAAAATGTAGGTAGTGCCATTTAAAAAAATTATCGATGACGTCATTGCAAAAAGTAGAAAGGATAAAAATTAATTTGAATTTCAGGAAATATGCGCTTAAAAAAACAAAATTGATCTGTCTAATGGTTTTTGTCGTAAACGATCATACATATCAATTATTCCAGACTAAACGTTCGCACTGTATTGTCATACACAGCACTGCTCTATTATAAATACAGGTAACATTGATTATTACGTTCTCACTATATAACCGCTACTAGAAATATTTATTTATGTGTTCGTGAATTTTCAAGAGTTCATATTTAGCCTAAAAAAAAAATTTTCTTTTTATTAAAATAAGACGCGTTTTTGCACCTGTGCATAAAAATAATATATTATTTAAATTTGATAATGAGGATTTGTAAAACAAAATAATCATTCAAAAATCTAGACTTTGAAGTATGATGTTCCGTTGAATTTTTATAGAGATATGTCAAATATTATTGAAATTATACGTATTTTAAACTTAAAAATTTTACGTTTCAACGAAGTATTAAAAAAAATCTAAATTGAATGGTTGATAGTTTCTCCCCATCGTAAATGAGTCCGGTTTGGTTTTAATACGATGAAACAGTAGGGGTTTGCAAAAGAAATAGTAATTTTATTAATTATTATAGTATATTAAAGAACTAGTTTCAGAAGACGCATTTTATAAGACGAGTACGAGTTGCTAAAATACCTTCTGAAACGAATTCTTTATACTTTTTTTTTCTATTTTGGGCTTTCAAATTGATTTTTAAATAAATTTGTGCGAGTTTTTAAATTAGGGAATTTTGAAGTATAATTGCTAGGGTGGCAATATTTTCATTTAATTTGGTCTAAGGCTAGTTCAGTTTAATTAATACATTTATCATACGTTTAACTTTAAAAAAATGGGTGAAAATAAAAATAAGTAGATTAATAAATCAACTGAACATTAATTACGATTTAATTTAACGCACGCTGAATGTAACAACAGCTTTGACGTTTAATATCAAATCAGTGTTACCACCTTTCGGAATCAAAATTGTACTATTTCTAGAAAAGAACTCAATTTTCTATAAAAGAACTCATTTGGGTGCTTTTATAGCTCTGCAAACGACCCAAAATAGAAAAAAATAATTATGAACAAAAATTTGCAGAAATAACGTAAACCAAGAAAGCTTAATTTCAAAATTAGTTTTAGGTATGAAAAACACTTCAAATATTTATAAAAACGTTAATTACTAAAAATTTTGGATTTCTATAATAAATAGTGTTGATTTAGTAATTATCAATACTATATTTCTATCTGATATTATGAATCAAAGAGTTAAGAATGAAATATCAGGAGAACTGTAGAACGTTGCGCATGTCCAGTCGTCAAAAAATACTTTTTTGAAATCGGTTGTATTTTTTTATTACAAATTTTTCAAACAAAAGTTGTAAGTAAAAGTAAGGTCTTAAACTACAACTTTCGTTTGAAACTTTCTTTCGTATTTTTTTATTTAAGGAAGTGTAAATTTAAACAATTAAAAATTGTAAAAATTTGCAGGTCATATCACTTGGAGAAAGTTTTTAATCTGATAGAATACGTATTTAGCTATCTAATTTCAGAATTTCATAAATTCCTTAATTTTGTTCCACCCAAATGTGTACAATGATTGGGCTATTAATAACTTTAGTAATAGAAAAAAATTACTACAATCGGGATCGAACCCGTGTTTATTGCCGTAAATCATTATAAAAGTTTTATTGTTTTACGCTTTAAATACTTACATTACTACATAAAATTCTCATTTATCTATCTAATAAAATATGTTGCTAAATAGTGCCAGAAAAAGGACGTGCATTAATTTTTAATTTTATATAGAAAACGCGTATGTCAACTTTTCCTGGTACATACGGTATAACGAATACGCTCGTCGAATACAACAAATTATATACACTCGGTTTAATTATCATGCGATGTAGATTACATTACATTTATTTTTCCATTAGAGTATCTTGATGTTGAGGTATCTGTGGGAATAAGGAATATCAAATCGACGTTAAGAATAAGTTTGAAACTCACGTTTTATGAACCTCTCTCATTTGTGTCACGTCAAGAAATCTTCTACTAGGACACCAATCTTGAGGTTTAAATGTAAACTTACCGAGATAATATCCCGAGATCCTGGAACACTTGGTGCTTCCTGTAAGGTTTCCACGTGACTTTAATGTTGATATTATGAGACGGGTGCACATAATCGATTGGGTTTGTCTTATTTTATTTTTATCAGTTATAATTTAATTTGTTTCTTTAAATGATCTAATTGATATTATTTTGTTTCAGGTAAGGCGATTTAAATGCTTACTTGGATGGGTATGTACTTAGTTTCGTAATTTCCTTAGATTACAATTGTCGCAGTTTTTGTTTATTGTTGTTTTGATTAGAGTTTCTCCTCTTTACGTTTTGGATTTTGTGTAACAGAGCGACAAAGTGAAAGTAATAGGGTTTATAAGCTTTGCTTGTTATCACGAAAATAAATCAGGAAGGATGGTGTAAAATACAATCTGCAACAACAATCCGATTTACGTACGTATACAAGGGGCATAATAACATTAAGTAAAGTTGGTGGGAACAACCGCCGAAGCGCGTCTACACAATATATATCAATTTCACGTTTCACTTTAAGCTCCCTTGATGCCTCTGAAGTGCCGGAAAGTAAGCTATGAATGTACGATACCTTTAATAGCGTTGAGGGATGTAACTACTGTCTACTAAGAATATCAAATTCGTATGTACTTGACAACTTTCGCGGCTTAACGGCTTTCTCTTATAAAAGCGTACAATTTACTTTATAACGAGAATCTATATGTTTTCCAAAGCACCGGTTGAGAGCTTCAATTTACTTGCTTTCATCACCCGATATTTTCACTTAAAAACACACCGGTAATGTATACGTACATCAACTGAGGTTGATGTAACATTAACAACAACGAACAAATACAAAAACACATTTGTTTTACAACACCCTTGTTTTTTTTTATTTTTCGTGTAGCAGATACCGTTTCAAAATTTTATTGTTTGTTTTCGAACAAAGAAAGTAAAAGTGATTTACGATTCTCTTAGTAGCATCATTTCTATATGTATCGAATTACTAGTTGTTTACCGTTTAAATTATTGACAGAAAACTTGTAGAGAAAATTCTATCGCAAAATATTCATTTTTTATTTTTGAGATATGTGTTTTAAGACGCCGTTTGATTTCTAGAGCACTTGTTGCTTCTTCAAAAATTAGCTTAATGTTTTAATCGTAAAGCGAATATATTTAACTTGCAGATTTTATATCGAATTTTTCGTATAAGAAATGTGTCTAGCATACATCTATATACATACATACTATATATTTAATTCATCTGAAACTTTCTGCACAATTACAAAAAGTAATAAGTTTGACAGCATAATCAGGAAATCTTATGGGAAGTGTCAATATTTATTAATTAGTCGTCTTTCGAAAAGTGTTATAAAGGAATTGAACCAAATTTTAAATCGTGCAAAAACTGCAGTTGAAGCGCAACACATGTTTAGATTAGGCGCTGATTTCCCACAATACTAATATTTCGACTATTGTCCATAACGTAACACCTTGTCATCAGAATTTTTTTCTTTTGCAATAATATACTCTGTATAACTTCAGACCAAAACTACCTTGGTGCCAAACAAAACTTAAATAATGTAACGTGGCGCCTGTTCATTTTCAATCAAAGAAGCAGCTAATCGCTGCTGTTATTCTAACAAGAAAATTTCATTTTTCCGTGACTTTGAAAAATATTTTTTATGTATTAAAACTGCGTGAATTCAGACAATTTTGTCCCCTTCAATTTTTCTAGATTATCCGATTTCTTTAAAGTTGTTTTTTTAATCTTTATTAGCACGAAATTTTTTGGTTCCCCTTTCAGGCTTTACTTTATACGGTTCAAAAAATCTCCTGCTAGCTCCAAATTTTGTATGGACTTTAGTATCAAGAAATTATTTTTTTTTGTAACGGCATATAGATACATTCTTCGTTGATAGAAGCCTCTCACTATTAGATTGAGTTGTTTGTCCTCACAGGATGTTCATAAGCTGCTTTTAGTTGTCTTTAAGGATATGTGAGTTGCGAAATAAATTCTCCAATACACAGTTTCACTAAATTTGATTAAACTTAATACAATAATATTCAAAGATTAAGCATAGCAGCAATTAAACTTTATGAAACTGACCATAAGTGTCATAAAGCACAGAAAACAAATGGTTTGATACCCGAATTTTCTTCATTCTGAAGTAATACACGTAAATGTTCTTCACTTGGTGTACATTTGAAATTCCATTTCGACAGGAAGAATGATACTTAACCCTCTAAGCAGCCTATGAATTTGGCACTACCGCTCAAATTGACCCAGAGCCTGAAATGATGACGTTTTTCACAAGTGCAATATCGGCATGTTTTCCTTTATCCAGTTAATTTGATGCACTATGTCTTCTGAATTATTGCTAAGCCGCTTGTTGTGGATTTATTGCAAGCATCGGCTGCCTGGATGGTTATATCACAGCCTGTCTCTTTTTCTCCTCCAAAATCAAGGTCCTGATTGCAAGATTTTGTAAACTAGACTCTGCATTTTCTATCAGTGACGTGGTAAATCGCATTTTTTTCTGAATCTAAAAAATTGCTCAGTTGCTACCTTTTCCAAAATATATTATTTTAGTACATGTTCACGCATTGTGAAAATCTGCTAAACGCATTTTTTTTATAGTATCTAAATTTTTTCAGATTGTATGTAAGGAAATAATTGAAGGTATGCAAGGATTCTGGCGGATTTCAATTTTACTAATCTAGTACTACATCATCCAATAATAATGCTCTAAAGAAAATCGTACAGCGTTTCTCAGACATAATTACATCAAAACCGGCCTACCAGTGATTGAGATAGAGGTGATGCAACGGCTTTACGAGATGACTTGAAAATCTTGCAAGACACTGTTATTCTTATCAATGTATTTTTCATTATTCGTGATGTTCTTAGAATGTTGACTAACGGGGTTGTTTAATTATGGCCATACTCGAAGAATATTCTGAACTTTTCGCAGAATTCCATGTAAACCTGTTTTTAACATGAAATGTAGCTCATTACTTTGAGAGCTGTCGTTGTCGTCTGACCCTTCAATATTTGCTCGTTTTCCATATAACTTACACAATGTCTTACAATTCTTTCTTCATTGCACGACAATTTCTCTAAGTAACATGGAGTAGTTTCGTTCGTCTAGTAGTTTCTTCGGGCTGATTATATGGTCTATCTGAGTCGTACTCCACATCTGATATATCATTAAATAATATTTCACTCAATCGGACACCTTTAACAATTAAACGATTGTTGACATACGTTCTTTTTGCATCAGTCCTACAAAAAAATAAACAAAACTACACTACAACTACCAAATGACGGAATATATATATATAACAGCATATTAGGCCAGAAGGCCTATCGCTTGTATGTGGGCTTTCCATAATTCCCTGTTTCTTGCCATGTTTCTTCAGTTTTTCAGGTTGTACTGGTTGATATCCTCTTTTATGTTATCCCACCACGACTTTTTAGGTCTTCCTCTTCTATTTTTCCCTGGTAGTTTATTGTTGTTGTTGTATTTCTATTATGTCATCCTCAGGTAAACGTGATATATGACCTAACCATCTAAGTCTATTTTGCGTTACAACTGTAATTATTCCCGTTTCTTTGAACAGCTCATTCAACTCTTCATTCGTTCTTCTTTCCAATTTTTGCTTTGTTCTGTGACAGTCCATGTTTCACTCGCGTAGATTACTATAGGTCGTATAATTGTCTTGTAAATGTATATTTTGGATTTGATATTTATATTTTTATCACGTAACACTTTATTTAATGCTCCCGCACATTTTATACCTGCTGTGATTCGTCTTTTAATTTCATTGTTACACCCACTTTTGCTTGTTATTTCCGATCCGAGATACACAACACTATTCGTTAAGTTAAATTTGTAGACTTCATCTTTGTTATTTATTATTTTTAGATTTAGGTTTTCTGACTGGTTTTTATTTCCTAGAATCATGTATGAGGATTTTAGTTGGTTGATTATAAGTCCTGCTTTCTTGGCTGCACTTTCAAGTTTAGTTGTTATCAGTTTTAGTTCTTCTTTCGTTTTTGATAAGATAACGAGATCATCGGCAAATGCTAGTAGTTGGTATGAATCTTTTGAAATTGTATTGTTGACTTTAATTTTGGTTTCTTAATATGTTTTCTAGTGTTATATTAAATAATGTTGGCGATAAAGGATCCCCTTGTTTGACTCCTGTGTTACTTATAAAACCAGAGGAGAGCTGGTCTTGATAAGTTATTTTATTGATTGTTTCCTGTAATGTCATCTTCGTTAGTTGGATTAGTTTTGTTGATATTTGGAGATTTTTCATTGCGTTGTAGATATTTTCCTCTTTATTCTGTCAAATGCCTGTTTGAAGTCGATAAATAGTGCATGCATTGGGATGTTTTTCTTCTCGCAATTTTCTTGAATTTGTCGGAGCATAAAAATGTGATTTACTGTTGATTTTCCACTTCGGAATCCGGCTTGGTATTGTCCTATTTTTTTTGGATGTCAGTTTGTAGTCTCTTATTTATTATTTTTGCTAACAACTTGTATGTTACATTTAGAAGAGTAATTGGTCTGTAGTTTTCTGGATTTTGCATGTTACCTTTCTTGTGGATGGGGTAGATCAATGCCTGGTTCCATTCTGTGGGGATAGTTTCTTCTTTCCAAATTTGTTTGATGAGTTTATGTAGCCTTGATAGTAATTCGGGATTGCTTTCTTTGATCTGCTCGATTATGATGCCATCAGTTCCTGGGCTTTTGTTGTTTGTACTCTTTATGACTTCCAGTAATTCATCTTCTGTTGGTTCATTTTGTGTTTCTATCTCTTCTTTTGTTCGGGATTGCTCTTCTTGGTTGATTTTACCCACTTGTGTTAGAGCAGACTTGAAAAATTGTTCCCAGATTTCTAGTATTTTGCTGGTTCCTATACAGATCCTCCCTTGTTGATCTTTTAGGGCAATTGTTGACGGTAGATGGCCTTTTCTTTCATTTTTTAAACTTTGAAAAATAATTTAGAATTTTTGTTTTTGTAGTGTTCTACAATTCTCTTTAATTTTCCTTCTTGAAATTCTCGTTTCTTAGTCCTAATAAGGTTATGTGTGTCATTTCTCGCACGTTTATAGTTTTCTATATTTTCTGGCGAGTTGGTTTTCAGCATTTTAATTCTCAATTCAATTCTTTTTGTATTGCTTCCTTGCAATCGTGATCGAACCACTCTTTCTTCTTTTTATGTGCTTGTGTTTCTAGCGACAGTTTTGTACTTAGTGTTATTGTGTCTTTTATATTGTTCCATTCTGCATTCACTTCCCTGATACTTTTTCTTAGCTATTATGTTCTTTGTGTTTTCTTCATATTTTTAAAGTTGATGTATTTTTTAATCCAGTTTAGTTTTTTCTTGTTTACGTTATTTTGTAGAGTTGGTCTTTTCTGTTGTAATTTTGCTACCAGAAGCATGTGGTCAGAATTGGTGTCGGCTCCTCTGTAGGTTCTTACTTTTGTGATTAGTTTTTCATGTATTTTTCTATTAATATGTGGTCAATTTGATTGAATGTTTTTTTGTTTGGGCTCATCCATGTTGGTTTGTGGATTTCTTTTCTTTTTGTCTAGTGCTTTTGATTACCATTCTTTTACTCGCTGCAAAATCAATTAGTAATTGCCCATTTGCATTGGTTGTATTATGTAGGCTATCTCTCCCGGCTATTTCAGTATTGCGTTCTTCTTTACCAATTTGTGCGTTGAAGTCTCCTAGAACGATTTTAATATCGAAACTTGGAATCTTGTTCATTATTTCTTCTAATGTGTCGTAGAATTCTTGTTTTGTGTCAGCATCTGTGATTTCTGTCGGTGCATGTCCGTTGATAATTGTAATTTTCCTGAATGTTCCTCTTAATCTAAGTATGCTTAATCTGTCATTGATTACTTCAAAGTTAATAATTTTTCTTCCCAGTCTTTCTTTAGTATGAAACCTGTGCCTAAAATGTTTTTTTCACCTCCTCCCATGCACCAAATTAGGTTTTCATAATTTGTTATTATTGTTCCCCTTTTATTTGTTTCTTGGATTGCCAGGATATCTAAGTCGTACTTCTTGTATACTTGTGCTAGATGTTTCATGTTCCCTTCTTTGTTTAGTCCTTGCATGCTGCATGTTGCTAATTTAAGAATTTGTTGTTTTCTTCGGTTTTTTTTTGTATATACTCTCTATCAAGTACAAATTTTTCTTGTTCTTGTTGTTCTTTAATTACTTCTACGCTTATATTTCTGTTATCCGGTTTTTTGTTTTTGTTTTTCCTTTTACTCGTGTATGTCGTTTTAGTTGCTAGGTCTGTATCCGTGAGTCTGTCCAAAGCAATTTCCGTCATTCGTTTTTTGACTCCCTTTGATGTTTATTTAGGCAAAGTTCTTCTTTCTCTTTGTCACATATGTAAACAACGTTATTTATAAATAATTTTTGGTAGCCTATACGGATCCGATCTCCTTCTTTTCCTATTTGCATTGCAGTTCTCTTTATTTTACTTTGTACTTCCATTTCTTTTTGCAGTTAAATCGTTTTCTATCACTATTTTGGAGCCCCTTAGTTTGTTTTTCTGTTTCATCACTTCCATTTTGTCCTCCCAGCTACTTAATTTAGCTATAATAATTTGTTTGTTTTCCTCCTTTCCACTTTAAAGGCATCTTGAATTTTCAATTGTATTTGTAATTTGTTTGACATTAATTTATGTGCATTTTCTTTTACTTCTCCTGGTTCATGAAGGCCTTTTATAACTATATTCAACTTTTCTTTTCTTTTCCATATTGTCCAGTTTATATTCCAGTTTCGTAATTTTATGTTTGAGTTCTGATTTTTCAAGTTTCCATTTTTCCTGTTCTTTGTTCCATCTTACCTTTATTTTCTGGAACTCTTCCATTAGCACTTCGTTTTTCTTTGTGAATTCGGATTTTAATTCGTTTTTCATTTCTTCTAATTTTTTTAACACTTCTTCCATTTCGGCTTTTCTTGAATCCTCTTGTTAGGTTTTTGTCTTTGCAGGCTGTTGATTTTGGGCTTTAGTGGGAGTCCTTGGGATTTTTGGATTTCTATGGAACGCTATTTGTTCTAATTCCCACTTTTCGAAACTTGTGGGGTCTTCGGATTGTCTTTTCCTTTTAGATCTTCCTTTTCTGGCAGACTATTTGCTCTTTGACGGTATTGTTTCTTTTGATTTGCAGACATACAAATTAGATTTTGTGTATTTAGGAGAAAATGCAAAGTGTGGCAACCCCGCTTTTATTTTGGCGATCTGACACTATTGCAGTTTCCCGAAAAATTTTAAAACTTAACCTCACTTCAACATCGTATTTCTTTTCAGTTAATATTATATTATTCCTTTATGTTTGTTTGGTACACTTCCAACCAATTAAAAGCTCAATAAGGGTTATAAATAACAAAACTTATTGGAGCCACTTTCTCTTACTTACTTATTTTAATTTCGGAATGATCGTCATATATTATACAAGTTTTTTGATTTTTTGGTAGTGTGTCAATTAATTTTTGAGTTCTATTTTATTGTAACAGGTAAAAACTTTGTAAGCACCGTTTGAATTCCACCGTTCTGGTGCAGCAATTTTAGGGGTTAATACGTTTTGGCACGAAGATATTTTGACACCAATACATTTGGCGGGGGGCCGTTTATGAGATATTAAATGTAGAAATTTTCTATTTTGAAATACTGGTATTTTACATTATTTTAAATGCACCGTAAATTTTAAAACAAATACAATTTTAAACTTCATGTCGGAAAGAAATATCAAAGTAAATTTAAAAATATTGCTTTTAATTTTTTGAAAATTAAACTTATTAATGATGAATATATGAACATTGTTATACAGTGACCGGCAAAGAGTTTGCATCAAATGGGAAATGTGTTTGTAATTAAGATATCCAAAAATTTCTTTTGGCAAATGAAATCAGCATATCAAATGACAAGAAAAAGTACCCTGACAAATGTCATGTGACCACTGTCATGGCGGCAAATTTAAAAATATCCCTTAAATATGTAAAAAGTGAGGTTAGATGACAAGTTATTGAAAAATGCCTAAGAGAAAAGTTGTTCAGAATTAGATTATACGTCTATGTGCACATTTTCAAAAGAAAATAACGACTTTTCCGCCATTTTTTTTTGGAAATATTGAGAAAACAAAATTTTTTGCGTTTGATTTGCATAAAACAGAATAAAACCAAAAAATAAACTTTACAATCCACTAATTTTTATTTAGGTTGAATATTGTTTTATACTGTTTTCTATAAAATGTTTTTGTGTATCATTTGTATAGTCTGGCCCATGTCATGATGAGGTTGATGCGATCGCTAATGACGCTGAATTTCTAGGATTGAATCCAGAAAGCGAGATTCTTTCTTATACATTTATATTTCTTCAATTACAGTTTAAAGGGTGACCAGCGTATTCTTAACATACAGTAATCGAACCTAGTATTTACAATACTTCCGAATTCGTACTTTTAAATTAAAATTCCACATTGAAAGAAAAAATTAATTACGTTTCCTTAACGAGAATACAAAAAACGTATTAAATAAGGATAAAATTAAAAGTTTCTCAATTTAATCTACTTACAAGACAAAATTAATTTAAATTACATAAAAATTTCGAACTCAAAAAGCTAAATAAATTTTCTAAACTTATTGAATTATGCACAAAATATAAGAATATTTTATTTGGAAGAGAAACTTGAAAGAAAATAAAGCTTTCAACTTAAAGACGAATTTACATGAATAAGATTTGGTGCAAATATATCTTCGAGCCGAAAAAAGGAACAAAGTGTAAATCTTAATCAATCAAAACGAAATTAAAACGAACAACGCGTTTTCGCCAGCATCAGCTAGTATGTAACTTTAATATAATTCGGTAACAACTTCGAAGGGAGTTTGATGTAATTCAAAAGGGAAACAGTAACCCGAATTTAAAAGTAAAATTTGTATTATAAGTTAAGCGAGTGTAAGGAAAATGTCTTGAATAAATTAGCGAAAAGTTGAAAATTTAACGTAAGCACTTTTTTCCCTAATAAAACAAAAACCGAGAAATGCAGTTGGACTAATGTTTGTACAGAAAACAGGTCTGAAAATAACTTATTAAAGTTTACTTTCAGTTTGCGATGTTGAAACGAACAACGATTAATTCCTAAAAAAATCCAATTTTGTATTAATCAACAAAATTGAAGCAATCAAACACATACGCGTTCTCCCTAACGAACCCAATTTTTTTTGGAATTACCAAACAAACGGAACGCATCGAAAGCGCGAGTATTCATTTAAATAATTAAAAACAATTTACTTTAAAAAAGCGTAGTGGCATATTAACGGCGTTAGTACGAAAAAGCTTTCTCAAAAACACACATTACACTATTTAACACTTTTGAATTTTACAAATACAGAAACGATGAAATTTTGTTGTACTGGTTAAAATTAAAAATTAATTAAGTATCTAGTCAAGAAAAATTCTAATAATTGAAATTCTTTCGCTTCTAAGAAAACAGATATTTTTTTTAATTTATCGAACTTACTACGTAAATTGCAGCACAAAAGGAGTTTATTACAAAGTATTTTTAGGGTTAGAATTTATTTGCAGCGTGAAACAGCAACGAAGCAATATTTTCGCTAAAGAATTTTAATTTATTACTCTTAGCTGAAAAACATAAAAAAATGTTTAAATTCAAATGCAGTATATTTTTATGCAATACGTTAATTAGAATGGATTAAACGTTTCATTATTAATTTGATAATGGAAATACAATTAAATTTTGTTTGCAAATTAATGGCATTTCAATGTATTTAACGTGAAAATCGAAAACCTATTAGGTAATTATTTGTTTTGATCCTAATTAAGTGTATATGAAGTCATGGTTAGTTATCCTATGTATACAGAATGATTCAAACAGTTCTTTTTACTTCCCAGAGTCCTGTTTTAACGAATCATATAAGCTTTTATATAAATCGATCCTCATTTACGAGGTGTGTGAGAAAAGTAATGAGATTGATTTCATACTAAACAAAGTTTTTATTATTTTCAAATAACAATGTTATCCCCTTTAAAGTAGTTCCCTTGGGCAGCTATCCATCGGTGGAGTCGTCGTTCCCACTCTTGGTAGCAGCGCTGGAAGTCTTCAATTGGTATTGCTTTTAACTGGTCGGTCACAGTCTTTTGAATGTTCTCCAGAGTTCTAAAATGACGTCCTTTAGGACATGTTTCAATTTCGGGAAAGAAAAAGTCACAAGGACTCAAATCAGGTGAATAGGGGTTGAGGAACAATAGTAATGCGTTTTGAGGTCAAAAATTCCCGGATGGAAATGGCCGTGTGACACGGAGCATTGTCATGATGAAGCATCCACTAGTGTGCAATGTCTGCACGGTAAAGTGTTAACTGTTCACTGATCATCCTTACTGTTAAACGACGGTCTAATCTCACAAGAGCTCTTACAAGATCAATGTTTTTGTTAGTTTTTGAAGTTGAAGGTCTCCCTGAGCGAGATTAATCTTCAACGCGTTCTCGGCGTTCCAAAAATGATTTGTGCCAGCGGAAAACTTGTGCTCTCGATAAGCACTATTCTCCATAGGCCTGTTTCAACTTTTCCAAAGTCACACTCGCTGATTCACCAAGTTTAACACAAAACTTGCTCTAAATTCTAATGCTCCATTTCTGTAACGCACAATAAAAACACAACTTTACTAATGGCACTGTCAAAACTAATGATTTAACTGTACGGAGTTGTAACTCGGACTAAGGAAGTGCTCCCGCAGCGTTGCCAGCCTCATTACTTTTCTCACACACCTCGTACAAAAGATGTCCTTGAATTGAGAATGTTCTAACAAAGTAAAACCGATTTAATAACAAACTGTAATTAAAATGAGGCAATAACGAAGTTGTAAATTTCAAGTTTTTTCGAGAATTTTGGAACAACCTTTTTTGCCTATTATTTTTATTCTTCTTGATAACGAATGAATGCATTAAGATCAGAGAAAGGGAAGATGTTTTTCAATCTTTAATACTTCCTACATCGATTATCTTCAAGTCACACATAATTAACTTACAACTTCTTTAAGAATAAGTTGGTGCTAGTTCACTTTAATCGCGATATTTGAAAATTAACGGACAACTTCTTAATCTTGATCTGAAACGAAAACATGGCCACTTTGCTTCTTTGTTTTTTTCTTCTGCATTACCATAATTAGTAAATAAGTAAACCACACTACAGTGTTTGTAATGTTTTTGCTGAATAAACATAATGTCTTACACATAATATAAAAAAATACGCTAATTAATTATGTCAGTGTTTTCTAAAATATAAGTGAATAACTTCTGAGAACTGCTGAGAAGAGTAGATTAGTGGTACTGTAACATTTTTTTTAAATTAAAATTCAAATATCCAAAAGTTTGTTATCTCAGAAACTTTTATTTCTTACAAATTTAATAATCGAAAGTATACTTCTAAATTAAATTGTTTTGAATAATCATCATTTGACTTACTATTATTATCATAAAACGAGTGATATGTATCTAAATTATTTTATTTTGTTATTGAATAATTTAAAAAAATGTAAAGTAACGTTCTTTTTCCACTGTAGAACATCGTAAGAATAATCTAGCAGTAAAAAATCTCAATTTGAAAATTTAAACAAATTTATTTAATAACAATTTCCACAATTTTTAATCAAATTTAAGGTTGGTTAACAATTATAACAAAACCACACAAGTGATAATAAGTAGCGGTTAGTGTCAGGTTATTATTTTTTTTCAATTTAAGATTTCTAAGTTTATCGAATAACTACACTACAAAACCCGAACACAACTAAAATAGACAAAAAAATCCACAAATTTCCCAATTTTTTGATTGGGCCTTCTTAAGGAGTAGACTATGGAATGGACGAAAGGGACTCTATATTCCTTGTTGAGCCGACGTTAAACTAGTAGACGAAATAGAAGCAGGAACAAAAAGTGGACCACTGATAATATGAAAAATCCAATTGAACACGTTTCAACTATCAATACAATAATCAGTTTGGTAAACATAAACAGCGGGACAAAATTGTCAACAGTATTTCCAGCAGATAGCTTATCGTTAAAATTGAATTCCCAGTAACTAAAATAATTTATAATATTAAGATTTATAGCTGCAAAACTATGAACCATAACTATCATCAACGCATTAAAAGATGGGAAGTTGATGGAGGATAGATTCAAATGGTGCAAAGCATGATCATAGAAAAAAATCACACAGATAGATTTAGATTTCAGGAGTGAGACGAGGTAGGTTCAATTTACAGTGACCCGTGAGATTTTTTTTAAATAAAAAGAAAAAAGAAAATAATTGAACAGACACTGTTTTTTAATATCAGGTGATGCAAGATCTAAATAAGAAATCGTTAGAATTGGGACTTAAAATAAACATAAACAAGACACCAATGATGACATATGGGACATAGGATAACTGTTGAAAGAAAGAAGAATAAGTCAGGCGTAGACTTCATTCGAAAAATTATCAAGCACCTTTCTTAACAAAAATAACATTTTCATTCAAGAGACACTTAACCAAGAAAACTACAAAACTCCCGCCTGCAGACGTTTATTTAAGTACCTCTCCATTTCTACGACTAAAGGTAAATGCAGAATAGGATGTAGTATTAAGTTTATGAAAGGAAAACTAGTCAAGTTTTTGTAAAAGTTTTAGATATTTTCCTAAGTCATTCTGGGGAGAAGACCAATTCTGACCTATAATTTGTGTTACACTAAAAATGTTGTCATTTAATATCGATTTTCTTATGTGGTAAGTATTGTAGTATTTTCTTCTATTTACTAAACCTTTTACTTAAAATTAACGTATTCGTGGTATTCATGAGATTGTAAATTAAAGAAAAAAATCTTATGTGTATGATTTATCTGAAAATAAAAAGAATTTACACATCTTGTCAAGAACCTGCAGTTTATAGAACAAAAGTCAGACATTAAATGTGTAAAATTTGTGTATCGTTATTCAGAAGCAGGACATAGCTTCTTTGATGATAAGAGTATTGATCAAAAATGAATTGTGACCTGTATGAAAAAGGAAGACGTTTGTTTATAGCCACTATAATATCATCATACATATTCACTGTAGTTATACCAGCAAATCTTCTTTGTTAGTGGTCTGTCTACCACGTACCTTGCATTTCCTGGCTTTCTTCTTGACTGATGGACATGACTTTATTACAGGACGACTACTATAAATTGATTGTACCATACCAAGGTAAGTTCTACTACAAGTGCATATTTCTTAAACTTACCAGAGACCGTTGCACATATTGTGGAGGATTGTCAATTAACAAAGTTTAAATGAGGGTTTGTAAACATTCATAATTTAACGGACGAAGCTATAGTATGACTAACTAATCTGAAGAACATCTGAAGTAAGTAATGTTTTGTATTTTTTGCCCTGATTACCTGTTTTTCCAATATTTTGTTTGCTACTTCTTTAACCTTATATTTTTTTCGTCATTGTCGTGACTGGCGCTTGGACCGATCCATTATATGTCCTCATGAAATGGCTGTGCTGTTATATTTTATGTTTTTATTTACCTTCTATAATGTTTACACAGTTAATTGATATTATTACATATGAATACTAAAGTGGGTAAGGGTTGGCATATTTAGGTTTTAGTGATTTTCCTAAACCTTGAAGACAAATGCTTTGCTAAGACGAACCAATCCACAATTGCACACGGATTTGTCATCACACTATACAGGTTTATACTGATCTTCTGGTTTCTTTAAAAGCTGTGGTTACACGAGTATAATTCCTCTTGACTTATTACAAAGGAATCAGTAACCCTTATGTCAAAGGTTTGATTTTACAAAGACATGAATAAAATCAATTGTTGTTATTTATGAGTTTCTTATTAAATAAGAATGAAGCAAGGTAAATGACGCTAACTTAGGAAAAATTAGTACATACATGCAAATGAATTTTAATTAATGAGCGACCCGAACCTTAGTAATCTTTATTATTGAGTAAATTAAATTTATTGCATGTGAATGAAAGATAAATGTGTTAGATAATAACAATTTATACAGGAGGATAGAAAAGGTAAGACAATTAAAAAAAAATGACATCAAGAAACATGAGGACTAGAAGAATGGCTACAGAAAATGAAGACAGGGATGTAGAGCAAGAGTCAGGAGAAGAGGATAGAACGTTCACAGGTTTATTCCAAGCTGAAAAGGAGACAGGAAGACAAACCAGGCCATAGGAGGACCAATGTCACAAACAGAATTATTTCAACATTTATTAGAAAACATGAAGGAAATGAGAATACTTAAGAAACAAGCAAACAACAATGGATAATATGGAAAGAAATATGCAAGCAAATATAAAAAGGAAATTGATAATAGCATGGAGGATAAAAAAAATTACATAATCAAAGATTAGAGAACACTGACAGCAGAACGAGGAAGCTAGAAGAGAAAATAGGCGGTTTAGAAGAGAGAATATGAAAATTATTCAACTAACCGAAAAATGAAAGACAAAATTATAAAAAAGGATTGCAGAACAAAGCGTGTTGAAAAACAAAGAGATTCAAGACATCGTATTAAATATAGAAAATAACGATACGGAAGTAGAAAAGCAGAAGAAGGTAAGAAAACGCGAAAACGAGGAGCTTGAGAATCGTCTAGTTTTAGTCGAGAAAAGCAATGAAGACATAACACAACACAGATGGGAAATAGAAAGGAGAATAAATGAAGTTAACTCGAGCGAATTAAAAGAAAAGATAGAAAGGAGAGTACAGGTTAAAGAAGGAACGCGATTAAATTAGATGAATTGATTCGAACGAATACGTATGAAATACCCAAGTTCACCTGGAATATTTATGACTCGCCCATGTTGTTTCTTGAAAATCTAGAGAGACAATTTACACCAACCATGACCGAGGATAGGAAATTAGGAATTGTAGAGAAGACATTGAAGGGAGAAGCCGAAATCTGGTTTCAATTGTTTAGGAGCGAGTGCAACGACTACGAGGGGGTTTGAAAGAAATTATTGGTACATGGCGCAACAAGAGAAGGCGCGACAACAATTACAACGTAGTAATTATGATTAGACAAAAGGAAGTAAGCTTGAAATATAATTAATATAATTGTGCGAAATATTTTACACAACAGTCGACGGAAGCGGAATTGGTGCAATGACTTGCGAGACAGTTTGATGACGAAATTCATGAGAATGTAGGGATACAGAATATCTGTACAATTCGTCAGCTGCAAACATACCTCAGGAGATGTGACCAATATACGGAGAATATGCTAACACGCAGCAATCGTCCGAGCACCAGATATGAGAGTAATTTAGCACCCAAATTCTTTTCATTGAGAGAAAGGCAGAGAGTAAGTTTTGGATGTCGTATGGAACAAAATTCAAACAACGGGTATCGACGAGGTAATGAGAGAAGGAAATATGAAGAAGGGAGAAATGAGTGGCGTATAGAAAGAAGAGGTACAGAAGGAGTACAAAATTAACTTACACCGCAGGAAGACGAGGAGCATTACGAAGGCCGCCAACTTACCGCAATTTAAACAACGTTCGTATTGCAAGAGGAGAGACGCACAGTGATACAGAAGCAAATGCGAGACGCAGTGAAATGAGTCTGGGCCTGAAGAATTAGAATAAGAAATAGCATATACGAAGTGTAAATGGAAATTAAACGTTGAGAACTAGGAATAAGAAAATTTACAATAATGGCGGATATCGTGGTATCACATGTCGAGGTAAAGATCGCTGGCCGAATTGAACTGAACTGATGAACTCGGGCCGATACTTCAACTGATGCTGATGGAACTCTGATTCTGAGTTATTGACTGCTGCTTCTTGACTGTTCAACCATGAGTTATCGACTTATTGACTGTAACTTCTTGACTAACTTATCGACTTCCTTCTGTTATCGTACCTACTTCGTTTTATATGTGCGAAAGAGATTTGTTTGCTTTGTAAGCAAGGTCGTTAAGAAAAGCTTTCCGGTTGTCAGCCTTGCACGTCGCAATATGCGGATGTAAGAAATGATCGTGTCGATTGCGATGGGGTGCAGACGGCAATCCCACAGAATTTCAGTTAAAGAAGATTCTTATTTGAGTTTGGCAATTTAGTAGGATTAAGAAACAGTGGTCAACATTTCTGACGGGGAGCAAGTTCAGATAAGGAAAGAAACGTCATGAAAGTATATTGTTCTGAATTTAAAAAATAAACTTAATTTTCTGTCTTCTTATTTAGCTTCATGAACGACCATTTAAAATTCATTCAATGTAGACTCTACATTTTTTTCCTCTTTAGTTTTTGGTATGACGAATGGCATCTTTACAATTTTTTTTGGAATCATGGTCTACAGTTGGCTGTAGTAGTGCTCGAATTCAAATTAACTCAATAGAATTGAATTTGCAGTGTTGTGGATTCAGTCGCAACACTGTAATTTTTCTATTTCGTCAACCACGTATTATTCTGACATAACACTTACTTTCTGGTGTAACTAATACGTGTTCAGCTTGACATCAATTGATGACTAAGCTTCTACATCCTCAGATTTAGGAATCTTCTCGGTTTTCAACTGACATAAACATAATCACTTAGAATTTGTAAAAACCAAGGTTTTACAAAACTTGTCTGATTATTTATCTGGTTTTCTTTAATTCAAAACATAAGATGGCCAGCGTTCACCCAAACCGTATCATAAGTAGAATCACCTCTTGGCTTTAGCAGTTTCGTTAATCGAATGCGTTTTCATATTATTTCAGGGCGTACCATACAAATGTACTTGCACATAAGTATTGCAAAATAATGTTTTGAAAAACGAACCTAAATGAGAGGAAACAAAACTGTGAATAAGTTAACCAAATAATCATACATCAAATTTAGAAATTCAAGAACAGTGTGGTAGGTTGTAATACTGGCTTGAAAAACGTAACCAATAAAGTAACTCCATTCAAATTTAGCGCTTAACTGTTTCTCTTCGGTAAACAAATTAGTCATTAGTCAACTAATCTCATGTAACAAAGATGAAACAATTTCAAATACCTATACAATAAAGTTCCAAAGTACATAAATTGTTCGTAATTTGTTAATATGCAAAACTAAAGCACATCTAATCAGGAACAGATGTGTCTAACTCTACAGATACTTATATAAAGTCGTTGTAATAAATTGATTCGCTATTAATCTGATAGAATATGTATCATATGTTAAATTAAAATGTCAAAGGTATTATCATTGTATTATCCATATTGGCTCCCTACAACTTATGTGTAATTGAGGGACTCGACTTTAGAATGCAGTATATAAAATGTGGATGTTATCCATTTCTGCACACGTAATATATATATACAATACAAATGTTGTGTGAAGAATTCCTTTGATATCAATTAATTAAGGTAATTACATTATTGTTTTGTAGTAGCATCATCTGTAAGAGTAAATACAATGTTCAACTTTTTGATAGATGCTAAGCGTATCTACACCGAATCCCTTTCTCGTGCGTTCAATAAATTATACTTAATTACAAGTTATTTAAAACGTAGATGCCGAGAACAACATGAAAGTGAAATCGTTTAATATATTAGTAAAATTATTTACGTGCTAATTAGTTAACTAATTCTGTTTTTGACATGACAATTACAAAAAACAAAAACTATACAAATCATCGTTTATTGAATCGAGTTTCATCGAAATACTTGCTTGGAAATAGACATACGCAGACATCATTCTATTATTTATGACATTTAATTAGCAATTAAAATTCAAATAGTTCTCGTACATTATTTAATTTAGATACTTTGATCATGTATATATTATTGTTCGGTATAATATAATTGTCTTCATTAATAGTATCAGTTGTATCGCGCATTTATTTATTCGATATGTACACAGGTATTTTAGGCAAATTGTATACGTAGGTAATGGCGTTTTCCTAGATTAATTTCACTTCAATTTCTCAAACTGAACATAAAATATTACGTCAACAGTGAACGTTACCTCAAGTTTATAAGTTGACATAGCAATTTAGAAAAAAAAATGAATATCCCCGTTTACGACATGCTTCGTTCAGTCAATGGACGTTGCCAAAAAATAATTATGATGTAAACAATCAATCGTTTAAGAAACAGTGACGCCAAAGGTACGCTCATTTCAAATTTACATACCCGTGTATTGGCAAAGTACAACAAAGCTTAAAGCATAATTTGATTTTAAAGTGAACGATGTAGTCTGTTGATGTGTTTATAATGTTAGTTAAGTACACAGTAAAATAGTTTCGTCGTTACGTGTCTCTCTATAGACTAACTTGTAACTTCTATTCAGCATCAGCCTAAACTTTCTAAAAGCAATCATGATAAGTAAACAGAATTTAAACTTCATAAAGTACGTATATACTTTACGCATACGAATTATGTAAACATCCGACAAAGCGTCAATGTTTGACAATGTTATCGAGTTCATCACTGTAATGACTTTGTACAATATTGAAAACTTGACAAATCGCTCACACGAAACGTGCATAAATATCTTTTCGAATTAAAATAATGGTTCGTATTTGATTTCTTAATCGTTGCGGAGTACTTTATATACGTATCTTTGCTTCAAATTCTATTAATTTTTGGTTGCATTTAGACACTTCAACTTTGCTTTTCAATGAATTACTACAAATTATTGATAATAATTTTAGGAATTGGAAATTTTACTGCATAAGGATGTTAAAGCTTGAAATACGTCCATATCCCATCATGAACAATCACTGATCATCATTACCCGGTTTTGTTACTCCACGCATTCGCCGCGACTAGTATAGTATCTACTATATAATTGAGGTTTCCACGGTCGGAATCATTATTAAAACGAAAATATTTCTTTCTGTCTAGAACAACCGAATAAACGTTCTTAAAATTGAATCATAAACACAAAGCTATTTTGTGTCAAGTTTTATAATTTGTTTTGAATCTCGTGTAGTGCAGTTCTTCTAAAAATTTCGTGACTATGTAACGATCTCTAAGATTATAATAGCCTTTGCCACTTACGATTTTGAACCCATGCGTAGAACCATTACTACACGTGGAAGACACGTTACGATGTCGCTGACTTCAACGTCATTTGACACGTCGATCATAAAGTGTTATGAACGTTTCTGCAACACCGCAAATTACACGTGTTGTTTTGGTTAGTTTATAACGTCATTATGACATCCATAAAAACGTAATATGACTGTTTTAGTATAACTACAAATTACATGTGCTCTTTTGGGTAGTTTATAACGTCATTGTTACGTCCACAACAACGTGTTATGAATGTTTGTGCACCACCGCAAATTACATGTTCTGCTTTGGTTTTTTTTTGACATTGGACCAACGTGTAATGATAACGTGGTATAAAAATTTTTATTGGACCCCCAGAGTCACGTCATATTTTCAAAACACATTATTTATTGCGTATTTTTTAACGACTACAAAAAATTGCTGTTTGACCGAGTGCCACATTTCAATGATTATCTTGAAGAACAAACTCATTATAGTACACCACCTGGATTTCTAACTGAAATGAAAATTTTGATGACAATATGATAAGATTTGATTTGATAAGTTAAAGCTCCAGAACCTTCAGTCATTTAAAATTACTTTACCTTTGGGTTTTATTGTTGTTGACAGTCAAGTAAAACAAAATGTATTCATGGCATTTATCAGCGAGCCATCGCTAAATCGTGCACTATAAGTAAGAATTTTAATGTGTCGAATGTTCTTAAAGTACCTATAAAAATGGCTCAAATTGTTAAGTTGTCACCAAAGTTTTGATTTAATTTGGAAGATATGAGAAGAGACTTTGACGTGCTTGTGGTGGTAGAATTATTACTTTGTGTATATTATTGTGATGTTATAAATGCTATAAAATGTACAAATTCAAACATAAAAAAAAACCAAAAGCATTTTGAAAAAAAGCAATACTACAGTACAAAGCCTCAAATTTTGTTTTTCATAAAACATTAAGGATCAGTTCTACCAAGCCTGTTTAAATTCAGTCATTGCTATGTTTATTCGTTGGATGCGATTGTATTTAATCAATGATTAAATTTAATTGCATGGTTTAGCGATGGCGTATTGCTCTCAATACGGAAACTCAACATTAAATAAAGAAATTTTGGAAAGTAAAAAAAAAGTTGGATACACTTTTAATCTGTTTAATATCTATGGTTTAAGTTGATGAGAGTATATCTAAGGTTTAATACATGCGAAAAAAAAAAATTTTTATACGTGTGGTTGCATGCTTGAGCCCATTCTCTTACCGAACTCGCAATAACAATTTCATTTTTTGGCTCGTCGGGAAAATTACGTTTTGCAGCATCAAAAATATATGTACCATAAATATGATGAAATCAAATTTAAATTATATTACCACAAATAACAGACATTGTGAATGTTTTCTCGAAACTTTTCTTGTCTCGCCCCTTCCAGTTAAACTTGGCAGCTATCTGGTCTGTTATCAGAAATTTTAAAATTCTACGTGTGACTGACTCCAACCCCGAACCCCCCACAGCAGCCAATTCTGCAACCTGATTGAATTGACCAATATAAAAACTTGTTTATTTTGTATAATCAGTGAAATGATTGAACACATTCAAGAACTACTAAATGCCAAATTGGCATTAATATGATTCCACAGGTCCTCTAATTCATGTTAATCGGATCAAGGCACAATGAGGCTAACATTTTCACTTATGGGAATTAATTTTTTAGTATTTTTTGATGAATTTTTTTTTGTTTTGTACACTGTTTGCGATGTCAAGAATGTTCCTTTAGCAAAAAAATGTTGAAAAAAAAATCAATTATGTTATTACATAGCAAATTCCAATTTGAAATGCCTTACCATATATTGAGACAAATCTTCCTGCTCCCTGATTAACTTATCGAATGTTTCAAAAGTTGTTAAATGTGCAATTGGAAATGTCGGAAGACCATGAGGAGGCGGTTGGACATTTAGATCATGGTTGTTTCTTGAGTTCCTCACTAACTCGTTTAAGATGATGGTGTGTTGTTCAATGTGCTGGGTTAATTTTGTCATTGTTTGTAAAACACTTACGAGGATATATTGAAAAATTCTTACCCTACTATAGAACCAAACAAAATTTCAATGTCAAAATATTTTATTACTCAACATATTCTCCTCTTAATTGGATACATTTATTACAGCGAACCTGCAACGTCTCTAGACCTTTCAAAAAAAAATGTTTCTTCTTGCTCTGCAAACCAGACCTCCACAACTTCTATTACCTCCTTGTTGGAAGAAAATGTACGACCTTCTAAACTTTTTTTCAGTTGAGGAAAGAGGTGATAGTCGGACGGAGCCAAATCGGGTGAATAAGGGGGGTGTTCTAGTAATTCAAACCCTAAATCACAAATTTTTTGCATGGCAACATGAGATTTGTGTGCAGGGCGTTGTCCTGCAAAAACAAAACATCTTTGGATAGCTTTCCGCGTCTTTTCTCTTTAATATTTTCCCGTAGAGTGGTCAGTAATGTCGAATAGTAATCTCCAGTTATTGTTCTACCCTTATCCAAAAATCAATCATGATTACTCCATGGCAATCCCAAAAAACTGAAGCAAGAACTTTTCCAGCAGATTTTGGACACGAAACTTCTTAGGTCTTGGAGAACCAGAGTGTCGCCATTCCATCGATTGTTGCTTTGTTTCTGGATCGTAGAAATGTACCCAAGTCTCATCCATAGTAACAATTCGGTTTAAGAAGTCTACATCGTTTTCAAATCGAGCACAGATCGAACGCGATGCTTCTACCCTTGCACGCTTTTGGTCAACATTCAAACATTTGGGGATCCATTTTGCAGCAATTTTCTCATGTCCAAATTGACGTGAACCATATGATGAACGCGTTCGTATGAAATATTTAGTGCTTCAGATATCCGTTTTAGCCCAATTCGACGGTCTGATCAAATCATATCATGAACTGCATCGATATTTTCGGGGACTGACACAGAAACTGGCCTTCCCGATCGGTCATCATCTTCAATAGAAAATTTACCTCTTTTGAAGCTTGCATTCCAATTTTTGACGGTCGCATACGAAGGACATTGATCACCAAGGGTATTAAGCATATCTTCGTAAATCTGCTTACCTCTTAACCCTTTTAAATACAGGTACTTGATGATGACTCGATACTCCAATTTTTCGATTTTCACAATTTCGGTGGACATCTTTTTTCATTTAATTTATTGCGTGACTCTGGTTTACTTTTTTGACGTCAAACTTTACACTGACACTTCTAATAAGTTATTGTTCGTTGCTATGGTAACGTAATATTTTGTTTATGCAAGGAACTGGTCTAGGCTAATAATATTTTAAGTCAAACTGATTGGACTTCATTGGACACAAATGTCGAGCGTGTAGATGGGCTGGGAATGCTGACATAAAAAATAAGTATATGAATTTCAACAACCATGGTCATATCATAATTTCAACGTTAGGTTAAATTTAATAATTTGTTTGTTATAAAAACTATAACTATAAAATAGTTTAGATTAATTTATGGTGATTAAATAATTTTACTGACCTTATGGGTATCAACCACAACACTTGACGAATTGCTAAACCGAAGGGAAGCACTCAAGTTGGTAACAGACAGCACCTACCTGTTATTCAGTATGTTCAGTATGGGAAATTGGACGAAGTCATATCCGCGCAACCAAGATTTTGGTATGACAGAGCGGAATGCACTTATTTTATTTACACCGGAGAATGTATGAAGCGAAACTTCGCCGCCAAAATATCGGAAATACTCGACCCTCCGAATTAAATTCGTTTTCGTAGAATAATTTCAAATAAATCAATAATTAGACCACAATGAAAACGAAATTTATGTCGTAGAAACCTTAAACTTAAATAAAAATATTATTTTTACCATTATTTTTACAAACATGTAAAAACTGTAATATATATAGTACATAATTATAATGTTTATTAGTAAATAAATATATCTTCTATTTAACAATTATTGTGAGAAACTAACGTGTGTAACTATTTTGATATAGGTTCTATACATATAATATCTACTTTTTTAAGCCTGCATGTAGGTACCCTCTAAAAAAAAAAATTGATATTACTATTTTTAAATATTTCTAAATTTAACGATCAATAAGTACCGTGAATTTAACGATTTAATCACGTAGTTTCAACGATAAATTAATAGTTAATGTTATCACTTAAACGACACGTATTTAAACTCGTGTTATGTGCGTGTCATAAAATAACCTTATTATAGATGACTAAAACATAACGTTTTAAACACGTGATTCTTACGTCACGTAAAAATAACGGTGAATATATCACCTAATTTTTAACGTAAACGTGTTTTTCACGGGAAACACTTTATTAGCACGTCATTTCAACGTGCATGTGTTTACTGGGTATCTATATTGAGTTAAATGTTTGTAACTACTAAAACAACAATTAATCAACACAAATAATTATTATTTTAACATTTGTTTATAAAAAAAATGTCTAAACAAATTTTTCAAAGTACACTTATATCTGTTCGCGTGGATTAGATATTATGCAAATTTAGCAATAAATAGTTTTTATAATTATAAACAACATATCAAACATTAAAAAAGCTAACTTTTTTTAAAAACCAAAATATTTGATCTTAAAGTTATGGCTACGCGTAACATTATAGTCCATACGTAGAGTATGTTCGAGGGTGAATTTGAACGTGTCGGCGTGGGTGAATTTTTAGGCAAATTTACCAATAAATGATTTATAATTATAAACACCGTATCAAAGAATAAAGTGAAGTTAGAAAAATGATCTTCTTGGAGTAGTTGGGAGAACACAAATAGAACACAAATTTACTTTTAGATCAGTTGAGACTTTCTCTGAGGTTAATTTAACAACAAATGGAAAATAGGTACTAATGAACATTAAATATCTCCTTGATACTATAAAGTCGCGCGTAGCCATAACTTTAAATACAAATATTTTTGTTTTAAAAAATATTAACTCAATATATACATAATATTTACATAGCGTAACAGAAATAGTTATTTACAAACCAAGTTCGGGATGAAGGTGTTCTGCATGAGCGAAATGTTAAATGGTTTGTACAATGTTTTTGTAGCGAACAATAAACAATAATCAACAGCAGCAATTATTTTGTATTAAAATCAAAATTTAATAGTATTACCTTTGATTGATGAAATTTTGAGTGCTATGAATTGATGTTTCCTAAAGTAAAAAACGGTACATATTTTTTATCAATAGTAAATGATTTTGATAATATCTCTCATATTTTTATTCTCTAACAACTAAAAATTAAAATTACGTTACGATGTTATTATGTAAATGTTTTCAAATGTTTTTCGTAGTTTTCCGAGCACTAGTGCTCGAACAAAATCTTTCTGATTAGCTGTAGTGGTAAGTAAACGTCATTTCCTAAGCGGCGAGTACAAAAAATCATTTTTATGGCTTATAGCCATAAATGCTAACTTCACATGAGTCAATTTTGATAATAATAAATCGAAATTGAATTTTCACGGATAACTCGAATACGGAAGCAGTTACCAAATTTGTGCGCTTGTTAATTATTATGTATTACTTGGACGCCCTATTTTCATACCATAGTTTTTTTTGGGACTATTTAATGCTATGTAATGTAACGATCTTATAATTTATTTATTCATAACTTCGTTAGGATCCATAGTTGGCATTTTAGTAAATTTATTAAAAATATATGATAATAACTAACCGTCAGCACTATTATGTAAACTTGATTATATTATTATTATGTATTAAACCTAAACTAATGCAGAAATCGGTGCACTTAGTCGCAGTATAAATAGAGAATAGATGTAGAGCAGAGAATCTAAGAAATATCTTCGGTAGGTACAGAAAATATATAACAAAAACAACTTACATGGTTTTTATGGTCTTTATCTTTGTTACAATCTAATCTAACATCATAAACCACACTGCATTGACGTTTGTTGTTGCACGATATCTCACGGAACTCGGGTCGCAATAGTACACGCGATTTTTATTTATTAAATAAAAAACTCTTTAGGGAACAGATAGTTTTTAAATTGTGAACATATCAAATATGTACACAACGATCGAAAAATTCATAACTCTTTCCAGTTTTGGCTTATATGCGAAAATAGAATTTATAAGACTTACTAACTTTTTTGTTAGGTTGAAATATTAGCAAGTAAACGCGCGTAATAAATTGTCGAAAAAGAACTACAAATATTCATTCCTTATTGTAAATAAAAATTGAAATTGCATGTATAATTTCTTGTGTAATATATCATAGAGATTAACGTTGTAATAGGTTCTCCGTCAGCTAAAAGAAAGTTAAAATATGATTTCTAGAAAACGTATTGATTTAAATGCCAATAACAAAATTTATTATCACATTTGAATTATTTTTTTGTGAAATTTCACTTTCACGCATACTATAATATTGTACATTCAATTTCGACAAACTTGTTTTAACGTGTGATATATTATTTTCAGTACAAGGAGTTTAAATGGTGATTTAGTCTTATGTAGATCTATTAACATTGATTTCCTAAACTAATACACCTCTTCCTTATCGAAATGTTTGTAAGATGACGAATGAATGAACGCGTTATCATTAGGTCAAACTGAAATGGCTGAAGTCACGTTAGAATACAATATCTAATGTTGTCATTATACATGGTAAAATGCAATAATAATCTGAACTTTCAAAATTTCTAAAACAATATTTTTTTTGTAAACAGTTATTTTGAAATCCAAGCTTGAATATTTTCTACAATTAAATACTAATGTCGATATATCCGCAAAATAAGAAGATTGTGTTTTAGTTTTTTACTTAAGATTGTTACGTGACCAATTCCAATTCAGTCAGAAAGGATGGAAACACTAGTAAGTCCAGTCTAGAAGAGGGTGAGTTAGAAATTAGTCTGCAACTTTAGTAATTATAAACTTTAGTATTCATAAAATTTACGTAAAAACCTTCTACGGTCAGAAGGGCCTTCAATATTAGTTGCAAAAAACAAAAGACAATGGTCCTTTTTTACGCCAACGTTTTGCCTACTATAGTGTGGGCTTCTTCAGGGCATTTAAGGTGTGTTTTTTTTTGGTTATATTAGAACTAAATTGCATCCATTTATAAACCATCAACTGACAAATTAAAATTTAATAAATAGACAAAATTCAATAATTTAAATAAACTAATACGGATTTTCAATTTGATAATGAGATATGCGATAGGTTTGTAATAAACGTCTGTAGTTAGCCCCATCATTCAATAAAAAAAAATAGTTTTAAATGCCCTCTGTATATTTCTAGAGTTCTCTATTGATTTAAGAATTAGTTAAGAATTAGTTCTTTTGTTTAAAGCATTCAAAATAACTTCAAATTTTGTGCTACTTTAAAGTGGTATAACTCTATTGCTATTCTTCGCTTTAGTGATATAGTTCTTAATGGTCTTATATGAACAAAATTTATTCCATATATGATCTTTTTGACAGTTCTGATGGCCCCCGAAAAAAGCAAATCAAAAAAGGTCTCGCTGCTCAAAGTTGCAAGATTGAAAATGTTTGTAAGTCTAATGACCATGGGGGCATATAATGAATGTATCATCAACATACCTAAACTTTACTTTTGGTTTCAACCGCGAAGTTTCAAAAGCAATGGTTTTAAAGGCTGTTGACTAGCAGCACCGAAATCTGTTCGTAAAAGTTATTTTGGAATTGAAAATAAGTGATAATTTGAATAATTTGGCGTTCGATCCTAGGAGTAAACGCTTATAAATATCTTCTGATAAGATAGAATTGAACATATCTACATTGGTGGCCATGTCCAGGATAATTATAGAAATTTTGTAGTCTGAATCCGACTTATCAGCAATATGACAAGAAAGAGTTTTAATCCAGGATTCTACAGCACAAATGATTTTGTCTTGAGGAATAGGTTTAGGTGCGATAGTAAAATTTAAGCCTTTGGAAAGAACAATCTGTTGTTCGAGTTCTACGATGGACTTCCGAAGATAATTTTAATGTAGTGTCGAATTGCTGAAAAGTACTTCGTCAAAGAAAAATCAGTCATCGGGTGAAAGGGTATTAAGTGTTCTAAATATAGACTGAAGAGTTGGGTAGAAACGCTATCTAAATCACGTCTAGTTTGTTTAATACGTTCACGTATTAAAGCAAGGCTGGCTTAGTGCAAAATGTGCTTAGAAGAGGGGGTTTGAACATGAAATTTGATTGTAAGAAATGAAGAAATAATATTGTGATCTCGGCAACGAGTAAGGAAGGCTAAAGTAGATAAAAGCATGCTAAGCTTTTGACGAAGTTTATAAAATACGGAGGTTTTAGATTATTAATGTAACAATTGTTAGGTTAAAACACGGTTCCAAGTTTGCCGTGGTTGAGCATCATTTCGATACTGATCACAAGATAGATTTTGATAATTCCACTTTGATTGCCAAATCTTTTTTATTTTTCAATAGGAAAATAAGAGAGAATATAGAAATTATTAAGCATCCCAACAACTTCAATCACGACACCGTCTCCTCTCCTATTTTAACTCATCAGCGTCGAGGTTAACGACCCGTGACGCTTCTCTTCTATACAGAGTGTTTATAAAAGATGCAGCAATATTAAAGGGGTGATTTTATACAAAACAGTTCCTATAAACATAGGTCCGCTTGTGACCGTTCTACAGCGTATTGAAATTTAATTAAATAAAACAGTAAAAATTAGATTTAAAACGGTTTGACGTATCATAATAAAATTTTAGGCTTGTCAGTAGCTGTGGGAGACGTATACTTTGCAATACAACATGTTGTTTCAGTAGTACCAGTGGCGCGCGTATTGGCACGTCACAGGCTAAACTTGCCTGATTATAAGTGAAATAACGAAGAAAATGATTCAAATATTGTTTATTGTCAAAAGTTTGAAAAAATGTATACGTCTTATACATGTCTGGTACTAAAACAAATCAATAAAACCTAATAATCGGGGAGTTTTCCTAGATTTAGTATTTTCTAATATCGAAGATTTACATAATGATTTGGCATTAGATCTGGTTTGTGAAACTAGTGCTTGCCATGTTCCGTACTGTTAGTTAATTAATTTGTAGGATAATATAACTAATTTGTCTTGCACTTTTGAAATCTTCGATTTTTGCCAAGCAAATTATACATTATTAAACGAATACTTTGCAACAGTTAATTGGAATTTGTATTTTAATGGATTGAATGTGGATGATCAATTGGATGTTTTTTGATGCTATAAGTAGATATGTTCCCAAAAAATTATTAGACACACTACTACCTCATACTCAAAGTGGTTTAATTCAGAGCTTATTAGAATTTACAAAGAAAAGAGAAAGGTTCATGCTAAATATAAAACATCAGGTAATCATTTAGATTATCTTTATTTTAAAACATTTCGATCACGATGTAATATACTGAAACAACATCTTCATAATGCATACATTGATGATGTTAACGCTTGCATTACTGAAAATCCAAGGTTTTTGTGGAAATTTATTAGTGATAAAAAATGTCAACGTACTATTCCTAATGTGACGATTTACAAGGATGTTTTGGTTTCTAGTGGAGATAGTATAGTGGAACTGTTTGCAAAATTTTTTGCTTCTGTATACACCAATGACAATAGTACTAACACTTATGGGACATCAGAAATCAAGCACGAGATAAATGATTCAGAATTTAAAATTAGTGATTTTTGAAGTAATTTCTAGCCTAAAAATGTCTAACACTGTAGGTCATGGGGTACCTTGTAGTTTTATAAAGAATTAGTGGTTTTACATTGTCGAAGCCTTTATGGTTGCTATACAATTCTTCTATTTCGTTTGATGTGTTTCAGGAAAAGTGGAAATGTAGTCTTATTTCTCCAATTTTCAAATCTGGTAATGGTCAGGTGATAAACAATTACAGCGGTGTATGTAAACAATCTCTCATACCTAAAATACTTGATTCAATTATTTCTCAACAAATTCAGTGAATGTGTACAAGTTTCATTACTCCAAAACAAGATTGTTTTTATAGGAAATGTTCTAGTTTATCGAATCTTTTGGAATATTATATTCTTAAACGAGGCATTCACTACGGAAATTCAAGTTGATTCGGTATATACTGATTTTTCAAAAGCATTAGACACATCGGCTTTTCTAATAAACTGTGAAATTTTAAGTTACTATGTATTTTATATTCTTGTAGAGATTTAAATTATTTTATTTTATTTTTTTGTTTACATAAATAATTTTTTTGTCATTCTTTAAGGATAAATTGTTAATATTATGACTTTTTTACCATTTTTTAAATGTTATTACTTCTATCTTTCTTTATTGTAATGGAGGTTTTCGTAATAAAGTATTATTATTATTATTTTTCAAGAAAAAATAGGACGCCACTGATTTCTCTAAAATAAAAATATTTTTTAAATTTTTGTTCAATATTGAAGAAAAAAGGTCTCTTGACTTTTTATTGTACATTTTAGTGCATGTCCATTTATTACAGAAAAAAATTAAAATCAAAGGTTTCATTCAAGCGCAAGAACAAATATTTTACCAAACCAACAATTTTACCAACAAAAAACTAAAAAAATTAAAAATTACTCTAAACCGTTTTGGAAAAATCTAATTTTTACTGTTTTTTTTAATTAAACTTCAACACGCTGTAGATCGGTAACGAAGCGTTTGCGGATCTATGTTTAGAGGAACTTTTTTGTATAAATGACCTAGGCAATCACGCCCTTTAATATTGCCGCATTTTTTTAAACACCCTATAATGTGAAATATTTTCTTAATTACTCAGACTTCTTACAGTTTTTTCCCAAATGGTATTACCGACCCATTCGTCCTAAAAGAGCAATGACAATAATGAAAAAAAAATGTGGAAAATAAATAATTCTACATCTATTCAGATGGCGAATGCTTTTGTAATGTCGTTTTCTTTAGATTATTCTGTACGTAACCATAAAACACCATTTTTAATTGCTGATTACTATTTAAAAAAGTTCCTAAAAATTACACTTTAGTTGCTCATAATCTTTTACTAGTTATTTTTTATGGACATAATGCTTATTAAGATAAATACAGACCTGTAGTTATATACGCTTACACCTTTTGTAGGTCAGCACATAAACGAGTTGGGTTATAATTGAGTAACGTGACGGCACATGAACTTTTAGATTTTTCCTGTTTATAGAGTTCGTAGGTCATCCTCGAGCCCGTCCTTTGACTAACCGGCCTTGTCTTAATTTGACATCTAGTCCATTTACTCTCAAGATATTTCTCGAGCCGCGTTAGCTTTCCAACCATTAGAAATATAAAATGTTTGTTAGTTTACATACGTGTATATTATGCTAATGCGTACAAACGTAATGTAATAAAAAACCGAGATGTAAAAGGTACACGAAATGGTTCAAGTACATTTACAATTTTGATATAATCCTTCATTTTAGTATATCTGACAAATTCTTTTTTTTTGTTTAAGCTCGAAGGACGACTCGAAATTAATCTTTATCCAACTCTGCTCGTTTCAAATGGATTTTGATTGATCTGCATAGAACGTTGTCAGTATTATTCATTTCAGGATGCTCGATCTTAATTGACTCTCACTTATTATACCTTCGTTATTAATTGGAGTAGTTTTTATCAAGTATAAGTGATTTTGTTTTGTTATTAAAACGTCCATTGTTACGTCTTTTTGAAATGCTTGAGAGCATTTTTGGGAGAGTGGAATAGATTTCTCTGTGTTGAATCTATTATTTGTCACTCTTTTCTCCAAAATTGTTCGTCTGGTTCCGTAGTAAAAAAACTTTATTCGAAAATAATAAATATAGTATTAGTATTTTTACTTGTAAAATAACGCCCTTTAGGCGCAAATATGTAACTGAGTTATAGCTTAAATTGAATATAATTTATTGACCAACTAAACAGGATGCGGTAAATCATAGACACAGTAGTTTGTGGTGATAGCCTTTATAGTTTAGTTGTGGTTCTACCGATTTATTTTCAGACATTTCCACAAACTTGTTATAATGAAAAACCCAAAGGGTCTTAAGAATACACTTTTAAAGGTTTTGTTTGAGAGGTACAGGGTTTATTAATAATTACTGATATTTATCTAACAATGAAACAATTACTATAATCATCATGAAGAATTGGAATATACTGATCAATATTTCGTATTTAGTATTCAAGCAGTTAAATGAAAGCCACATTACAACCGTTATAGAAATGAATCCGACTAAAGCTGCGTTTTATGTTGAGATTTTATCAAGTCAGAAAATAATTCAAAACGTTATAAACTGTTAAACGTTAGGTCCTGAAAGATATTTTTTAGAAAAGACTTATGGGTTCTTTTTGTTCTTGAATTACATATACTTTTTAAGAAATTGTTGATGTCAATTTAATACGCAAGCCTAAAAACTACATCCAATTCATGCAAAGAATTTGAATGAAAAGACGACATTAATGATATAAAAATGTACATTGAGAAAATGCTTTTCAGGGTGTGAAAGATAAATAGCAAATCTCATATTTTTAAAAAGTATCTCCGTTTTTTCCTAAACTCTTTATAATATTCAGTAGTTGTTTGTTTTTAATACTGAAACAATACATTCTTATATAATAGATATTTTTCTATAGTTTTCTAACTCAATCGGTTTCTCGACTAAGAGCTAAACATATACAGGATGTCTTACGGGAACCGCTATTAACCGTATACGGAAAAGTATATATGAAAAAAATTTGAAAATTTGGAAAATGAGTAAAACCAATAGGGCAAACTCAACTAAAATATTTTTATTCGTCTGACACTTCCGGTTCTAACGTAAGTCGACATCAACTTTGTTGTTTTAAATGGAACACCTTATATATTCATGCATTTTTGGATTCTACGTCAAATTTTAAGGTCATTTTGTATAGCATTCCCTGTAGCTAGCAGTTATAGATTTCGAGATATTAGTTTTTTTAGTAAAATTTTCACAGATGCAAAAGTTCACTAAAATATCTGTAACTTTTTTCGGGAACTCCATATCGGGTTAATTTTTGGTTTGTATAAAGAGAATGGATTATAGTAAACGAAGTTATGTCTGTAGATTAAAAAATGTGATAGTAAGTTACATGCTATTACAATTGAATCATTACCAATTGAACAAGCAGGATTTTGATCCGGTAGAAGATGTTGTGATGAAGTATTGGCATTAACAACACATATCGAAGCTGGATTTCAGAAAAAAACTTAAAACTGGAGTTGCCTTTTTAGATTTAACTGCTGCATACGATACCGTGTAGAAAGAAGGTTTACTTTTTAAATTGTTTAACGTCATTCCTTGTTCCAAAATTATTTCTTTTATTGAAAATATGTTGGCTAATCGGAAGTTTAGAGTTTTATTGGAGATAAAAGCAGTAAATTTAAATAATGGTCTTCTACAGGGATCGGTTTTTGCACCTATTTTTTTTAATGTATATATTTCTGATTTTCCTTCTTTACAATGTCGAAAATTTGTCTACGCCGATGATATGGCAATTTCATTTCAACATTCAGATTTTTTCGAAATTGAAAATAAACTATCTGATGATTTGCGTATTATGGAAAATTATTTCAAAAAATGGCGATTATGCCCCAATCTTAAAAAGACAGAGGTTTCTTGTTTTCATTTAAGTAATAGAGAAAAAAGGAAAAAACTTAATGTTATCTTTAATAATACAAAGTTAAACCATAATTTTAACCCAGTTTATCTGGGAGTAACTTTAGATACGTTTTTAATTTACAAAGATCATTTAAAAAAAGTCAAACAAAAAATGAAAACAAGAAATAATGTCATTCAAAAATTAGCTGGAACAACTTGGGGAGCAGATGCAAAGACACTTCGTACAGCTGCATTGGCATTAGTTTATTGCAGTGTCTTGTCTGGTTGAATAGTTATCATACAAAAAAAAAGATGCCCAGTTGAATTGCACTATGCGTATAATTAGTGGAACCATTAAATCTACTCCTCTCGATTGGCTTCCTGTTCTTTGTAATATTACCCATTAAACTGCGTTAAACGAGAATGGGATAAATGCCAACTTAACAAAAACTTACCAATTTGGAAAGACATTGACAACTCTCCTGCTAAAAGACTTAAATCTCGAAGTCCTATATGGTTGTACAGTTTATACTGATTTTTGACATACATAACACTTACTCAAATAAAATATTTAAAATGTTGATAGATTAAATAAATAAATAAATATGGTTGCAAGACTACTTAAGTACGGCTTTTCTGAAGTTGAAGAGTGGAAAATTATGGTTCTGGGTTGGTTTTTTTTAATAAACATCTCATTGATGATCCAACAATAGAAGTCCGGGCTTTGATCAAAAAGAAAATTTGGTCAAAAGTAAATCGCATAAGAACAGGCCATTCAAAATGCAACTCTATGTTGTTCAAATGGGGTGCGATTTCTAATCCAAATTGTGACTGTGGAAACGAACCAGAGACCGTTACACATATTGTAGAGGATTGTCAATTAACGAAGTTTAAAACGATTCATAATTTAACGGATGAAGCTATATTATGGCTTACGAATCTGAAGGACATCTGAAGTTCAGCAATATTTTGTATTCTTGTTCTGATTATCTGTTTTTCCATTATTTTGTTTTGCTATTTCTTTAACCTACTATTTTTTCGTCATTGTCGTGACTGGCGCTTGGACCGGTCCATTATATGTCGTCATGCAATGGCTGTGCTGTTATATTTTATGTTCTTATTTACCTTCTATAATGTTTACACACTTAATTAATATTATTACATGTGAATAAGGTGGGTAAGGGTTGGCATGTTTAGGTTTTAGTGGTTTTCCTAAACCTTGAAGTAAATGCTTTGCCAAGACGAACCAATCCACTATTGCACACGGTTTCGTCACCACACTATACAGGTTTATACTGATCTTCTGGGGCACCATACATAACACTTACATCACAATACAATATTTGTATAATGTACCATACGAATAAATAAATAAATTAGCATTTTCACATCTTCAAAGATCAAAATTTTTAAGTCAAAATGGAACACTTTATATATTTTTCTAGTGTCGACTTTAAAATCTCTTTCAAATCATATAAGCATTGTTAGCATTACGGCTACTACTTTTGGAGATATCTTGCAATTTTCTACTATTAAGCGTACCAGATCTGTTATGTTAATGGTTAACGTACTGGCATGATTGAAATCAAAACCCACAACAATGATTTCAAAATTGATTGAATTTGACAAATCACACAATTTTTTTGTTTCTCAAATAATATTAACATGGCCAAATATCCATAAGTAGTAGAGTAATTCTAACAATGCTTACGACGAACTGAAATGCATTTGACTTAAAGTTCTTTTTGACGATGTCACAAGTGTAACAACAATTTGACATTAAAAAGTTATTGCTTTTTGATAGATGGGCACATCATTTTTATACAGCCATGTTAAATTGGTCTTTATTTCATGATTCATATTTTGCCTGAACTGACCTGTCCGTATAGCAGAATACGTTGTACTGAAAGAAATCCGTATTTGATTATAATATTTACCTGAGGTAACATTAAGGGTGGCCGTAACTGAGATTTTATCATGATGTTAGTATAAAACCTTTTTCTCAGAAAGTTTGAAAAAGTCGATACACCCATTTGAGTTAACACGGCAGTATAGTACATTCTCTTTATACAAACAAAATTTTACCGATACATTTCTATGAACTTTTGCATTAAAATTTTACTACAATACATCTCGAAATCTATAACTCCTAGCTTCGAAATGTTAAACAAAAGTGACCCCTAAAGTTTTCGTAGATTGGAAGAAATGCAATAATATATAGGGTGTTCATTTAAAATCACGAAGTTGATGTCGACTTGCGTTATAATCGGCAGTGTGAGAACATGAAAATATTTTAGTCGAGTTTGCGCGATTGGTTAGATCATTCTCCCAATTTTCAATTTTCCATGTATACTTTTCTGTATATTATTTTAAACGAGATGTATTAATGGAAATCTTTAATAAAATAAATGCTTACTAAATAATAAATTTTGTCAAGTATCTTGAACAAATGTGAAATAATTTGTTTACAAGGCAATTTGCAAGGACTTGAGCACATGAGTTTTCAAAACTGGGGGTATTATATGGTATATTTGTTATTAAAGAGAGAGAGAGATTCGGTTTATGGGCAATCTTGTACAGATTTTCATACCTATTCAGATGCCGTTAGACTAAGTTACGAATTCCGATCGGTTCCGAGTATTTCAAAGCATCAAATATTCATTATTAGACAGCTACTGACGTAGTTTGCAAAAAGATTCTTCACTGATTCAGTTTAGAGATATTCATAGTTTCTTATTTTAAATGGGCGCCATATTGGATTTTCATAAATAACTATTTTTCTGCTGTTAATGATATGTAACATGTGTTTGAAAAAAAGATCTAACAAGCCGGCTTATTATATTTTATTATTATGAACTTTGATGTTGTTCCAGCCACCAATTGTTTCTTACTTTGTTGTAAATAACAGATCGGTGTTACTTGAATCATTGTTTTACTATTAACAATCGTAGCTTAAGAGTTAACGAATTCGTCCTTTTCGATTGGTGTGGTTTTGCCCTTAACATCACTGCAAAAGAAAATTCGCTGTCAAAAATTTAGAAGCAGTGCTCTAATTTGAAAAGTTATTGATAGAATATTTACTTTTTCTAGTTTGGTTTAATAGATTACTTTTTAGAAAACTCTTTATTGCCAGAATCGTGTTCTACACGCATTTGTGCATGAGAAAAAGAAAATGTAGAATCCTCATTTTAAAAATAATCTTTATATCGAGAATTGACTTGTCCGCCTCAAAGATTTAAGTTTTTAATTAATTTATCATTGAATTATTTTTCTAAAGTGAGAGGAACTGCCTTTAATTTTTGAAAGGAGGGGACTCTGCTTTCTACTTTTCTTTTTCTTATGCAAATGTATGTAGAACACGATGCTGGTAAAAAAGTTTAAAAAGTGAATCTTTATAGCGAAAAATCCCGTTAGCGACATTCTGCCAATATTTCCATCTACAATTAAGAAATTTTGCTCTATGTTTTGAAAAACCAAAGAAGAAAATCGTAACAAACTTTTGGACATTCTTACACCGCAAGAAAAGTTGCAGAAAAGAAGTTTCACATTCCAAAATCACTAAGCCAGTAATTGTATAAGAGCTTCGGAAGGGAACTTTAAGAAACGAGTTAATTTTGTCTAATTTAGCCTTAAAAAGTGTTTTAAAGATGTTTTACAGTTTCAAAAATTTTAATACATCAAAGTTATATCGACTTTTCAAAAATACATATTGTAGCATACGAGGATATATTGAAAAATTCTTAGCCTACTATAGAACCAAACAAAATTTCAATGTCAAAATATTTTATTACTTAACATATTCTCTTCTTAATTGGATACATTTATTACAGCGAACCTGCGTCTCTAGACCTTTCAAAAATAACTTGCTCTGCAAACCAGACCTCCACCTATTACCTCCTTGTTGGAAGAAAATGTACGACCTTTTAAACTTTTTTCAGTTGAGGAAGGAGGTGATAGTCGGACGGAGCCAAATCGGGTGAATAAGGGGGTGTTCTAGTAATTCAAACCCTAAATCACGAATTTTTGCATGGCAACATGAGATTTGTGTGCAGGGCGTTCTCCTGCAAAACAAAACACATTTGAATAGTTTTCCGCGTCTTTTCTCTTTAATATTTTCCCGTAGGGTGGTCAGTAATGTCGAATAGTTATTGTTCTACCCTTATCCAAAAATCAATCATGATTACTCCAATCCCAAAAACTGAAGCAAGAACTTTTCCAGCAGATTTTGGTCACGAAACTTCTTAGGTCTTGGAGAACCAGAGTGTCGCCATTCCATCGATTGTTGCTTTGTTTCTGGATCGTAGAAATGTACCCAAGTCTCATCCATAGTAACAATTCGGTTTAAGAAGTCTACATTTTTCAAATCTGAGCACAGATCGAACGCGATGCTACCCTTGCACGCTTTAACATTCAAACATTTGGGGATCCATTTGCAGCAATTTCTCTGCAAATTGACGTGAACCATATGATGAACGCGTTCGTATGAAATATTCAGTGCTTCAGATATCCGTTTTCCCAATTCGACGGTCTGATAAAATCATGTCATGTATGCATCGATATTTTCGGGGACTGACACAGAAACTGGCTTTCTGGGTCAATCATCTTCAATGGAAAATTTACCTCTTTGAAGCTTGCATTCAAATTTTGACGGTCGCATACGAAGGACATTGATCACCAAGGGTATTAATCTTCGTAAATCTGTTTCCTCTTAACCCTTTTAAATACAGGTACTTGTGATGGCTCGATACTCCAATTTTGATTTTCACAATTTCGGTGGACATCTTTTTCTTTAATTTATTGCGTGACTCTGGTTTACTTTTTTGACGTCAAGCTTCCTGACACTTCTAATAAGTTATTGTTCGTTGCTATGGTAACTCAAAATTTTGTTTATGCAAGGAACTGGTCTAGGCTAACTAAATATCAATACATCCTCGTATCTGGCAACGCCGGCGCCGTAGGTACTTTTGGAACGGTTTTTGCATCATTATTCTACAAACATAATTGGTTAAAACTTTTCTCAGTTAACCTATTCTCTAGCTCTAATGTTAATCGAGATCTTAATACAATTAGACAGATACGATTTGATCAAATATAATAAAAGCAAAAGTTATTTCGCTGAAATTAATAGTCTTTTCAATATTAGATTGTTGTATATTGTTGTTTATTAGTTGTTTACTTCTTTTTTACACACGAAAGGAAATGAATTTAAACCTTTCGACTTTTTATGGGGTGAAACATATTTAATATTATTTATAATGCTTTGATAATAATGTTTGTAACTTAATATTATTATTTTATCTATATTATCTATGTTCATGTCACTTTAATACATGGTTTCAATATTTAATATTATCGAACGTGTTTGTCAAAATATAGGAAGCTTACTTTACATCACAAAACAACTTTATAAGGGACAGACCGGAAATTTAATGTAGTATTGACTCGAAATCAGCTATAGATGTCGTAGAAACGGAAATTATTGTCGTTTCACTTGGAAGAGGAAAAAATTACGCAAAGATTACTGCAGTAAAATACTAGAGTTCAATAATTTGTTTTTATATTAAAGGGTTTAATGTAATATATCAAAATCGGTTACGTAATGTTTTAATTAATAATTTATTTATCTATTAAACAAACGATTTATACTATAATGAGTTCAGTCAAATTAATTTTGCTTGTACACTTAATCGCAATTTATGATCCGGTTTGAATTTGCACCTGGGGAAATAAAACCTAAACAATGAGTGTATGTAAAAAAAAAACATCGCCAATTTTTCCCTCTACTTTTACTTACACATCATGTAATAATTATGTGCGCTTAATTAACCGTCAATTTACAGTTGCAAAATTTTATAAAATAGGCAAAGTTGCGATTTGCGACAGTGATCGTGCGGGGAAATCTTAGTGAAGTTTGAGTGGTAATCCGTCACACTTCTCTCTAAGGACCCCTTCTTTTACATAATTAATGGTTCTAGTTAAGTCTGAGAAACCACCTGGAACCGTAATTACATAAAATTGGCAACATTTACTTAAAAGTTACTAAATTCTACAGATTTGATGGTACATAATTGCGCGCAAATGAATTACTCTCATTTAATTTTGTGTTGTTTCATTGTTATTCGCAATAATTAAATTCGAAACTTGTTACTTGCTGTAACCCTTTTTCATGTAGCACACTTGTAAATCAGAAAAAAATACAAGTTTGATAATTAATTCTTAGGGGGTTCTCGTACAAGAATTTTATGTTTGTATAACAGAAATCGATCATAAATTTCTCAAAAGTAATTCAAGTTTATATTTGGTTACTGTAATTAGCATTAAATATTCGTTCCAGTCCAACATTTTTAAGGATTATATTTTTATTTACTAAATTTTAATTTATTTTGTATGATTTCCGAAAAAAGGAAGTTCTGAAATGAACCTGAGTTTTGTTCATTTGTTTTGTTGTTGTTCGTTATGTGGTAAACTTTAGTTTCAGCAATTACACTGAGTCGAAAAATAGCCTGATTAAATTTTGTTTATTTAGTTTTTATTTATTTATTATATATCTATAGAACAAATAATAACATTAGCGCAATTTAACAAGAAAGAAGAAAGTTTTCAAATTGTTCGTTTTATTTGTCAGAATTATTTTCGTTTCGTATCGTTGAGGGTTGTGAAAATGTTATCATTTATTTGACAGGTGCCCGTATGAAAGTGACTTTTCCTGGCATAATAAATTTGTCCACATTACACAAAAAAACGCCATCGGAAGCAGACAACCAGCATACGAAAGCGGAACAAAATCCGTAGAACCGTTTTCAAGTTATTGTAAATATACAACATTTTTTTCGAAAGTTTGACGCCCTCTGGCGCTCTTATGGTGCACTTTTGGTTATAGGTAAATTAGTGTCAAATGGTCTAGTTTGAGCCAGAGAACCTATTGTAAAGCCATTTACACACCTTTCAGAAACACCCTGTATAAATGATGGTACAACATCAGTTACCTACTTAATAAAATTTTATAAAACGTCAAATTATAGCTATTTATTGTATATGTGTTTTAGTAGGCAGATTATCCACGCAAGAATTTTTAATCGCGAGAACGAAGTTCAGCGTTAATTTTCTTAAGGTAACAAATCAACCAATTCGTCCACGAAGGTCGCTTAATAAAGAACCGTTCTGTTGATAAGTAAAATTTCACACAAAATAACTTATTTTACTAATTTTTTGTAACATACGCTTTTAATTTTCATTATTATCACATCAATTTGTTTTATTTTACCTATTCAACATAATATTGTTATATTGTGTTCGAATTGTGCCAGAAAAAAATATATATGTACGTTAATTTTTAATTTAACATAGTAAATATATGTCAATATTTTCGTGGGATACACGTTATTGTTTTGATAATAATAATTATACAAAACTACTACTTCTATATGAGTTGTTTTGGCGTTTTGTGAGGGAAACACGTTTTTCACCTCATTGGTTTATTGGTTATGGTTTACAACGAAAAATGAAATCAATTTTGAAGTACAAAAGTTTATTCAAAATTAACTATTGAAATCTTTTTGTCATAAACGCTCAAATGTTCTTATATCATTTTTATTTTCTTTATAAATTTAATAAACATTATGAAACAAATTTTTATTGGTTGCAATTGTTACAGAAAGATTTTGATTTCAAAAGACTATTTTATTTTTCCCACGAGTATTAAAGAAACGCCCAGCCACGTTCAATTCATATTAAAATCGTTTGGTAAGCAAGCACTTTGGGAATTAAACCAATATTACAACGACCTCAATTAAGAAATAGCACGTTTATTTGTATTTTATTTTCGTTCGGGTAAATAAAAATTGATGTTTATTGTTTTTTCATGTGTATTTTATAATAATATTGGGGAGTAAAAACAGACACCTCGGATATTGAATATAATACAATCCAGATACTCTACGGGGGCTTGTACATAAAATATTAAAAATAACTGTTTTTCCCTAAGAACAATCTGAATATTATTTGTTTAGTCGGTGGCAGGAGAGTGTTTATGTCATCAGTTCGGTTTACAATAGAACAAAACGCCATTCTCAATACTATTGACGCATATTTTATAGGGGTTGGTTGTATCATTTGAGTGACCGGATAATATTTCGTTAGACTTGACACTACAAGCCACCGTTATTATGCGTAAATGGACATGAATTACTATACGGGCTTGGATTTCATGGTTTCTGTTTCCTACAACACAATGTAAATCGGAATTCGCATTGATAACGAAGCTGTCAGAATTTGTAATATATTTCTCGCGAGACTGATACGGCCTGTTTTACACAACAACACAAAAAAATGTTGATATTGTTTTTAATAAAGACATATTACGTTACGGTGCAAATTGCACGGCTTTATATGGTTTATACCGCATAAGGAAGGATATTATGCAGAGTAATTACGTCCTACGAGTCCAATTTATTTTGTGTAGAGCTGCAGCTGTATATGATTTATATCTTCCTACAAATTTTATAATGGTTTACTCGTATGGTTTTGGTATTTACTTATGAGCTTAAAATTTATGAAGTATCTATGCAGTGCTTGTGCGAATATTGCTTCATTTTCGCATTTAACAATATCTTTTCAGTTTGTCCCATTTAAGTTAAGTATCTACTTCTTCAGGGATACATAAAATATACTTTTAGAAAACTTTAATTCGGTACATGCAGTACGTAACAATGGTACTTAGTTTAGATGTAGCTATCTAATTAAAAGAAAACATTATAAAATATTCAAATTTTAGAACAACAGAAGCACAGATTCGAGTTTCCTCTTTTAGAAAAGAACAATTCCATTGTGAAAGTTTTAAAAATTACTGAAATTTTTGCCAACACTCGGAACCCTAGAAAACGCGTAAAATACAAATGTACACTAGTAACTCGGTGGGTATAAGTTGTATATTCTAAAGCTACGGTCTATCTTAAGCGGACTCTGTGAGCGCAGTGCGCGTTGCGTTGCTGATAAAACAACAACTACAAAAAATTACTGTTATTTTTTAAAAGAACAAGATGAAATACTCATACACAGCGTTTGGCGACATCCAGCTTTATATATCGCGCGTGAGAAGTCCTACGAAGACGATACTGTACGTGCGAACATATGGCAAGATATTGGGAAACTTATCAAGAGAAGCGGTAAGTTTTTCAATTGTGGTATTGGTTTTAAGTTATACAACATTATTTACGTCTAATCATTTGTCATTTCTATTTACCACATGATCTCTCCAAAGAATACTTCTTTCTTGCTACAGAAGTAGTCCTAAAATTCTTGTCGGAATTGGAAAACTTGTATTGATGAATTTCGTATTTTAGACAAATGCAATTCGTCGTGGTAGCCTTGGTGATTAGAACGATAGTTTAACATATAAAACGTAGCCTATTCTATAAATTGTTTTTTCTTCAAGCGACAATAAAACGTCATATTATTGAACTACTGGCAGACGCTAAAAACCTTTTTTACTGTCTAGACATTAAAAAGCAAAACAGTTATTTTTTCACAACTATTTAGAGGTTGGTACCTCGGTTATGTCATATTATGAATGTAACAGTAAAGTACCAACTTCATTCGTTCAAGAATAAAACGTCACTATAACTCTCGAAAATTTGAAAATAACACATGAAAACTAGCAATAAACGCTTGAAGAAAAATAATATATTTCACTTGGAGTTAAAAAATGTAATTGTTTTGCTTAATTTGCTGTCTCGGCTGACACCTCGCCAGCAAACTTTTTAAGCTCAACAATTATATTGTTTAACTCCTAGTAAAAAATCTACTATTGTTTATTTAGTACATATGGTATTTTTAGACCAAGGAAACTATTACCTTGTCAGTTTCGAAACCTAATGTTCCCAATTTACTTACTGATTGTTTCTGTCCTATTATTTTCATTTTGAAAAAGTTATTAAATCATGCCTTATTGATTTATAAACGAAAGTATTCTATATTTTTGAAAAAAAACTAGACCGATGTTAATAGGACCTTTTTTCTTATTTCGACCTAAAGATTGTAGAAGTTTGGCAACTTCTCATTAGACACCCTACATTATTTTGATGTTAGGAAATTCGATTAGTGATTTAATATTGGTAAACAGGTGATTCACTTGTATTGTTTGGTTGCTTTATACAGTAAGCGCGTGAGGAGGAGTGATGCATAATTACTTGGATGCGTTTAATTTTTGCTATAGGAAGAACTTGATACTCTGTAAATGTTGTTGACATTGGGGTGTTTACTGTATGTTCCAAATTTGCTTACTTGAGCTTCAAGACTGTTTTCATTTGTGCAGAACTCTTCCAGATTCCCTTGTGATATCATAGGAGATTTTGAAACGACGTTGTCAAAGGTTTTAAATTTTTTCCGCAATATATTAATTTTATGGTGTTATACTCGCATACTTATAGCAGACTACTCACATCATGCTGCTTACTGTTAGACCGTTAAACCCTTTTCCTAAATCCTTAACGCGAAACGAAGTTTTGATGGTACAATGCTGATTCACACCAAGGCTGAAACAACTTTCCTGTTGAGAGTATTTTTTCCTCCAATTGAGTTTATAATTTTAAAGTTCTTAACCTTCTAGGTGGAGGTGGGGTTGAAAATAACGGTCTCAAGCTACATAAAAGGCCGACGTTTCGCCCAAACTTGTGAGGACTCTATCGAGGCTAATAAGTAACTTAAAAACCGTCTTGGTCACAAAATTTAAAAAAGTTTAAAATGGTCATCAGTGTAGATGATCTCACGAGTTAATGAATAATTAAAAATTAATAAATTATATAAGACACACTGGTAAAATAGAACGAACGACACGAATAAATATACATTCTTGTTCCGAGTTGGGACGTTTAATGCTTTTGCCAAAAGCGAACGAATTTGAGGATATTTACATAACAGCAACTATTATTTGGATTCGATTATTGTCCAGAAACAAGATATTTTTAAAAAATAGAAAAAAGCAACTATTATGTGAGACTTCAATGTTCCAATACTAAAAAATTATCGAATTTTTGGGGAACTCTGTTGGTCACTTAGTAGCGAACACCTTTGATGAGGAATCTTTTGATGAGCCCGTAGGAACCTTAAGAAGAAAACTTAAAAAAAGTTTTATTTTATTACATTACCCTCTTCAACCACTGATCCCTTATAAAAAGAAAACTAGAATTTAACTTATACATGGTGGTGCTTTTGAAAACGGGGCATAGGGATTTAGCATTGTGAACTGTTTTTTTTTTTCGAATTTCTGCTCGCCCTTCAAGTGACAAAAATGGATTTGGTATCAAAACGCAGCTAAAATTATTGCGCATAGCGCTCGCTATCAGAAATCAGCTGAATTACACGGTTTTGAAAATTCATCAATAAAAATTAGTAATTTTTGATGTTCAAGATGAATTAGTAAGGCGTTGCCTAGCTTAATTATGACATTCCTACGTTTTGACAATCATTAATAAAAGTCATAACAATTCAGGTTTCATTTGAAAATGGTTTATTCGAACGAAGAGTGAGTTTTATGGTGAAAACCTACTACACTGTGAGTTACAGGCGGGTTTGTGATTTGTTGCCGTGAATTTTGCGAACAGGCCTACCTAACAACAGCATGCTGACTAATTTTATAGCTTCATTTTGATACCAAACTATTAACCCATGACCCGTTTTCAAAACCACCATTCTATGTTCAAAATGAAGTGAACAAATATCGCATCGACGAAGCATTAGACTACTCTCCCTACAAAAAGTTTGAATTTTTTTCCTTTTCTTTTCTTTTTAGAAAAACTGATTATTTTATTACGATACTTAACACCCAATATTTCATTGCACCTACATATGCAGATGAGGTATTTTTGTGCTTTTTCACGTTTTCCTGAAATGTAAAAGCAACAATTTTCACCACAAACTTCCTTTGATATCGTTTAATTATTTTGTACATTTCACAAGGCTTCCATATTGAAAACTAAATTGCACGAAAATCGTGGTGGGAAGTTGCGCACTACGAATGTTCAAAAATAATGCCTATTAAATATATTCACTTCATTTCTGTCAAAAAGTAATTAGATTTACCAAGAAATGAATAACAAATATCATCAAGCATTGTCTATCGTTGTTTTAGATTAATGCTTCCTGTATAACAAAGGGAAGCACAGATTAATTTCAAACTATTAAACTCTATGCCTGTTCAAATGCTTGTTTTTATAAAAACAATAGAGATTCAAATGTTTCAGTAAAGTTCGGAATCAACACTTGTCCATGTGTTATATGCTGAAACCTCTCGATATATGCGTGTTAAAGTGAACGACGAGAACTGTCAACATATTTCAATTGCATCGTTCTCAACAAAGTGTAAAAAAACTCGTGTTGAAATATTATACATTACAAATCTCTTTTAGGCGATTGTTATTTGTTTTAAATTAGAGGTAATCAAATTTTAATTAATTATTTAACCCGCTCTTTCCGATACTGAACAGAAAAAAAACAAACATCGTTTTCGAAAACGAAATAGAATCACTAAATTATAATTAATGTAAATATGTTTCGGGTAGAAATTAATTTATATACTTTATTCACCTGTTTTCATGTTAAAAGTAAACAAACCGAACTAACAATAACAAAGGTAAATACGAATTCAAGTCTAATGTTTACAGTACGTGAATATCTAATTTAATTTGCATGGACTTAAATGAAATAGAATTCTTTTGGAGTGCAATTAATATATGACAAATCGCAAGATTAGGGCTCTTATTTGAATAATATCGGGATTAATTTACTTAATGATCGGCGAGTTGTAATGTCGTTTTGTATCTCATTTGTACAATTTACGCTAGCGGAGTTGTACAATTATTATGTACCAAGAACAGAATTTTAATGAAAATTTCATCCCTAGTTAGCCATCAGAGAATTAAACCACATACAAACTTAATAAGTAGATTAGCTCATCCGAGCCATCTGGTACGGACTATAGGTCGTCATAGACGGTTTGCCTGAGGTATAATTTCCATTTACACTAATTTTAACGTTCCCATTTTCAATACGTTACTCTAATTTTATACTAATTTTTTGTTTTAGGTGAGTTATCGACTACATTTCAACGGAACACGTAAGTCTTTTTATCAGATTCTTTTTGATGACAAGCTTGTCGTTTGTCTAAGGCTGAACATTAAAAAGCATTTATTACTTTTTCGTGTGGCTTTGAGAACATACTCGGAACGTAGATTTACAAGAAAAGTACAAAAAAAGGCGTTTTTGTGTAAGAAAAAAAGCGGCTGACGTTAGGTAGCGTCTTGAGTGATGCCAACATTAAGTAGAAAAGTGACAGTCCGATCCTTATTTCGCTAAAAAGACAGAGGATAGAATTTGATCTGAATCTGTGGAGGGCCCAGATAGATGTGCCATTACTTGTTACATAGAAAAGAAAAACCTTTTTTACATTAACCTTGTAAACTTTCAACTCTATGCATATAAGAGAAAAGAATCTGAAAAAAATGTTAGACACAAAAAAATAACTGACGTGTTTTTGAAACGAATGGAGCATACTTTTTTTTACTATACCTATATTTATTTAAACAAAACTTGATGGAAAAAGTTTATGTCGCAATTTAAATTTTATTATTTTGTTTTGTAAGTTTATTAAAAGTTTAAGTCGAAAAATTTATGTACGCAATTTTTGACTAAAATTCATTCGCATTATACAATTTTCAACTTTTATTCGTCCGTTGTTATGACCACAGATGATACTCTTTCATGTTGACTTTTCGCGTGATTTAATAACGTCGTCTTTCGTTCCTCTGAAAATTTCGGTTTTTCTCGAACACTTAAAAAATCAATTTTACGTTCGGATATTCCGTTTTTTCAAATATTAGATTTGATTTAGTTCTTACTTTTAATTGATTTGATTATGATATGATTATTTCTGTAACATAACATAACTATTTAAAAATTGGATGTCGGTTGTTGAGATTAAACAAGATTGTAACAGTAAGCACGTAGTTTTAACAAAACGTACATAGTTTGTAAGTTTAAAGTTCAAAATGCTGTTGTTTACATGACAAAAGTAATTACTGTACCTTTATATTACAAATGTTAATATACATGGTGTTTTCTAATTAAATGTCAATATTTAAGGGAACCATTTTTGCGTCCATTTTAAGAACACCTAAAAAATGAAATCTGTTTCTCTGCATATTGTCATGATCATGCAGAGAAACGATTTTTATTTTTTTAAGCAAAAATATATAGGTATTAAATTTGCTTAGAAATGACTGGGAATTTCAAGAATAATTTTTATCTTAAGAGAAATCAGTGGCTTGCCATTATTGTCAGCCAAAATAGGCGTACGAACGCCACTAATTGAAATGAAAAAAAATGTGGGATATTAAAAAATGCCTCTTGAAAACTTTACCACCCTGTAACTCCAAAGTTAAGACGTTTAAGACATACGTTCATACGAAGTTTCTTCTTAAATGGACCCAAAAATCGTTCCCTTTAAATATTGACATTCAATTATAAAACACCCTGTGTACAATTATCTTAAAACATAAATCGTATACTATTCACACGTGTCCATGTTATACACGAGATGTCGTAAGACACACATTTTACTTATAAATCGTTTATTGAAGATGAAGACTTATTCTTTGGATAATATATTCCTTAGGTCGGAAATAACGCTTATAGATACCATTTTCTGACCTAACTATTCTAGTCTTAGTGACAAAAAAAATATAATCTTCCCTAATATTGCGATACGTGTTAATTTTTCTCTCCGCTGCAAATTCAACGCTCTTACTGGATATATTTAAATAGGACTGTGCTAAACTGTTAACGCAGGTCACGTCTCAGACTAGGCATTTTCCACAAAACCAGCCGCCGTACATCATTTCTAAAAATTTCTGCTGGTTTTAGTATCGAGGGTGTCTGGGCAGAAGATAAAACTTACTTAATGATTTTATTTGAAGCCAAAATGACGCGCCCATCTTTCTTCAACCTTTCCACAGTTTAATCCATGTAATCCGTCTTTCAAAGCTTCATCTCTACAAATGCATTGGTATTTACGCACATTTTGGAATCTCAAAGAGATGGAAACTCTAGAAAACATGATTTAGAACAGTTCTTATATTTTTTGAAGGATTGAATTTAACCAAGCATAGGCTTGAGGATGCATAAAACCTGGTTTCTTCCAATCCGAAATCAAATTTTATATCACAAAAAGTTATTTGACAGCTATCACAATGTCCCAGTTCTTGTTTATTGAGAGAATAGTGTCTTATATAAACTTTCAGAACCATTGTAAAATGTTACTTGAGTAATGTCCTTCATTAAAAGGGACTATGTGTTGGGCAACACAAACTCTTCATGTGTAATAAGTAAACTTGCAACAACCTTTGTTTCTCAGTAAAATGTGAGTTTGTAATACCTTCGTTAAGTACCGATGTGAAGTTAGCCATAAATCCAGCCATAAAAATGAATTTTTCTGTAACGCTTTGTAAATATTATCTATATTGACTTAAATGTTTATAACTACTAAAACAACAATTAATTAACACAAATAATTCTTATTTTAACATTTGTTTATAAAAAAAATTGTTTAAATAAATTTGCAAAGTACACTTACCCTTATCGAACTTTAAGAGCTTCTTTTATAGTGATCGCGTGGATTAATTATTATACAAATTCAACAATAAATTGTTTTTATCAAAGTGATGACTACGCGTTACATTAAGTAGTGAACGTTAGAAGATGAATTTGAACGTGTTGGCGTGGATTAATTTTATGTAAATTTAGCAATAAATAGTTTTATAATTATAAACAACATATCAAAGAATAAAAATGATAATATTTTTTAAATCGAAAATATTTGATTTCAAAGTGATGGCTACGCACTACATTAAGTTAGTTCATACGTGGTGAACGTTCGAAGGTGAATTTGAACGTGTTTGCGTGGATCCATTTTTATGTAAATTTAGCAATTACTAGTTTTTATAATTATAAACGACATATCAAAGAATAAAAATGCTAATTTTTTTAAATCAAAAATATTTGATTTGAGCGTTATGGCTACGCGCGCCTATAGAGTATCTTCGAGGGTGAATTTGAACGTGTTGGCGTAGATCAATTTTTATGCAAATTTAGCAATAACTAGTTCTCATAATTATTAACAACATTTGATATGAAAGTTATGGCTACGTACGACATTATAGTATATACGTAGAGTATGTTCTAGCGTGAATCGCCGGTTTTCTCTTCTATGCTTTTCCTTTCTATTAAGTAAATATTAGCATTTTTTATTATTTGATATGTTGTTTATAACTATTAAACTATTTATTGCTTTTGCCTAAAAATTGATCCATTCCAACACGTTCAAATTCACCCTGGAACATACTCCAAGTATGTCGCGCGTAGCCATAACTTTAAAATCAAATATTTTTTGATTTAAAAAATATTAGCATATTTATTCTTTGATATGTTGTTTGTAATTATAAAAATTGTTTATTGCTGAATTTGCATAATAATTTTTTTTTCAATCATCAAACGTCAAAACGTACGTCAATTTTCTTTAGAGTTTTTTTGTGTGTGTTTTTTAGGGGTTTTGGTGCAAATATAAAATATGGAAGGTGATCAGTACCTTACAGTACTCCATGGTCAACAAGAAAAACATGTTGTTCCTGAGAATCACCACTTTGTTTTCCCGAATTAAACGTCAAAACGTACGTCAATTTTCTTTAGTTTTTTTTCGGTTGTCTTTTTTTAATAATAGTTAATTTACGCGAACATTATGAAAGAAGTTTTAAAAATTCAATAGGTATAAGTGAATTTTGCAAATTTGTTTAAACCATTGTTTTGTAAACGAATGTTAAAACCAGATTTGTTTGTGTTGATTAATTGTTGTTTTAGTAGTTATAAACATTTAACTCAATAAAGACAATGTTCACATAGCGTTACAGAAAAATTCATTTTTATGGCTGGATTTATAGCTAACTTCACATGGGTTCGTTAAGTCTACTAATCGATTCATGGTATAGCCAGCTCCGCGAAGGAAGTACAAATATGTTAACTTTGGAAATGCTAGACAATCCTTGAGAAGTAAGTAACTTCAAAAATTGCACTCGTTCTAAAAGTAGATTCAATTTTTTAGTCTTTATCTCTAGAGTTATTCGTAATGTCTCTAAAGAAAGAATAAAGTGAAACCAAAAATAATGTAAATTATCTATACAGGGTCCTGCATTAGTGCGTCATTATTTCCTAGCGGCTAGCTCGTTGCATATAGGTAAACAAAGTTTACTTCGTAAAATTATTTTTAACGATTTCATTTCATTTTACGGGATGGCAAAAAACATAGTTTTTTTATAATGGAACACTCTGTATCTTTTAAGGTGTTCTGGCGTAGTTTCTCAGCCTCTACATAATCATTTAATTATTTTTTTATTTGCCTGTGTTGCCAAGTTATAATGGGTTTTCTAAAGTGTTTGCAAAATAATTACAAAATTCAAAGGGCAATGACTCATTTTTTTAATTGAAATGAGGATTGTTTTATTTCGTTATAAGATAGCATTTTTTCTCCTCTTTAATTTTTAATAAAACGTACTGGATTATTAATGCTCCCAATTACATTGAAAATAAATCTGATCTTCAACTTCAAATACGTATATCCAATACTTTTTAGTTAAATGATTATTTTTGACTTTAGTTGATATCAAATTTTATGAAGAACCTTAACCTGATATAGAGGTCCCTGTTTAAAATAACAAAAAAATACACCTTGTGCATTTAAAATCATAGTTAAATTAAATTAAAGTTAAGATATTGGATTGTTTATTTTCAGCAATAATTTAAAAAAAATATGCATTTAAAAAAAATAAGAAACTTGCTTTGGTCACCTTTTGACAACACTTAATCTAAAAGTATGAACAATAAAGCTAAACTTTTTATACAAAAGTTTATTTATTTCATACGATAGTGACGTTATGGTGGGAATATTTCTGAACAATTTGAACAACTTGAAATATTTTTAAACAATAGTTCGTCAGAAATGATGGGGATTATATCAAATCCTTGTAATTCTTCAAATAAAGTCTTATAACACCATCTGTATACATATAACCGCTTCACTAATATAAATTATAGTAAATCGGTTTAGGTGAATTTCATACAACATTTATTTCTAAAAAATTTTTCCCATACATTATTTATGTAGTATTAAAACTACTAGGAATAAGCAGGAAAATATTATTCGTTTATTACATATTTTATATCTTGACGTTTCGCAAAATCAATTGTTTGCTTTTTCAAATTAAATAGCTTAAAATCTAAAACATATAAATTAAGTTTTAGGTAAGTGAAAGAATAAAAATATCCTACGCGCCTGTTTTTAGAAAGTATCCAAATTTTCTTGACTAAATTTTATAACAATTATTTTAAATATTGTTTCATGTTATAATTTGAGGTGGAAAGGTCGACACCTCCATTTAATTACACTCATTTTTATTAATTAATTCTTAAAGCAGATCTCAACAATATGATAATTGGATGAGTGCAATTAATGAATGAAGTTAGTGGAAATCGTCTTAAGGAAGGTTAACATATTAATATCATTTTAAGGATGGTTTACGTATTTATGGGTCTAAATGTTATTTTATTTTGGTTTTTTATTTTCAAAAAAAAAAAAAGTTTTGTAATAAATAAAATTATATAATAAAGATACAACATATTTGTATTTTTTTATTTAATTAGATTATGGTAAGTTATATTTAGTTAATCAATGTCTATTTTGTAATTACAACAAAAATACCATAAATCCAACTTACAATTAATAGAAACAATGTTAAACAAAAATAATTATCCTAAAAATGTTATTAAAAAACATATAAATTACATATTACAAAAAATATTCAATAAAAATAAACTTAACAATAACGACTTTATTCCATTACAACCAAACAATGTAGGAGATGATTTTAATAAAAACAACATACTACCTAATATACAAAAACAATATATTACTATTTCATACATCCCTATTTTATCAAAAAAAATTGAAATTGAACTTAAAAATATAATATACTTATTACATACCTAAACCATAATACCATTAAAAAAATTTTTTGAGTAATCTAAAAAATAAAACAGAAATTTTAAAACAAACTGAAGTAATTTATAAAATAGATTGTCTTAATTGCGACAAATCATACATAGGATAAACAAAACAATACTTATATAAACGTATACATCAACACAAAAATTCAAAAAAAAACAAAAAAAATTTCCTACAAAACCTAATACAGCATTGTCCGACCATGCAGTAAACAATTTCCATAATTTTGATTTCAATAATCCAAAAATCTTAGACATGGAAAAAAAACTATTATAAAGAGCATTATTAGAAATGATTCACATAAAAAATCAATATAAAACAATTAATTACAAAACAGACATTGATAAACTAAATCTAACTTACCACAATCTAATTAAATAAAAAAATACAAAAATGTTGTATCTTTATTATATAATTTAACATTATTATAAACTTTTTTTTTTGAAAATAAAATAACAGTTAGACCCAAAAAATACATAAACCATCCTTAATATGATATTAATATGTTCACCTTCCTTAAGACGATTTCCACTAACTTCATTCATTAACTGCACTTATCCAATTATCATATTGTTGAGAACTGCTTTAACACTTAATTAATAAAAATGAGTGTAATTAAGTGGAGTTGTCGATCTTTCCACCTAAAATTATAACATGAAACAATATTTAAAATAATTGTTATAAAATTTAAGTTAAGAAAATTTTGATACTTTCTAAAAACAGGTGCGTAGGATATTTTTATTCTTTCACTTACCTAAAATTTAATTATTTAATTTGAAAAAGCAAACAATTGATTTTGCATGAAACGTCAAGATATAAAATATGTAATAAACGAATAATATTTTCCTGCTTATTCCAAGTAGTTTTAATACTACATAAATAACGTATGGGAAAAATTAGAAATAAATGTTGTATGAAATTCACCTAAACCGATTAACAAACCAAATACAACTACATATAAATTAATAAATAAAAATAAATTATAGTTAAATCTTTTAAATTATAGGTTACATTACTTCTAAATTACGCATGTGCAGTTGCATTGTTTGCTCTGTTTTATAAAACTTGGCTGTGCAAAGCATCTTTTATAAAACTGTTGATTACTAATTACTAAGATATGGCAATCACGAGACATTAATTGTTTTAACAATATCTCCAGCAATATCAATTATACAAAATAAGTTATGGGAAAAAAGTTGTTGGGAATTTTATTGTCTGCAACTTTTATTTGACCGTTTACAGGGAGAGCGACCAAGCGGCGGCCTTTAACATTCAGTCTTAAGGGATATACGTTGTTAAAACAGTTATATATGTATATATATATATATACATATATTATATATATATATATATATATATATATATCACAATAAGTTTTGCGACACTTAGCGTCAACTCGTGTTAAACGATCACGTACGTAAATGCATTCGCATTCAGCAATTTTGTCGACAGATATGCTAAACTAGTTGACAGGCACGCATTTGTATCAATAGTGAACTTACACTCGAGTTCTCTCATTCTGAAAAATCCCAAAAGGGCGAAACAGTTGTCAGGTGATTCTAGGTGTTTGTTTGCTATTTTACAATTTCTTGCGAACTTTGCAGCAGGCAATTCGAGATTTTAATTTTTGCTAACACTTAGTTGGCTATAACTATCGAAGGTACGACTTATGCAACTGCTTTTACATACCTGTCGACAAAGTACTTCACTTTTTTTTATCAAGCTGCGACTCACTTTCTATCCGCTGTAATAAACATTTGTTCGTGGAGTAAAATATTTCATGTATACTGCTGCACAGTTTCAATACTCTTTTACACGCTTGTTAGTATCGGAACGATGCGGAGTTCTGCGCAAAACGCTTGTTTATAAAGTATAATGACGTTAAATGGTTAATATATTACAAATATTTGTTATTTTAAATCAATTTCATTCAACATTTTGACCTCAATTACTTTTTCGTACTTACAATGTGCTTAGTTAAGATTCTGGTTGAATTCCTAACGTCAAGTAACTAGAAAAGCTTTGCGCGAAATATCGAATTAGCCCAATTATTTAAATTTTTTTTGTAAGATTCATTTTGTATACTTCTTTTCAAGCAATTTAAATGGCAAAGATTTGTTTAAGAATAAAGTAATTGCATTGTTGTTTTTCGTATCGTATGAGAACGTCTCATTTGGTCTCACTTACAATTCTAAGATATAGAATTTAGTATTACGACCGTTTCGAACGTCAGCTTGCAGACAAAAGTTTTATATGCGTCGCTGGAAGTAACAGCAGATATTCTCATTTTAATTAGAAAATTAAAGTAGTTTTGAAATTGCGCCAAACGATTTTGTGCATCGTTATGGAAATGCTCGAAACTACGTTTGTCAATTGAGACATTTTATAACAAACGCGTTAACTTTCCTCTTCACATTTTGTAAATAGTTATGCAGTATAAATTTCCTTACATTAATGTGATTTAGAACATTTAGAAGCATTTGAGTTTTAATAATTGTTTTTTAAATGTTTTCCGCACTGAAAGACTTTCAGAAACGTTTCGAATTTACGATTTGAAGTGCAGTAAAGCAACACATATTAATGTTTAAAGCCCGGGCAATAATCTCTCTCCTAAAACGTAGGGAACTTCGCGTAAATTATTTTATCACATAAAGTATTATTAAATTACTCGTAGCAGAAGTGCATATACGGCAGCTTATGCAACTGCACTTAATCCCGCTCGTTTATGTTAAATTAATGTTAATAATAATTTCGCAGTTTTACTATCTTGGATTTTCTTTAATAACTTTTGGGTTAATTTACAAACTTCGTCGTGTTTGGATTTCCTACCAAACGTGAAAGTGCCACCAATGTAGAATTTTAATTAGCGACGTTAACGTTTTCTTTATTTGTTTTTGCTCAAGTTTTATTACACATTAACGTTGGTATTTTGAATGTACTTTTGTGTGGTTGAAGTTAATTATATTTGTATTTAACGTTATCATTTTACTTCTGTGGAATTTGTGCTAATATTTTAATTTTGAGTATCACAATTTTTCAATCATTATTTTTTATAAAAAATAATTAGCATTACGAGCTTGGTTATTAATTACTATAACATAAACATATTTTTCAAAATATGTACATGTTATTTAAAATTCCAAAGTTATGCATTTGCCAACTCACGTTGTAATAAATTTAAATCGTTCTAACTTAATTTTGGCACAAAAAACTTTTCTCGTTCTTCAATCTCGTGAGTGTACATGCGTTTTTATTACTCAGATAACTTTCGGTGATTAAAAACTTCCTAATCGTTTTTATTGTTGACTATCATTTTTTACATTAATTTCGTTTTATTTTTTTTTTATGTGTATAAACGATGTTTTAACGTTAGAGAGGTTTTCTATTCCTGTAGCTTGTTTTAGTTTTTTCTACGATTGTATTAAATGTACAGGACGAAATTCGTTTGTCTGGCTTAAAACGTATTATGAATTAATAAATCAGCGCCAGTTTGCTAAATATTTTACATACTTTACACTGAGCGATATTTCGTGCCTCCTGTGGAAAGATGCAATGGAAATCAACGTTCCTTTGCCGTATCTTCACAATTTGAATGCGAGTTAATTGATTCTCGGGGCCGATCTTTTTTTTACGGTTTTGCCTGGAATTGAGCCACGACTAATTTAGTCGTTGGAGTGAAAGTTTTACATACGTACAAGAAAGCGAGAGAGAAAGACATTAACATTGGAGTAATCGTTGGCCAATTTACACTATCATCAATCTCACGAAACGTCAATGTGGCCTGAAAGATCTTCCCACATTCCTCGCTACACATAATCCATTTCACAGTGTCGACGGTCCTTTGGGATATAAACTAAGGACAAGTTTCTGGAACAGCAGATGCGCTAATATTCAACCTGTAGAAAGCTTTCCGTATCAAGTTAAATTCATTCTCTTAGGAACAAAATCTCAAAGTTTCACTCAGCCACTTTTGATTATTACGTTATCTTTACTTTCGTTTTACGTCTATGTTGACTTTTTTTTACTTAAACACATAATTTTAACGTTATTACGCGGTAAAGTGCGGCGTTAGGAACATTAACGAACATAATCGTAAAATCGAATATTCAAGTTTTTACTATACATATCGTTTCGTTTTCACACACAAATTGATTCTTAAATTTCTTCAATATGTAACGCACTTTTAACAACTTATTTGGGATTCTTGTCGACGTCTTCATTTTCAATCGACGCCTGTTTAACAAACTTTAGATAATTTTTCAACTTCGGTATAATGCAAGTCGTGATATTTTGAAGATTAATCGATTTTTACATAGTCTTTAATATTTGACAAAAAATAGCTGAAACAATTGTTGGTAAAAATAAGTTTTCGTCAAGAAAATTTCTCGTCGAAGTTTCTTTTTTTAATTTTGCTACCGAACTGGGATTTAAGTTTCCAAGAAATTATTGAAAATTTAGCTTTAACAAAGCTAATAGCTGTTCTAACGGATTGACGTAGCGATTACCTTCTGCTGTTAATGGAATACATTCAAATTTACCGACAGTCCTGATGAGTTTTGTAGACTTTAACATTACGGCATTGTGTAAAGTCATTTATAACACTTGACAGCAAGCAAAACAATTAAACAAAAATGTCAAAACACAGATACGCTAATGTTCTGCAGTTCCGTTTGTCGTTGCACGTGTTTTGCTTTATGATAAATTCCCGTTAATATTTTACCTAAGCAAAAGTGGTATAATTCAGTATACTGTCGCATTTATTTGCATTACAATCTGTCGAGTTAACGAACATTCTAAATTCATCTAGACGTGATCAAATAATTTTGTTGATTGTTACTAAGTTTCATAACTAAAAAAATTGTTTGAAACAGAATACAATCTGAGAAGCAACGGAAAATCACAAAAACTGCACCAAAAACGTTGAAAGATGCAAGTTTATGTTGCATACTATGGTTGGAATCATTTGTTATAAACCTCATAGTGTTAGTGTCTTTACGATAAATATCTATATTTAGTTTGTTGCCATTTCTTATCACTAAAGTGTGCACATACACAAAAGGTCTTCATAAAATATTTTAAAAATTTGATTATAAAACAGTAACCTCTAGTAGTAACAACTTGCAAAATCTTCTAGGCAATCCGAAAGACCCAATAGAAATGTGGGATAAATCGGGAATATATAAAATTAATTGTAAAGACTGTAACCAAGTATATATAGGGCAAACCAAGAGACCTATTAAAACTCGTTTTAAAGAGCACGTAGCTCATGTCAAATATCATCGCACAGATAGGTCCAGTGTTGCCATGCATATCCTTGAAAATGGCCATAGAGTAGGCGACATTGAATTAATTAAGAGGGTAGATAATAAAAACGAACTTGATTCTTATGAAAGTTTAGAAATTTTTAAAACAGAAATTTGCTTATGAATTATGATGATAACGGTCCATTAGGATTTTCGGAATTATTTAAGCTTATCTAAGAATCAATTAAGTTTAACGATGCGTGATAAGCAGATAGTATATATAAGCTTCCCGTTGTTTTTAATTTTAGTATCGGTATCGCTGATGATGACAGCTTAGCTGTTGAAACACGTGTCCGAGTAAAGTTTTTGGTGCCGTTTTTGGTGTTTTTCTGTTGGTTAAATAGACGCTGCAGTTGGTGTTCCTTTCCTTTAATCTGAGAAGCAAAAATTATCACGCTACATTCAACATCAGAAATGAAAGAACCTCTTAAGAAGCTGGCCAATCGAATTCTATTCAACCACGGCCTTTAAACCCGAATTTAATAATAAAATTTCGACAAGTACCCAGTAACAAATTTAGAATAGAATCATATTTGTAGTCCCAGTAGCTTTTCTGTAAACGTATTGTTTGCCACGGTACAATTTCCAGTGTGTTAAAATTCATCTGGCAAAAAAATCTCCTGGAATATCTAAATCCAAAATGTGCAAGTAGTTCAGTTTACTACCATCTGGTAAAGCATTTCAACAACTTTTGAATGCTGCAACCATGCCGCAATATACCAAATTAATATTCTATTACTCTATATTACTGAATTTGTTTGATTTGAATTCGTTACTTCTTACAAGGAAGGCGCTGACTTACATATAAGTGACTGCAGTCAGCTGGTTTATCATGGAAGATCGAAACCTATCTTTAGTTGATCGTACGAAGGATACCTACTAGCTTGGAAAGGAACAGAAACCCTAGGTACCGAATAAACTTTGGAAAATAAGTTATTGAAATAACAGTAGACGTCGATTTTACTAATTTTGTGAATAAAATTTAAAAAAATAAAACTATGGGTGAAACTTAATAACGACATGTTGCATAAACTCAGGTCACAAATTCCAAAATAATTGATAACATAGATTAGAAGTAACCTAAAAAGAAGAAAAATATTTATACTCAATGGGCATGTTTCCTTGCTCAAGCGTTAGAGTGTATTTCCACGAATTGAAAACTGTTTTCATTTTTTGTTTGTATTGAAAATTTCTTATTTAATTAATTTTTAAAAAGTAGTCATTTATATAGCTTAATTTAAAATGTTGTACTTAATGTCGTCATAAATAGTAGATTTGACATGCGCAATACGTTCTGTGACATTACAGTCACATCAATTTTTATATCTGAAATATAATATTTGAAAAACTTAAAACTACTTGTTAATAATGATATATGCAGTATAAGAAATATAATAAATAATGATTTTAAAATTATTACTCTTTAAGCCTGCAATTCTGTGTACACATCGTAGCGATCGTAAGATCGTAGCGTAAAAGATTGCAATTTTGTGTGTTGCTGTAAGCTACATATTCTCGTAAGCATTTACGGTTTCTCGCCATTTGCAGCCAATGAACGAAAGAAAAGTTTTGCTTTAAGCTTAGAACCATAATTGATAAAGTTCTCCTGTATTTGCAATAAACTTACTTTCGTTCATTGGCTGCAAAGCAGAATACATTTCATTGAATTTCCTACATGTTCTTGCCACAATTTTGTCACATTCTCCATGAAGAATAAATAGATTCATCAAAACTTCATGCGAGTAATTATTTTGCTCTATTGTAATTTGTTTTTGAATAAGTATTAAGTAGTAAATCACAATCTCAAAACTTTGACATCTGTCAAACACAGTGAATAATTGAGCAATTGTCAAATTACATGGCTTTCCATGGCTAACTAATGCAAATTATGTGAAGACAATGTGATTTTTAATCATTATTGCGATTATTTAAAAAAGTTGACGAGTTAGCTATACCATTATGCTATATCAACTCGAAGGAATTTTAATTGTCTATCAGAATTACAGGGTGTTCCATTTGAAAAAATTAAGTTTTGACTTTTTTTGTATGTCACGTCAAAATCATTAATTTTAAAGCGCCCTGTATAAAATCAAATAAATTGCGATTCTAAAAATTGAATAATATGTAGGGTGTTTTATTTAAAATAACAAGTTGTTACTACTTTTGAGTAGAAGCGGCAACACCGCTAAAATGAAAATATTTTAGAAAGATAGATCGTGTCTATTTATGGCAATAGTCAAATTTTCAGATTACTCCTATGCCCCGTTTACCCTAAACGTCTAACCTACCATCGACCATCAATGACCCTGTATAAAAAAGGATTTGCAACGTGTTAAAACATAAATTTTCGCACCAGGATTAGTGCGTCAAAATGGTAAAGTTGAAACAATAAACCTTACAATTCATCATCATCGTATGTCGAGATAAGAAAATTTGATCTTATCTCAAATAAATAAACGTTTTGCGTTTTTTAGTAAAAGTTTTATTTTCATTGATCGTGATACATTTTATACGTTTATGCTGAGCAGTAGTCCCGAAAGTGAAATTTGCACCCTAAATATTTGTTGAATTGGTCCGTCAAACGAAACATTAAACTTCTGTATTGTTGATATTTTGTCTCCGGAAAAATTTAATAATTATCTCGGTAAATAAATAACTATTAGTACACCGTCACATTATGATAATAATTTCGGGGACAAGAAAAATGCTTTCAGCACTTGGTGAGAATTGTTATATTTAATTAAGTGCACAATATACACCCTATAGTTTATCTGGCAAATGAGTTAAAATAGCTATTTATATAATCAGTGACGAAACGCAATATCATATTTCGTTACGTGTTACATACACGATTTTTTTAATTTTGACAAAAATTGGATTTGGGACACATTCCAACGCTCTTATCTCATTCCGACTTATTCTAGGCTAATTCTCTGGTCTGAATGGGCGTAGTGCACTAGTATACACATAAACTTATAAAATTGCAATAATTAAAATGCTTGTACGTACATTTGAACTTACAGTTACATTTAAATCATAGGTAACTGGTTTAAATAGCACAGCGCCCTCATTGACGGCTAAAACTATTTAATTAAATATTTCGATTGTGCGATAGTTAAATTTTATTTAAAATTGAGATACGATTCAGACATGCCAAGTGATATTGAAGAAGCCGCTGAAAACGCGATTAATTCATTAATTCCAGAGAAATCAAAATCAATGTATGACTTAGCTTACTCAAAATTTGTTAAATGGTGCGAAGAAAAGAAGGTGAAACATATAAAAGGGAAAGTTTTGCTGGCTTATTTTGAAAGGAAGGATTTCAAATCATCTACATTATGGTCGCATTATTCAATGTTGAGAACCCAACTAAATATCTAAAAAAAGACATAAACATTAAAACTTACATTAATTTAATAGCATTTTTAAAAAGACAATCCAATGGATACCAATCCAAAAAATCGAAGGTTTCTCAAAAGATAATGTGAGAAGGTTTTTATTATCTGTAGATGACAACAACTTTTGAATGGCTAAGGTAAACAATGGTCTTTACCCATTATTGAGTATTTTAACACAGTTTTTACAGGTTGTTTTAATTATTGGTATCGCAGGAGCACGTCGAAAGGCAGAATTACCATTTTTACGTGTCGAGGATGTTACAGATGAGCACTATTATTTCCGAATAATTATTCTCAATACTAAAACAAAGACAATTCGTGAATTCATTGTTACCTCAGGAGATTTAGGACTTAACTTTGTCGACGTTATTAGAAAATATACAGGGTGAATCACCACCAAAGGGACGGAGATTTATAACGAAACAGTAAAAGTTTTACAAGTTTTGTCATTTTAGTAGCTTGCAGGTGCGCATCAAAAGTTATGTTTTTCTTATATAGAGCACCCTGTATTTAATTGCGTTAAAATAAGGTGTACTTTTATATAGGTTCCCTATACCTAAATACAGAGCGTTCGGAGTTACGTCGACTTTTCTTAAAATAAGGAGTATTAAAAAATCAATATCTTCTAATTCAACAAATTATAACAAATTTATTCTTACGTCTAAATAATTGGATATTAGATTAATGTATTCCATTATCAAATGTTAAACATCTCTTTACAGGGTGTTCAGAATTTACAGGTTAATAATTGGATCATTCATAATATAATATGAGGCTTATTTTAAATGGAACACCTTGTATTTTATTATTTTATAGTGTTAACAAAAAGTCGAATGATATAAGGGTGTCATATGCCTAAGTGTTACAATTTTTACGCAATTTACAATTTCCTTAAAATTAATGGTAGCGAGAGCTTTTAAAACAAAAAATGCATACGTAATACAATTAGTTAATAACATTTTAAAACATTTATTTAAAAAACAAAGTTGATATCATTTCCATTTAACCCGGAAGACAGTCATTTTGTGCAAAGTTTGGAAAATACTCATCTTGTATACTTGTAAAACTTTTCTTAATAAACTTTGTCTATCAGGGATAATAAAAGAGTAAATTAAGTGGCCCTGAATTTACAACCAACCTGTATATCGCAATACTTATAGATCGTATATTATAAATCTATGTTATACAGGGTGATTCATAACTATTGGGACATAGGCTAAGAGCGGGTTATTTAGGCTAAAATATGACCATAAGACCCAATATTTCTTAATAAAATATTGCTGTGGACAAAATACATAGCGTTAAATTACATTTTTTTTTCATTTTTGTTAATAATTTCACTGTAAATTGATCAATTCTTATCAAAATAGGCAGAGAGGCATAATTTTAGACCAATAATTATGTACTATTTTACAATTTGTTGTAGGGGGGCCACGTGAATGATTCCTGATGACGAAATCGACTGGTAACTTTTTTTGAGGAAACGTTTTAGTGATTTTGAATTGATTAGAGAATATGACGTAAACATCATTTCTACACAATATTGGTACTCCTGTTTAAATACGATAATTTCATCTGTTTCCGAGAAAAACGCAGTTGAACAATTCGTAGAGTCAGAAGGGGATTTCAAATATCACTTCATTTATTAAAGGTACGTTTTGGACTGTCAGATAATTATGCTTCTCTGTAGATTTTGAGAATTGATAAATTTACAGTGAGATTATAAACAAAAATTGAAGAAAAAAAAATTTTTATTTAACGCTTTGCATCTTTTTCCACAGCAATATTTTATTAAGGCATATTGTGTCTTATGGTCATATTTTGGTCTAAATAACCCGCCCTTAGCCTATGTCCCAATAGTTATGAATCACCCTGTATTTCACTTTTTTAACTAAACATTTTGGACTGTCTTACAATTCATGTTACCCCAAATATAAATTTTATTGTATTTATTTTTTAAATAAGGTTTAATTAATTTGTTCACATATGTTAATGCATGCAGTTTTACTATAAGTAAAATCATTCTGACTGAAAAACTTTTAAAAGCTGATGCAGACACTTTCTTGTAAAAAGATACATGTATTATGTTTGTAGGTACCCTAATTATCTGTATTGGTACGAATAATTACACTCTCTCTTGTTGTCATTTCTCCTCGTTAACTTTTGATAAGCAATATAGTTTGAACGAGGCGAAGGGCTCTTTTGTCGGAAATATTTTATATAACTTTCATAAAAATTACGTGTCAAGAGTAATTTTTAAATAAGTATTTATTATTTTATGTTGATGATTTTGAATATTATGTACAATTACGATATTATTAGTTTGAAATATTTCTTAACATAACACAGCTTTGTAAAAAACACGTTAAAAATTGAACAACGTGTTGTTTTTATGGAAGGGTAATAGAATCATCTATAATTGTTTTTTGTTTACGCCATCCTCATTCTATTGGATCATGTCTTGCAATTTTTTTGATTTCGATGAATTATTAACACCAGTATTATTATTAGTTGAAAGAAATTTTAAAACTACCTAAAAATACTGTAATTATTTTTTAATTACCTCGACTGTAAGATTTAATTCGTAATTGAAAGTTTCTAAATGTAAATAAATTTAATTTAATTCTATTACTGTTTCATTTCCTCTAAGGTGAACTTTTGGGTGTTTTCGTCATAATAATTACTTGCTTTGATTTTCAGCTAAAGTAAATAACGGACAAAAGTATTCTTGGAAACTATTTCATTCGTTCAAGTATTGCTTACGAAATAATTTTATGTAAATCTATTAATCGATTTAACGGAAAGCAGAAATCAAATATCTATTTCTCGACAATTACGTGCAAAAAAAGTACAATCAAGGCGAACAAAAAAATCGTAAAAGCTTCAAAATTTGCTACTAACGGCGCGATGAAATTTCAGAATAATGCAGAACGGAAAAAAGTAAAAATCGAAGATTTAGCTGGTAACGATGCCTGCAGATAATTACGGAGGAAATTAATTGAGTCGATTGTTTTCATCATAATACTACAGAACAAAGTATACGACAATAAACAGTTAACAATGAGTTTTAGCGAAATTCCCTAAACGTTTAAGGTTCAATTAACCGGTGCTTAAACAGAGATTTTTAAGTTTCCGTTATTGACTCGTATCTACCACCGATTGTAATTAGTGCACATAACCATAACAGTAGCGCCGGGTAAATTCTCTAGCAGTTAAATTTTGATCAATATCCAATTAAGGGAAAATTATAATTACGAAATTCCATCGTCGTCTCGTAAACACTCCCACATGTAACTACACGCACGTATAGACACAGAAACAAATTAAAAAATTAGTTCTTTGAATTTTTATTTGTAGGATGGTTCTAATTTATCGTGTTTGTATGTTTCTACTTCTCAATTCCTTTTTTAATGTCAACTGTGCTTTTTACTATTTGAGATGTTTTTTTGAATATACTAGTTAAATAATAATAAACAATTATAATGCTTTTTGTGCTTTTTTATTCAACTCTTTGTCTTTTTCAAGTTTAGAAATGAGAGATGTTTGCAGTTGTCTTTACTTATTACATAAGGTCTATGTAACATGGCCGACACTGACAATGCAATTGAAAATGACTGCAATAAAAATACCAAAAAAGTATGTTTACATTGCTCTAAAAGTGTAAAAAAAGCATTAACATGTTTGATTGTAAAAATAGTTTTTATCATCCATCTTGTGCAGATATTTCAAATTCTATTACAGATAGATTAGTTAAATGTAAAATTTGTCTAAGTGAAAGTGTGGTTTGTGCTTCAAGTTATGACGAAAATGACTTATCTACTACATCTTTACTTAAATCTATTATTAATCATAAAGATATTATTATCTCGGAATTGAGAGGTAAGTTATTGTTGTTAGAGGAAAAAATATGTTTCATTAATAATATATAATAATATATATAATAATTCAACTCATACAAAGGTCAATACAAAATTATCTAACAAGCGAGACGGAAATAAATCTAAACAAATACCTATGCAGGCTATTACTAGAGCAGATGTTAATTCATCAATCAAGGAAGCTAACGAAAAATTAATACTACCTAACGATAGCAAACTCTTAAATTCTGCACCTCTACTGTATAGCCAAGTAGCAGAGAATACTCCTAATAATAATAAAAATGTAGAAAATTTTAATAAATTATCAGACGTTATTGGTCCTAAAAAACATATTGCCGCAATTACGAATAAAAGTAAGAGGTATAATGCTAGCCTAATTGGTAGTATGAATAACACAGCTAAATCTTTAATAAAAGTAGCTCCAAAAAAGGCGTTTCTTTATGTTTCTCGTTTGGGTCCAAATACGAAAATAAAAGATGTTGAAGATTTTCTTAAACAACATTTTCTGAAGTTGTTTGTGAACAACTTTCTTCAAAATATCCTCAATATTACACATCTTACAAAGTAATGATTGATCTACATGATTTTGATAAAGGATGAAACCTGAAATATGGCCACAAGGGCATACGTATCTAGGTTTTTTCATCCACGATCAATCAAGGAGAAAAAACGTAGAAGTTCATAATAACTTATCTTTTAATTTACTCTATCTGAACGTAAGAGGTCTAACTCAAGATAAAGCGGATATAATTTTTGTGACCTTATAATGAAAACACCAAATTTCTGTGTTTCACTGAAACTTGGGGCTACGGAAATAATCTGAAGTGCATATATTTTAGTGGCTTTAACTTACATAGTTATTACGACAGAATCTCAAGTAAACATGGTGGAGTTGCCATATGGGTTCGGAATAATGCTGTAAATGTGAAAGTCTTAAACTTGGAAACTTATTGTGAAGAAAAATTTTGGAAGTGACCGATAGTGATTAACTGCAATCGCAGCAAACTATGTCTTCTAACCGGTTATAGATCTCCTTCTGCAAATTTTAAACAATTTACTAGTAAACTAACGGATGTTCTTAATAGAATTCATTACTCTGGCGTAAAGATATGTCTAAATGGGGATTTTAACATTGATGTCAGTGTACGTTCTTCTGATACAAATTACTTGTTGAATATTTTAGCAACTTTTGGTTTAGTCCAACATATTAACGTTCCCACTAGAGTAGGTATCTTGTCTGCAACATTAATAGATCATGTATATACAAACTTTACGGTATCACCAAATTTGAAAGTTTTTGACACATTTACGTCCGTTCATAAGGTTATTGCTTTTACTATAGAACTTAATTTGGATAATGCTATTTATTTATATAAAAGGCATTATTCTAAATTTAACTTACTAAATTTTCAACGGATGCTTTCGTTGGAAAACTGGAATGAAATCTACAAAGAAACTGAATTGATAATAAATTTGAGACATTTTTAAATATTTTCTTGTATTACTTCCAAATAAATTTTCCTTTAGTAAAACAAAAATTAAGAAATTTAGTAAACTTTGGGTCAACGAAAATGTTAAACAATCCAGTTATAAATTAAGATCACTTTTTATTCTTCAACAAAATTTCCCTGAACTAAAAGAACTATACAACACCAATAAGAAAATGCATTATCAATTAGTAAATTCAACAAAACGGGAATATTTACAAAATAAAATTAATTGCTCTCACAATAAAAGTAAAACAGCTAGGAAGTATGTTAACGAATGTATTCCTCGATGAACTCCTCTATGGTTATTAGTAATGGTTAGTTTCCACGCAGTGGACCTTCTCGTAGGAGAATGTAATGGGGTTGAAATGAATCTAGTGTTTCATTATTGTCGACGTTTCGATCAGTGAAGGCTGGTCTTTCTCAAGGCTCTTTACTTGAAAAAGAAAACAAGAATTTGTAGTTGGTTGGTTCACATTCGGTAAAAAGATTAAGGTAATATTATAAACAAACTTATCACAGATAATTATCGCAACGTTAATTAATATATTACTAGGTTAACATTTGGTGTCTCACCTGAAAAATAGTTTACAAAAGCAGCAACCCAGATTGATCTCACTGGACCGGTTATAAAACAATAGCACCGTAATAAATATGGAATCATTTAGGTAATAAAAATTATAAAACTTATAAACTAGTATCACTGTTTGTCATTAATTAAAATATAAATATAAAATTGTAAAAAACTTGGGACCAAACATATACTATGACAAACAAACGTAAATGGTGCAATTTAGTTTTACAATGAATGCTTTTACAGATAACATACGTCACCATGATCAGGTTAAAGGTTGCTGATAATTTAGAATTCCTTTTTATTTTTATATGTTTTAGTTATTAGGTTAGTTTAAGTTAATGCTAGTTTGGTGGTGGTATTAATTAAGTAGTTTTTTAAGGTAATATTAGTTTGGTGGTGGTATTAATTTAGGTAATTTTTTAAAAATAATTTTAAGTAATAAATTTTAAGTAATAAAGTTAAATATCAGTTTTTTTTACTTGATTTTTATAGTGGAGATAAGTGATTATACATATTACTGAGATTACTGGTATCTGTATTAAAGTTGACATTATTTTTGTATATGTTAATGTAAATCATCTCAGAGATCAAGCGTTTTTTATCGAACCAAATTTAAAAAAACGCTTGATGTCTGAGATGATTTACATTAACGTATACAAGAATAATGTCAACTTTTAATACAGATACCAGTAATCTCAAGTTATATGTATAATCACTTAATCTCCACTCATAAAAATCAAGTAAAACAAACTGATAATTAATTTTATTACTGAAATTGAAGATATCTAAATGTATACCTTTATATAAGAAAGGAAATCGACTTAATTATGAAAATTACAGACCCTTAAGTCTTAATTCATCTTTTTCTAAACTCTTTCTATATGCAATAATTGACAGACTTCAAAGTTTTATTGCCAATTGTCAACATGGTTTTCGTCCAAAACATTCCACTATGACAGCTTTGTGTGATTTTTATACAGAACTTATTTCAAATTTGAACACAAGAAAATGTCCTGTTGGAATTTTTTTTGACCTCAGTAGGGCATTCGACTTAGTCAATCACCAAATTCTCATCAACAAACTTTACTGCTATGGTATTAGGGGCGTTGCTTTGAAATGGTTGACCTCTTTTCTTAACGGTAGAACACAATATGTTACAATCTTTCAGAAGGAAAATAACACAATTTCTTGCCATTCATCTGATTCAGTTAGCATTAATATGGGTGTTCCGCAAGGTTCCATTTTGAGTTCCTTGCTTTTCCTGCTCTTTATTAATGACATGTCGTTATGCGCTACGGGAGCTAAAAATAACTAGTAATGTATGCCGATGACACGTCTACTCTTGTTGCTGAAAATAACGTTTCTGATGTACACTTGAAAGTAAATGACATTATAGAACAACTGTCACATTGGTTTAACCAAAATTTACTTTTTCTAAATTTGAACAAGTGTAACTACATTTTCTTCCACACTCCTCAAAACAAAAAAGATCTATCGATTAAAGTGAAGGCTAACGGAACTGACATTGCACCACAAAATTCTTATACACTTCTTGGGATCTACCTTCAAGACACACTTCAGTGGGATATTCAATGTAATAAAATTGCAACAAAAATCAATATAGCCTGTTATCTTTTTAAAAACTTAAAACATGTTTTTACGGTACAGCAATTAATACAATTTTATTACTTCGAGGTTGTATCTAAAATCACGTATGGAATTAACTTCTGGGGTTCTTCCACTAAAAGTATATATGTTTTAAAGCACAAAACGAATTATTAGATGCATTATGGGGGTCAAGAAACAACACCCTTGCAAAGAATTGTTTCGACAATTGGAATTGTTAACGGTTCCTAGTATCTATATAGTTGAATTACTCACCAGTTATTCAACTAGGATCAGTAACAATCTGCAATTGATTCAACCGAAACTTGAAATTGTCCGTAATGCACCAGTATACATGGGTCCGTATTTATTTAACAAACTTCCTGGTAACATAAAATGTATAAATAATCTTAGACAATTTAAAAATTCGATAAAGAACTTACTTGTAAAACACGCATTCTATTTCATACAGGAATATATTTTGTATTATTTATGATTATATTAATATGTTCATCTCTGTTTCTTACTCTGTGTTGTTACTATTAATTTATAACTTTTAAATGTTAATTTAAAACATCTTATTTATTATGACTTGCCATATATACATGCTGTATCTGTGTGGTTAATAAAATGATTATGATTATTACGCAAACGTATTATTCCCTTAATATCAGTTTGTGTTTTTAAATATGTTTATGATATTACACCGCATATTTTTAATGTTTTTTTGTAATGTATATACTTTAACAAAGTCCTTCTAAGTAGAGATGGAAAGTACAAACAACTCAGTACCTTGTAATTACCTACGTTTTTCCCACCGTTGTGTGAACTTTATCAAGGCTGTCTACAAAAACGACTTGATAATCGCTTTAAAAATTAAATTTATCAATAGATGATGTCAATTTAAAATTTTTTTAAAAACATTTATAAAAATACTCTTTTTGTATTTCAGTCAATTAATGTAAATAATCCTTTCTAAGCAATTGATCTTATTCCTTTTAAACAATATTAAAGTAGGTACCATAAGTATAATTTGAGAGTTTATGCTCTATACATGGTTCACATTTAAAATGTATACCTAAATAATTAACTGACGTATCAAAATAGCCACTTTTAAAGTTATACTTTACAAAAATTTATTTTAATTTTTTGTACATAGGTAGTATATTAGTTTAATTAATTTAATTGCCATTTATGCGATGATTAATCTTGTAAAAATCGGTGGTTTTAATTAGTCGTATGGTTTTAGAAAATAATGTTTTTTTTTTAATTTTATAATTACCGTTGGATTTTATGTTATTAATAATGCTATCGGTAAATAATGCTGAGATTCTTTGCTCGTATTATTAGAGTGGTTCTTCTCAGAAAACTATTTTTCAAATGTGCATCTATCTAAAATAAAAATTCAGACCTAACTTCACTGGAATCTACTGTATATTCTTCAAAAGTACTTCATTTTCTAGTTACATACACTCATATAATTTCATGTATAACATTTGGAAGTAGATACTATATTACATAGTACACACATAGTCTATTCACTTTTGATTTGCATCCGAGTTATCTGAGTATCTCTTTTCTTGAATTATAAGACAACGACAACAACTTTTATTTAGTTAATTAATAAATTCTTTTCGTTCCAGGTAAGCTTCACTTCGGATGGGACTCATACATGTACTAGTTGGGATATAACTATTTGGGTAACCACTTTCACTTAAACTTTTTAGTCCGTTCACTTTTTATATGCATCGGAGCTGACGGGGTTTTTATTTTCATTTTATAAAATTGGCATGCATGTAATATGATAATTTTATTTGAAGTATGTTTGCTATATATACTCCAAAAATGCGATTACGTTATTTACAATTTAAAGATATTTTTTCGTGCCAAATTTATTAGGCCTAGAAAAAGAATGCTTGTAGCTATGATTCATTTAGGATTTAATTTTTTGTCAATTAACTCATTAATGCTTTGTTACGCTAAAAAAAAGTTTGCGATGTTCTATTAGTAATTGTATTAAATTCAAATAATTTTTAAACTCGGCACAACTGCGTATATTTTAATTGAAAGTACAAAATCTAGAAAACGCTAGATTGTCTGATGCAGCTCTGTGTGTTTACTTTTAATTAATGCAATACAGAATTCTGGAGAACACTTACATACACGTATTTCACCGTATTGAGGCTGATCAGTGTATGGCAGCTCAATAGTGAGTCCACCGATGGTCAAATTTTAGCTATTTTGCGCTTAAAATTTACTGCGTTCAAGTTCTATTCAGGTCAAATTTAATTTTTTACAGGTCGAGTTGATTCGTTTTCGATTTACTCTCTCTATATTGTTTTGAGTAGAAAAAAATCGTGACCTATTTTTTTGTTAGAGAAGGGTTGTATTAATTTTAAATAAAATAAAAGGGACTCTTATCTTATAGAATCAAGCAAAACATTCTAAATGTAATGGACAATGAGTTTATTAATTAATCTCATTTACAGTTAGGAATTAAAAAGAACTATGAATTATACAGACTGTTGGATGAAATAATGAAAAATTTCAATATTGTATTCTTAATTGTTTTTTTTAATAAATGGATATTGATGTACCTAATATTTTACGAGAACGGAAATATTGCATTTTGTAGGGTTTATTTAAATCAATAAATTTGTATCACGAGTTTGACTTTATTCGTTAATGTGTTTGCGAATGCAATAATTTATACCAAGTTTTGAACGTATTGTTATCGTAACAATTTAATTAATTAGCGGTACATAGTAAATGAAGAATTATTATTGAAATAGCTAATTTTATCAGAAACTAGCGAAGTTTAAAATGCATTGACCTTTTGTATTACACGAAACGTGTATTGAACGTTACAGATGGCAAATGTTCTAAAACTTTGTTTGGATTGATTGTTTTTACCGAAAGTTTAATATGACGCTCTACAGGCGTCAAAACTTAATTTAATATTTCGAAACCTATTTTACTTTTTCTTAGGTTTATAGCCTTCAGGTAAAAGCATCTTTTATTAAGAAAACAAAATTAAAAACACAATTCTTTCCTTATTAAATATTATTTCGATACCACAAAAAGTGCTAACAAAGCAAAACCGCTAATTAAACAACGTGGTGTAAATAGAGGTTCTATTGTTGTTATTGGTTTTTTCGTCCTAAAGGACAACGTAATGCGTCCTAACGAACATCGAGCGTTTAAATATTTGCGGAAAATATCAACTAGAGATTTTAAGCCGATGTGTTTCATTTTCGCGAGAAAAGGCAAAAGAAAAAATTCTAAAATTAACTTAATAATTCATCTTTAAACGTACTTTGCGAGATGCGATTTTTTTTATATTAAAAGCAATTTAGCGAGGATATAAATTATTTTTCTAACTTCCTTATTCACTTGTAAATATAGTACCTCACATTTGTACGATTGTTGTTAACGTGAAGCTAAATAATTATATTGCGCTATTCTAGCGAAATGCTTGTGCGTGGAAGTAAATGCGTGCAAGAACAGAATAGAAGGAATACCTGGGATGTAAGCGAAACGTAAAATGAAGAATGCTTTATCCGCTCCTTGACGACAGGATATCATTACTACGCACCACCTGCACGATAACACCACCATCCATTTATTTCGCCATATACAATAGCTTTAACGTTACTGAGAACTGATTTATCCCTAATTTGCCGTTATTTTATTCAAAATTAGTTCCTCGTCTTTCTCTATAAAATTTTAATTACGCGAGTTTCAGATGTTGCCGCTTTTTAGATGGTGGAACACGTTCTCCTACTAGTCAATAACACCACAAGCAAAGTTGATTGTTATTCATATGACGATTGGTGATTTTGGCATCTTCCCGTGTTTAAATCGAATTTCGAATATTTATTGCTAGATTCTCTCCATTTATATTGCTTACGTAGTTTTTCGTAGTCAGTTCCGCACTTTTACCGAGACACTTGCGTTCTGGGTCTTTTGTTTTAATGCAGATTCGTTTATAAAACCATCATGTTATTCACGACTTTGTCACAATCGTGCGAAAGACAATTTAATTATATTTTTTGCCTTTTCTGGGTGATTTATTTTTTATTTTGTTGGGTATAATTTTATTACGTGACATCTTTTTGTTTCATCCACTAAAAGTACACTATTAGATATGGTGAGCAAAAAAATAGTCGGTGAATTTGTTTCGTTTTTACTCATCGAGAAAGTTTCAATTTTTACAAATATCTCAATTTAGCAAGTTTTCTTACATATCATTTATAATTTGAAAGTGTTTACGTGTTACAGTTTACGTGGTTCCTCGACATCGTTATTCAACAAAAACCGTTTTTTAGTAAAACTTTTGGTAAAATTTACATTGGACTTACACACGATTTTATTTATTTACACACCATTTTTAAAGCCCCTTCATACTCAATGATTCATTAATTAATGTTGCCCTTACCATTTTTATCAAAATTCTGAACGAATAGATTACGTTTATATAAAAACAATATCTTCAGATTAGATTTTAGGGTAGATCGGCCAAGCGGAAGTACACGTTACGAAACATTGAATTTTGTACCCCACAGCTTATAAATAAGATGGGGTTATGCCACGGTTTCTAAACCGAAAATTTTAACATTATTTTTTTTACTTTTTCCAATTACAGTTAGTACGATGAGACAAAATGTATGTCCGATGGTCGGCCGGCCCGCCGTCTGTTCGAATGTAAACAAGATATCAAGAAAACCACCAGTCCGATTTTTATGACATTTTGTACATAAACCTTATTTATAATTCAGCAAATCTGATTAGATTTTGGGCATAGTGTATGTAGCCAAAATTGCTGTAAACCTGCAAGGATTTTCGAATTTGATTAAATATTTCAAAAATATTTAGTTTACAAATTTTTGTTTCAAATGTTTGTAAGTTAATTATACACAACTTTTGTTTAAACTATTTTTTGATCCGATAAGTAATTACCGAGATATAACAATCACGTGACATTATTATTGTGACAATATCTCCACCAATATCAATTATAAAAAAAAAGTCGAGGAGAAAAGTTGTTGGAAATTCTATTATCTATATAGCTTTTGTTTGAATCATTTTTTTCTAACACGCAATTTTATTTTCGCTTTGTGAGTGTGTGAATTTTCAACTCATCTTAATTAGGTGCAGGATACCCCGTCTTGTCCGATATATACTCGTAGGTAACGTTCGTGTAACGGCTTACTAGAGTAAAGTCAAAACCGGATGACACCAAGCTGCGCGAAAAGATGACGTCAGAGTGTAAAGCCCAACTTAAAAATATCGATTTAACACTACAGTAAAAGTTTAGGTTATGTTATTTTGCGTTTGATGTTGGGAATTACAACTTTACAAGTTTTAGATGTAAAGTCGTTATCATAAAACGACATAATTAGAATCATTATTATCACTGTGCAAAAATATATGAAAATTTCAAGTTGAGATTTATTTGCATAGGAGTGGAGGTATTTCATATCATCGTAACTTTATTTTCAATCAATTGCAAGTTATACAATAAAAGAATTGTTAACATTTATTTCTAGATGTATGTTTACATCTGATTCGACAGTAAGGCACAATTCCAAACTATAAGTAAAAAATAAACAAACATTTAATAAATTGAATGAAGCTATAAACACTATTTTACAATGCCTCGATCTGTAGGCTGGACAACACAGCATTAACAATTTAATTGTCTGAATCAGATGAAAAGTTATGTCATCGGAGGAATCTCCAGTCACTTCAATTACTAGTTTATCACATATGTTGTCCATTATGTGTTCCTTATTTATGTAGTCCTCTTCAACTTCCTTCACGTGACGACAAACTTCAACCCATTCCTTCTCACAAATACTTCGAAACTTCTCTCTAGCTAGTTCCGCAACATCATTTAGGTTGAAAGTGGTATTTCTCGTTGCCACCCAATGTTTGACAATCGCCCAAATTTTTTCTATAGGGTTCAATTCTGGATGATAAGGTGGAAGCTGGCATATTGTGTGCCCATATTTTGCAAATACCTCATCGATAGTGTATTGTGTATATCTAGGCTTGTTCAATTTTATAAGCTCATATAACTCGGTTTTTGTAGAGGAATCATTATGATAGATGCCACGTTCATTTAACCACGTTGTCATTTCATTTTTTTTGCTGGTGGAAACGGGGTGTTTAATTGCTAAAACATTGTGATAACTGGCATTATCGAGTACAACAACAGACTTTGGTGGCAAATTTGGTATAAGCTGCTGTTCAATCCATCGTTTATAATTTATAAAATTCATATCGTCGTGATAATCACCTGATTTTTGACCAGATTTAAATATTAAAAGAGCATTATTTACAAATCCCATTTCACCTCCTAAAATAATAATAAATAGCAACATGTTCATCAATGTGATAAAGCAAATAAATATACCAGCATGTACGATTATAAGTCGATTTCCTTTTCCAATAGGAGATTTAAGACCTGCATCTGAGCCGTCTGTCCACGAATATGGTGTGGTATGTGAAGCATGTATGTATGTTTCATCTTGAATTTAAACATTATGAAGTAGAATGTAAAGTTTATAATTTCGAGAACCAACCTGTGTATATAATTGGTCGTCCTGCTTCTCGATATTTCGTAATTGTACGTATGTATGAACAACGCAAAGAACGTATTTCATGTCGTTCCATTATAATGTTACGATGATCAGATGTTTTTTCCACCTACATAAAATGCTACATAAGACACGATTCAAAATTAACCATTAAATTTACCTGAAGCCCATTTTAAAAGTAAACTTCTAAATGACGTTTTTTGTCCGGTAAATCCAATTGTTTCATCGTCTTTAACAAGGTTATAAATTGCTTCTACAGTTGGTTTTTTGTTTTTCAGTAATATGAAAATTATGAATAATTCGACGTATGACCTGTTCACCACAGTTATCCACCGAAGATTTAGGAGAAAGTCTTGGTGTTGGAGTTGCATTTGCAAACGTATTTTTCTGCCCACAATCAATTGCTCGACCTTGTTTAATAATACGAATTACTGTACTTTTCGATACTCCAGTTGCTTGCACAACTGTGTCCAAAACGTTACCTATAATAATGCCAATACGTATAAACCAATAGAATGTTGTTATACAACTACTGTTTTACCTGAATTCGTACTTTTAAAATACTTATAATTGTTCCACACAATCTTGCGGGCATCTTTAGATAATACGTGGCGTTTGCTTGCTTGAGAATTAAGAGACGTACTTGCATCGGACATGGTGTACAGAACTAGATTTGATTACATTAATATAACTAAAACTAATAATTAAAGAAACTTACTTATAATTTCAATACAGGCAACGAGTAGTTTTAAAAAAACTGTTTTGTAGAATAAGTAATAAACAAATGTGGTACGTTCGAAAAATAAAGAGGTTATAAACAAAAGTTGGCAACAATCAGGTGGAAACTAATGTTTTTACGGCGCACAATAGTAATATCTGTGTCATTTTCCAATTATAACTTCATCTCTATTTAGTTTAAAAATGCGTTTCTGCGCAAGTGTCTTCCGATTTTGACTTCACTCTAGTTAGATTCACTTAACTATTGTTGGACGATACTGAAATGTTTACTTCGATTTTACAAATTGCTTCGCAGTGCACCTTTTCTTAATAAATATGAATTTATATATAAAATGTCAGGAAAACCGTCGTACAGATATTTATAAAACTTTGCATATTAGTTTGATACAATAGTGCAAATCTGATTAGATTTTGGACATAATCTATGAAGCCGAAAGGACCGTTAACCTAGATAGATTATCGAAATATTAGAATATTTATAAAAATATTTATTTACACATATTTTATGTTTTTCACAACATATTCGTACTTTACACAAATTATTTTAACATTTAGACGACGAGATTTATGGCGTATGGTTTATTGTCGAAAGCGCAATTTGTTTTATGTCATATTTAATCTGAAATAAAATAATACAATTAAAATAATTATGTGTGCAACGGAAACACAGATTGTACCAAAATTATTTGCCTACATTTATTTCATTATTAACTTTATGATTATCAAAGTAGCCATTAAAACATCGCCAATTAACAATATTTTTCAAGAACAACTCGGTATGTGGGTTTATTTCAATAGCTCCGAGAATGAATTATACAAAAGTAATTACTTTCAGGTTTCTTAATTAATTAATTTCTTTGCGACTATGCTACGTAATTTTTAAAAGCAATAGTCTATTAGCAAGTAAATAACGAACAGTCGGGTCCATATAAGACTCTTCAAAAAGTTTTTTCCGGAATTAAATGTGAAAATTAACTTTTGCGGCAAGACTTAATGACGGTTTTTAAAAATTTCACGACATTTTCGGACTAGGATTCTTCTAAAAGAAGTTTTAATTGAGAGGAAATTAAAATTTTATATAAACAAAATTTTTTTCTGTTAACATAATATACACTAATTAGCGTCGGTTGTTTAATGATAACAATAATAGTAACACGAATATGTGCCGTTATTTCTTTGTACCAACACAAAAATGTTATAATTTCGGAATCTATTAGTGTGCACAATTAAATTTTCTGTGTGTGTCGTTGTTCTAGTATAACTTCCCTAAATATGATATTTATTAGCACTCAAGTAACTTTGACAAGAGAATTAAATCTAATTTAGCGAAAGTGTGAAGGATAATACATTAATAGATAATTTAGTGCTTATCTGTCTAAAATATTCAGTGCTGGAGTGAAATTGTAAAATTTATTTGGTTTAAGGCTGTTCTACCACTCGGGACAATTTCAGATTTCTAGTAGGCGGTTCACTATTTTTCTTTCTTGTTACATAAATAGCTATTTGTTGTTTTTTCTGTTTCTAAAACTGTTTAAAATGCACGTCATGTACAAAAAAAATTGCCATCAACAAGTCAACAATATATTATTTATCTATTAATATTAATCGGCTTCCAAGTCTAGCCTGTTGCGCCCAGAAAAATTCGTCCGCAAGTACATTTATTTCAAAATTCTCCAAGAGTTTTAAGTATTTATCGTTTACTTAATGTTAATTTTTCTCATTGATTTTAAGTAAAATTAAAAATACAAAAAGTAGGGTTGTCAAAAAATTATTATCTATGTCGCGCAGGAGTCGAAATTTGGGCTTATAAGGAAATTCATTTTTCTATTATTTTACGTTTTAATTAAATTAAATACAACGAAGACGAAAATTAAAAAAATAGGCCCTGCACGACATAGATAATAATGTTAGCTATATGTTTGTGCAAAATCAGGAAAACATTTCTAAAAATAAGCGACATAAACTTTATAGCTCCCTGAGAGAACAGCCTTTTAAAGGGTTTGTAAAAAATAGTTATCCGGTTAATTATAAAATGATGGAATTTGAGAAGTATGAAATGAGTCGGGAGAGAGTATAATAAAACGCTGTATACATTAAAATATAGATCAAAGACTCCAAAAATGGTGATCAAAGGACAGATTTAATAAAAGCAATAGCAATATTTTAAAACAATTGAAGGTATTTGAAAAATTAACAAAAAAGTACAATTGTGAACAGAGCTTTGAACTTCAATACATTCTAACAAATTAGGAATAAGAAGAAACCGTTCCAAGTATAATAAAAATGCAAAAATTGTTTTAAACTGAGGACTTAAAAATTAATTACTAAGTTACTACCGTCTACGCATATCTATCATACATGTCCAAAATCACAGAACGCATAGGAAAAATTCTAAAGAGGCACAATATCAAAACTATCTTCATACCAACCAAGAAGATTCAGCAGACTAACAGATTAACAAAGGACGAAAGGGACCCTTTTTTAGCAGCCTGAGTTTACCGTACACCTTTATCTTGTGGTAAAGTGTATATAGAAACCACCAAGAGATCGATGAGAAAAAGACTTAAAGAACATCGAGCGAAATGTCGTTTGTAAAGTCAGCGGTAGCCCAATAGGCGCATGGCAATGGGAATCACAAGCACCAAGCGCCTAATGGTTATTATAACACATTGGTTATGGAGGTCATCCAGAACCATAAATATCCAGAAAACTTCAACAGAAAGGAAAAAACCCTGAGGCTCAAACAAATCTGGAGTCTTAATTTTCAAGATTTGACCGGCCTAGTCCCCGCGCTCTTTGAACCCATACAAATTTAGCTTGCGAAGCCGAACTCATCAGGCTACATTCAACATCGGCGATGGAAGGACCTCTGAAGAAGCTGAAACGTTAAGAAGAAATTCCAATCAACTACGGCCTTTAAACCCGAATATAGACAACACTAGTTCAAAAACGGGTCGCGAAGTCTAAACCAATTGGTCAATTGCCAAATGTTTTGTTCTAAATTGCAGAGAATCTGATGATAATGTATTTCCCTAGTAGAAAATTTGTTCGCACAATAGCAAATGCTGCTAAAAATCGTGCACTACAACAAAATATTTGAAAATTGATTATTTTGTTTTGATAGAATTATACAAGGATTTCCTTTGCCAGAAAAATCATACCAATTTAAGGAAAATCACAAGATGTTGTAATTTATATGCACTCAGAAAACTACTGTGCCAAAGGTAGTCAAGAAGTACAACTTTATCAGTTTGGAGATCTCATGTTCAACTTAAATATATTAAATTACTGGACCATGTTTTTGAACATGTGAAAATAATCGCTTCATATTTAGACTTTTTATGAAGATTCCATAAACATTTTTCCTCTAGATTTTCATTAAAATTCATAGTCTTGCATTTGTTAGCGCTCAAAGTTCAAGTCGTACGAAGTTTGTGCCGTATAGCTCTGTGGTTTTTAGACGAGGTTGTTTCTCACTTATTGTTCCAGAATTGTTCGTGAGATATCCGAACACTTTCCTTTGGGATGAAAGCATCGAACGAAGAAGAAATGTTATCAATGTAAGCTTTCGCGGCTGTTGTCACTAAGATTATTATCTGTTGAGCCGTGTTCGTCCTTCCTTCCTACGTTCTCTGCTTGACGTTTCGCTAACCATGTTGTTAGCTTCTTCAGAAGTTACTCTAAAGACTGATGTTGTTGTCTTCTGCTCCTCGTTATATACCTATGTTCCGTTACGGTTGGTTGAGGTCGATCAGTGACGACATTTGTTTTCTTTGTTTTTGTGAAGAGTTAGTTTCCATGTGTTGCTTAATCGGTAACCATCTTCTCGATTGAAGTTGTTTTTGTTTTCATAATTTTTAAGGATTCTCTGATTATCCTTGGATATCCTTTTTTCGTGTAGATGTTCTGCGATTGCTGATTTATCTACCGCTCTGGACTTGGCGTCTCGGTGATGTTCTTTTAATCTACACTTTATGTAGCTTTCAAATAAGCTAACAGTTTTTCAAAATTTTGAAATACATTGTGTTCATTGGCCGAATTTTGGTGCACCAGATTTCATTGGTTTTATAATATACAACGTGTCAATCTCATTTTCCAATTTGGTAATGAGGTTAATTTGTCAAATTGTTTTTTCTAGTTGATGCCTGAGACAAAACCATTTTATTTTTGTATCACGAGATTCTTTCGAACTAGTATATTATAATGAAATGTCAAAAAGTGTTATACTAAAGGGTGTTCCAGAAGTAGCGCCGAATTTCAAAGGGCAATAAAAACTCAATTTTCGCTCAATTTGAAATTTTTTATTGGAAAATGTAGCAAATATACTCCGATTTAAGTATGAAAAATCACATCTGGCATGTGCCCACCCAAACTCCCCGCACACTGCACCAAACGGTCACTCGCCTGTCGTTCAAAAGTGAGCCCGTGGTTTTGAATTTGCGCACCAATCTTCGAACAGTTGATTCGTTAGGTGCCTCATTACGTCCTAGACGATTACGAAGCACTCGAACCGTTGCCGTGGGGCTTTCATTACACTTGTAAAAAGGTTTTAACACCAAAATACGCTGTTCTTTGGAGAGCTGTTCCATCGCTAAAAAGTCACTAAACAACAAAAACTTAGTAACGAGCGGGTCGGTAACTCAAATCGGAATGATAATAGATAACAAAATCATAACATCATGGCTACCAACCTTCGCGGGAAACCATAGTGCCAACTTAAAATTCGACGCTACTTCTGGAACACCCTTTACATGTGTAGTTATTATATGAAACGTGAATCTTTCGGTGTTTATCAAATTTCTTAAAATTGAACAAAAGAAAATACTTTTACATTTTTATAATTTAAAGGTATTTTCTTTCTAGGTAGAGCTAGAGTTAAAAATAACAGTCTAAAATTAGATCTAAGGCCGACGTTTTGCCTAAACCTGTGAAGGCTTTATCGAGGCTAAAAGTAGATTATAAACCGCGTGAATCAGGAAATTTAACATAAATCATCAATGGTTGATGATGTCAAATAGAATTACAAATTAATAAATTATACAGGGTCATTGATAGTCGATGGTAGGTTAGACGTTTATGGAAAACCGGGAATAGGGAGTAATCTGAAAATTTGGCTACTGTCATAAATGGACACGATCTATCTTTCTAAAATATCTTCATTTTGGCGATGGTGCCGCTTCTACTCAAAAGTGGTAACAACTGTTAATTTTAAATGAAACACCCTGTATATTGTTTAATTTTTAGAATTGCAATTTCTTACTTATATTTTTTCTGAATAGTTTCCTATACTTATCTACACCGGTTTTCGAGATCATAATTATTTTAGGTTATTTTCTTTCAATATATGATCCCAGCAAAATTTAAATTTAGCTGCTATTCGAACCCATATAAGGCTGAAATTTTAGATTCAGTTTGCAAAAGCCTTGTATTTAACATTTACCTAAATAAATTTATTTTATCTTATATAGGGCGGTTTAAAATTAATGATTTTGACGTGACATACAAAAAAGGTCAAAACTTTATTTTTCTAATGGAACACCCTTGAGATAATAATATACAGGGTGTTTCATAAAAAAAATATAACTCAAATAATTTTTACAATGTCGATTTTTTATTTACTCTATTACCAAAAGATACTACGTGAAAAAACTTAAAACTTTTGTATTTAAAGTTTATTTCTATAACTCATAATAAGAGCTGTAGGTGGGAGTCAAAATATAATGAGTAACCCTGTACATACATATTTAATAGATTCTAACTTAAATTTAACATTATATTTGATTGCCAAGAGTTAAAATTATTTTTCGTAAGTGCACTTTGTTCAACTCTTCGTTTCGATTCAGTTTTATTTAAAAAACAAATTGTATTTTGAATGTGAATTTCATATGCGTTTTGTCAAGCGAGCGTATTTTCAGTTAATCCGTAACGATATGAGTGAAGTGTATTAGTTGAAAAATAAACCACAAATCCGATGTTATCGCTGATATAGATTTTCAGAAAATACGAACGTATTTGTATAGAGAGCATAAATTCTGTGTAACTGTTCTGGCATAATGCAAAGGCGTGCGTGTGACATTTACCTCATTAGATATTCAAGTTCCTCGGGTCCCAAAGCTCTCTATTTGACGATAACGTTGCTTCTGCAAAGCTTGTGTCAAACTGAAGTCACCGTTTTTGACACATATCATCACCTTCATATTTATATAAACATAAAAGTAAATCTCAGAACAATTCGACACGCTTCTCATTTTTTTAACGCTAGGTTTTGGAAAAGAACTTTAACTTAAAATTTAAAATTTTTTGTCACTGGTATCATTTAAATTGCATATTCACAAACTAAATTTATAATTTAAAAAGTTTAATGGGAATGTATCATCGTGTAACAATATTAGCATCCTTAATATGGATGAGAGTTTCGCCTTCCAACAAACCCAAGGGGATAAACATTTACGCACGAAAATTTTATGTTATGAATGTTAGATGCAGCACTTAAACGAGCCTGTTCACACTAATGTTTCAATTGACCACGAAAATATATTTGGTTTAATTTGAGTTTATTATTAATTTTCGAATTTGTTTTACGATTACATTTCAATTTACATTGTATTAGTTCGACGGGTGTGTTGCTCCATTATAGAATATTATGCCAACCGCTGTATGTATTTGCATCAGTTTATATGTGAATATCTAGTTTGACAACGCCTTTTGCCTTCAATTTGTATAGGGTTTCGAAATCGATAGCTTATCTTTCAGTTGATATTTATTGATCGTTTCACAAAATTTAGGAGGTTATAGATTTTTTCAATATTTCGGAGCGCACATTCAATAAAGTACTTAACTAATTGCCACCGATACTTTTTAGAAGAGGAAATTTTAAATAAAAATAAACTTTTATTTCATCTTTTTTTCTTGTATAATTGAAACTAACTAATTACGCTACATTCGTAGTTATGCACTTATTAGATCACAAATTTGTTTAAATACGAGTTTTTGTGTAATAAAAGTATGTTCACTTTCATTTGAGAAAAAAAAGTGTAAGAACTATTTTTGAAATAATTTTCAAAAAATCTATTGAATACCAAGTTTGAAATAATTGGTTGGCATGGTGTTGCTTTTTTTTTGAAGAGATCGTTTCTCGGTAATTATTTATCGGATCAAAAAAAAACGACCGTTTTTAGTTTTTTACAAAATTTAAAAATGATGATGACATTAGATTAGAAAAGGGTTTAATATTTTGCTTGCAATTCTGCCTAACTTTCCCAATTTAATAGATTACATATTTTTCACTACAACCAAAAATAACCGTGGTTTAGAACCAAAATGTACATTCAATATTTTTTATGCTTTTTTTGTATTGAATTTTTTGTTCCAACACTAAATATCTCACACATAACTATATTCGTAGATTTTCTTCACCAATACATTTTTTCTTCTTATAAGTGAATTTTATACGCAAAGAGAAAAAAGTGGACATACTTTGACAATTTTCATGGCGATGAGTGAATTTTCGATTTCGATATTGATCTTAAAAATTGGCGTTGTTGTTCCCACTTATTTCTTGAACTTACATGCTGTGGAAGGTTTTGATTAGTGTTTTGGGCTGCCTAGCTTTGCTTGACGAAACCAGCATTTGGAAGAATCTCAAGTTAAGAAAATTGAAGAAATATTTAATTTCGTCATTATTTCTTTGTAATATCTATGTAAGTGGCAAATATTTAATTAGCGGAATCATCAACTAAAAATGTTAGCTGATGATTTCGGATTGAAAACTGTTTTACGGAAACGCCGTATAATCCTAAATCTCTATGATATACAGGGTTTTCAAACTTAAGTCGGCACTATTGCTAACTTTGTTATTATTAGAGCTTATGGGCAAACTAGTAGCATTTGTTTCTCTCATCACTATGGTGAAAACAGAATAAAAATCGAACATCGCGTTCGCGAGTTATGTCAAATTGTTCTATTTTTTCAAATGGGACACTCTGTATACAATATTCTCAATCGATAGGAATTAAATAGTGAATAAAAATCTCGTGTTATTTTTTATCCTAAAGTCAAAAATCACAGAGCTATTGATGATTTTTCAAATAAGTTTGAAGTGGCTGTGATTTTATAAACTACAATCGTTTGTTGTATAAATGTTATCAGCATTAAAATGACAAATTGAAGTTTCACTGGTAAACAGTTTACAGCAACTAAAAGCTTTTACAGGCGGGCTTAAAAATGGTTGGACCAAGACGGTGACGTTTTTGAGCATCTAATTTGAATTTTTCTTTTAATGTTCATAGAATAAATTAAAATAAACCATATCCTTTCGCTTCATGAATATTCCTCTTTTTTCATTTCATTTACTGCTTCTGCTGGATATAGCCACCGTGAATGTTGTATGTTAATTTATCCCCAACACGAAATCATTTTTTTAAGTGTCTACCGTGAACAAGATTCAAACAGCCTCGACCAACGGTTTTCCGACTAGTAAATGTGATTATGTTCTTGGCATTACTAATTAACCACCCACGGATCTGATATTCTTCCTACTTTGTACTTTATGGTAAGGCAAAGTTATAACTAACACAACCACCTTAACCAATTTGAAAAACCATCAATAGCTCTGTCATTTTTGACTTTAGGATAAAAAATAATAGGGCACTTTTTGTTCAGCATTCAATTTTCTTTCGATTGAGAATATTGAATACAGGCTGTTCCATTTGAAAAAATGGAACAATTTGACATACGAGGATATATTAAAAAATTCTTAGTCTACTATAGAACCAAACAAAATTTCAATGTCAAAATATTTTATTACTCAACATATTCTCCTCTTAATTGGATACATTTATTACAGCGAACCTGCAACGTCTCTAGACCTTTAAAAAAATTTTCTTCTTGCTCTGCAAACCAGACCTCCACAGCTTCTATTACCTCCTTGTTGGAAGAAAATGCACGACCTTTTAAACTTTTTTCAGTTGAGGAAAGAGGTGATAGTCGGACGGAGCCAAATCGGGTGAATAAGGGGGTGTTCTAGTAATTCAAACCCTAAATCACGAATTTTTGCATGGCAACATGAGATTTGTGTGCAGGGCGTTGTCCTGCAAAAACAAAACACCTTTGGATAGCTTTCCGCGTCTTTTCTCTTTAATATTTTCCCGTAGAGTGGTCAGTAATGTCGAATAGTAATCTCCAGTTATTGTTCTACCCTTATCCAAAAATCAATCATGATTACTCCATGGCAATCCCAAAAACTGAAGCAAGAACTTTTCCAGCAGATTTTTGGACACGAAACTTCTTAGGTCTTGGAGAACCAGAGTGTCGCCATTCCATCGATTGTTGCTTTGTTTCTGGATCGTAGAAATGTACCCAAGTCTCATCCATAGTAACAATTCGGTTTAAGAAGTCTACATCGTTTTCAAATCGAGCACAGATCGAACGCGATGCTTCTACCCTTGCACGCTTTTGGGCAACATTCAAACATTTGGGGATCCATTTTGCAGCAATTTTCTCATGTCCAAATTGACGTGAACCATATGATGAACGCGTTCGTATGAAATATTCAGTGCTTCAGATATCCGTTTTAGCCCAATTCGACGGTCTGATAAAATCATGTCATGAACTGCATCGATATTTTCGGGGACTGACACAGAAACTGGCCTTCCCGATCGGTCATCATCTTCAATGGAAAATTTACCTCTTTTGAAGCTTGCATTCCAATTTTTGACGGTCGCATACGAAGGACATTGACCACCAAGGGTATTAAGCATATCTTCGTAAATCTGCTTACCTCTTAACCCTTTTAAATACAGGTACTTGATGATGACTCGATACTCCAATTTTTCGATTTTCACAATTTCGGTGGACATCTTTTTCATTTAATTTATTGCGTGACTCTGGTTTACTTTTTTTGACGTCAAACTTTACACTGACACTTCTAATAAGTTATTGTTCGTTGCTATGGTAACGCAATATTTTGTTTATGCAAGGAACTGGTCTAGGCTAACTAGATATCAATACATCCTCGTAACTCGCGAACGCGATGTTCGATTTTATTCTGTTTTCACCATAGTGACGAGAGAAACATTTTACTAGTTTACCCATTTAACCGATCCTGTAGCTCTAATAATAACAAAGTTAACAATAGTGCTGACTTAAGTTTGAAAACCATGTATATAGAAACGAAATACAACGACCAAAATGCACAAAATGAACAATGTAAAGTGTAAACTGTTAAAAATTATGAAGTCACGATAGAAACTGTGCATAACAGCAGCTGAAAATGTAGGAATATGGAATGATGTTTTGTGGTTGGAGGCTATAGTTCAATGCTAATCTAATTTATGTTTAAATGTATTAGAGAATTTTTCAAAAATAAAAGGTGAGAAGAGTGTACGAGGAATTATCTCTTTGAATTTTTTAGAAACACCTGTACAAAGGATTTTTTAAATTAGAGTTGTACTTTCACTGCTTTTTGTTCAACGAATAGAAAGAGTTAATTGGACGATTGCATGCAGACACCAGTATACTCGATGAAAATTTATAGAAGCGTATAAACGTATAATTTTTAATTATTGGTATTTAGAACAATAAATCAGAGAAAAATGCGAATTTTTTATGTAAAGTAGGATGTTGAATACGCCCATAGAGCAGAGAGAGGTAGATACATATATGCAAAATGCAAAACTGCGTTTGCACACAAATGAAAAGAGTTTTGCAAAGTTCACACTTATTTTAATTTAAAAATGATGATTCTAAATAAAAAATCATAATTTTATATCCTATTATTTAAGTTGTATGGTGACACCCTCTACATGAATTATTAATGTTTCCACCGTTTTGTGTATTGTAATCTCGACGTACAATATTCTTCCTTTACCTTCCCCGTTCTGTGGTTGACGAATGACATTTTCCAATTTTCTACAGCTTACTGAATCAATGGACGAAGATCTTCTACGTAAAATCGTTCTACTTTTCAACTTCTCTGGAATTTGTTCAATACCAATGAATCCCAAAAGGCAATCGTAACACCACCATATGATGATGTTCTTTGCTATTCGTCTTGCTAACAAAGTTTTACCATTATTAGTAGACAATCAATTTTCCAAAGCCAAACGTAATAAATCCTTTTTAACAAGACCGTCCACAAATCGTTTGTGCCATAGGACGATTTTTTTTACCTGAAGGTTGCCTGTTAATCCTTCACAGAAAGCTTGCTTAGGATTTAGGATTATGCAATTCAAACTATACAAATGTGGCCTTTGTGCAATAATCTTCTTGTTTTCTTTAAAAGGTGATCTTTTTGTGAATTTATAACACCATAATGAAAGTGGAGGAATAAACAAGTTATTCAGAGTTGGTGGTTCATTTATTTAAAAAAAAGAATGAATTAAATGGTGAATTGCAGTTCCATGTTCATCATGTTATCTGAAATGAAACCTAAATGTAAAACCTCAAGCTGAGAATCGAGTACAGTGTAGTCAGTTGTACACTGGTTTTAACAATTAACCAATAAAATAATTGAATGCAATTTGTTTGTATTTAACTTTATTAACTCCCGGGACATTATATAGTTCTCGCAGAAACATTTCAAACAGCAGGCCAATTTGTAACTGATTCTGATTCTGATGTAATATGTTAACACAATGGGGCAGGGGTGCAAATTTCACTGCAATATTATTATTTTACTTATCCTTAAAAATGCATTAAGTAGTTGTTACTACTATATTTAGAAAATTATTGTTTCGGTTCAAAAGGTTTTCAATTTTCTGTCAACACAATATCGCAGTTTAATTACATTTTGTAATGTAAATAGAGATTCATGAGACGTTCGCATTGATACTTATTTTCATAATCTCAATTAGCAATTATAAGGATTGCTTATTTCATACGTACAAATCTTTTTAATCCGTTATTAAGTAAGTTAATGCTATTTTAATTGAAAAAGTTTTTGAATTTAATTGAAATTTTCCTTTGTCCCTTTAGTTTACTAAAATAAACGATTGTGCTAATTTTTTTTTAATAATTTAGAATTAATTCTTTTTTTAAATTATTAATTTAAATTCTACATACTTTAACTTAAGAAATGAATATAAAATGTTTGATTTACTAGCCGATGTATATTTTTCCGGTACACTTTTCAACATCAAACGCTGTAATCAAGATGCATGTGAATTCTTTAGCAATTTGAATGCTGTATCGGCAAGAAAAGAAAAAAAGTACAAGACCATTAGCAGTAAAGTGTGGGAAAGAACATTAAAGCTATTGATGTGGTATAGTTTCAGGATATTGGGTCTGTATATAGCAATTTCGAAACTTCTATGTGTCTCTCCTTTGAATTTATTCTTGCAGAACGATTTGTTGCAGGATCTGTCTTGTGTCTACGCTAGACAATTTTATTTCCTTTGTAATCGTAGCCCCGCTCGAATGGTTACAAACTTTATTGTTTGTTTTTCAGTTTTTTTTCATTTCATCGTAACTTGGTTAAGGTTAAGTTTATTTGTTTGGTTTGATTTCTAATTCTATCATTTTATCTTTAACCTGAAAGCGGCTTGAAACAATTAATTGTAGGTACCGCACATAATCTATTTACCAGCTTGGCAAGTTCCGAAGGTTCACCACTTCATATATCACCTTTTGTTCGTATAATAGAGTTATATTTTCATCATTCATTTCCGTTATAGGTCGGATGACTGGTGTTTAATGGAATTTTGTATAAACAAAAATATTAATTAAAAACTTTTATACGAGTTTCCTTTAATTCAACCCCGAGGATATTATTTTTATAGTAAAAGTTAGTTTTCGTCACTTTCCTTACATAATACCCCTTCAAGTTAAAGTGGTCATCAAGCGACCCTTTCACAGATTTGTCCGTTGTTGATAGTTTCACTTCTCAAGAAAACTGCTGCGGCAAAGCCATAGATGGTTTGATTACGAACATTTTTGTGTTGAAAATTGTGGAAAACATTGATTTTCACTACGGCTAGTTCGCGTAGAAGTTTCATAACTTTTTCCTATTTGATTTTTATCTAAGCTTTGAAGTTTTATGCGATCTTAATCTTAGGATGTTTAATCAACTACTGACATGAAATTCTTTACAAATAAATGAGTAATAGATGATTACTAAAGTTATAAACAGTGCAAATGCTTTCCAATATTCTCAAGAGATACTATAAAATGGACCGGACGTTTCGCATTTATATATGTAAACAATGTAGGTAAGATATTGTAATTAGATTGAAGATTTATTGTACATTATTGCTGTTGAAGTAGTTACATTCTGTAGTTTTTTTTTATTATATTAATATCGTTAAAGAAGAAACCTAAAGAAGGCCAATACATTTCCCTTTGTTGTCTTCATTAAATAACAAATTCTAAACAGTTGTGGGTGGAATTTGAAAGTGTAATCGGAAACCGCTGAATTCAATGGAAAAAATATGTTCCGATATAAAGAGTAAGATACACAAAAAATAATTCATTTTCTCTCTTCAATTCACGGACTGCGAAAAATTTAGCCAGTCGTCAGGACAACTAGCAACGGACAACTCACCGTATAAATTTTTTTTCCACACACTATTTTGAAATTTTTAGTAACTGATCATCATATCAATTTAAAGAATAATACAGGATTTTTAAATAATCAAAAGTAAGAAAAGTTTATTTTGAAATCATTAACATTTTCATTGCATGTCGAATTGTGGGATAAATCTCTAAGCAAATCTACAACGTGACGGACTGCAGGTCGGCCAGGCTCAGATCTGAAACTTTTTTTTTGTTTCGTTATAATGTACTAACTCTAATTAGTAGGAAAAAGTGAAAAAAAGGGGTGCAAAAATTTTTGTTTTGAAAATCGTTGCATAAGTCTTAATCTTATGTACATGATGTGGGGTAAAAACTTTTTTAAGGAGAATTTTCCCCCGGGTCAGTTTTCCTGGCGGCGAGTTGTCTCATCTCGCTTTAGACTTGAAACTATAGTTGGCGACTTACCGAGAGAAGATCTTCGCTCTTTGCGAACAAGCAACTGTGAAAGAAGACCACATTCTATCACTTGGACTTTAGTCTATAAATCAGAACTTAGCGAGGGAAATCTCCGCTTTGAGAACGAGCAACTGCGAGAAAAAATGTCCGCTTTGTGTAATTAAGCCACTTCGAATTTTAGTCTGTAAATGAAAAAAAAAATTCCAATCTTAAAAATATCTAAATAATTTTCAGTTAAAAATTAAAGCCTGATTTATCATTTTAATTGCAACCATAAAATAAACATATTTTAGACTACCTCGACATTATTTATATTAATTTAGCTAATAAAAATTCTTTTTATACAATCAACCTTTATAGAACTTTGTTTAAAATACAATTAATAAAATAATAAAATTTGCATATCTTACTAAATGTTATCTTTTTATTTGTTTAATATTTATTTGACAACTGGTCTTTAATATTGTAAATTATAATCTATTATTGTAATTTTAAACGTAATTTGAAGATGACTTTGATTAATTAAATACATAAAATAACTGTATTGGGAAAGACAATCATTTTTTTAATAATAAAAAGAAAGAAAGGAAAAAATCATTCCAGAATTGGTTAAGAAGGGGATGATAATTAATGGGGAACAAAAAAAGAGAAACTCAAAGGACAAAAAATAAACAGGCAAGGCAGAAAACTTTTAGAAATGTGTGAAGAGAGAGGATGGACAATATTAAATGGAAACATGGAGGAAGACGATAAAGGAGAATTAACATACATAGGGGGAAGGGGTGGTTCAGTAATAGATTATGTAATTGTAAATGATACTAGTAAAGAAGATATACAATATATACGAATAGGAGATGAAGTGGACTCGGATTACTAACCGATAGAAGTAATTTTAATAGGCGAGGAAGAACTAAAGAAGGAAGAAAATGCAGAATGGGGAGAAAGAAAACTATGGAATGAAGAAAGTAAGGAAAGATATAAGAAAAAGTGGAAGAAGAACAAGAATCATCAGAAGAGGTAGAGGAAGAGATAAAGAATATTATAGATGTAATGGAGAAGGCAACGGAGAAGATAAAGATCAAGAAAGGAAAAGAGAAAATGGGAATAAAGAATGGTGGAACGGAGAATGTGAGAGGGCAAAAAAGAAATGAGAAAAGGAAGAAGAAAATACAGAAAAGAGAAAATAAGTGTAGAAGAATATAAAAACATAAGAGCAGAGTTCAAAAAGTATGTGAGAAGAGAAAAGTGGAATATATAAAGGTGATAGAACAGAAGATCAAGCAAATCAGGTATGAAGGGCAGGCATGGGAATTAGTAAAGTGGAGAAAACAAAGGGGAAAAAGGAGAGGTAACATTAGATGAAGAAACATGGGAAAAACACATAAAAAGTATGCTACAAAGAAAGGAAGAGAAGTACATAGTGGAAAGCAGAAAAATGGAAGAAAAAGAAAAAGAGTAGAAGGAATAAGAAAGGACGAATTGAATGAAGCCTTGAGGAAATTGAAGAGGGGAAAAGCCGGAGGTACTGATGGAACACAAGGGGAACAGTGGATATATACAGGAGAAAAATGAGAGAAAGAATAAGGAAAGTATTAGAAAAGATATGGCAAGGTGAAGGGTTTCCAGAAAGATGGAGAGAAGCTATTATATGTCCAATTTATAAAGGAGGCGATACACAAGAAGCTAAAACTACAGAGGAGTGAGCTTAACTAACGTAGGGTACAAAATATACGGAGAGATATTAAGAACAAGATTGGAAAAAGAGGTAGAAGAAAAAAAATAATACCAGATTGGCAAACAGGTTTTAGAAAAGGAAGGGGACAATAGACAACATCTACATACTAAAACAAGTTATAAATAAAGAAATAGGGAAGAAAGGAGGAAAAGTTTTGCGGTGTTTATAGACATAAAAGCTGCATTTGACCGAGTGGAACGAAGGATACTATGGGAAGTGATGAGAGGAAACGGGATAAGTAAAGACATAATAGAACAATAGAAGAGATATATATATGGAAACAAGATGCAGAGTAAGAATAAAGGAAAACTAGGGAAAGTATTTTGGACGGAGAAGGGGCTAAAACAAGGTTGTCCACTAAGCCCAATGTTATTTAATCTGTATATAAAAGATTTGGAGGAGGAACTACGGAAAGGTCAAGTTGGAGGAATAACTGTGGGAAGAAAAATAGTTTAATAATAATTTTAGCATATGCAGACGATATAGTACTCTTTACAAGGAATGAAAAAGAGACTAGGAAGGCAATAAATATAACCAAGAGATATTTAGAGAAAAAAAACTGGAGGTAAACGTAAAAAAAACAAAAATAATGATATTCAAGAAGAATAAAGGAAGAAGAAGGACAAATGGTGGTGGGGAAGTGAAGAAATCGAAAAAGTAGATAGATATAAATACCTAGGATACGTCTTAAGATATGACAATAAAGACAATGACCAGATAAAAGATTTAAGACAGAAAGGAAACAAAATAATAGGGCAAATATGGGGATAGGAGAAAAGTGTTTGGGCATGATATAGAAAGGAGAAAATGGTTATTCGAGAGACTGGTTAAAAGCGTAATGATGTATGGGGCAGAAATTTGGGGATGGAAAGAATGAGAAGAGTTAGAAAAATACAGGAAATATATTGGAGATGGACACTAGATCTGGAAAGAGAAACACCGGGATACTTAATAGAAGAAGAAATGAAATTAGAGAAGATAAGAATAGAAACAGGAAGGAGAGCGTTAAGGTTTGCGGAGAGGATGGAGGAAAGAAAAGAAAATGAAATATTATATAAATGTTGGAAGGAGATGGAATTTAAAAAATAAAACATAGAGAAGAAGAAAGAAAAGTATATTATAGAAGAGGAGGTTACGCGAGGAAGAAGTAAGAAGATTAAGAAGAGAAGGAAGAAAGTTGGAAGAAGAAATAACACAAAGAGACAAAGATAATCAGCTACAAGAACGAAGAATGAAGATAAGAGAAGGAAGATGCAATATGAATTACAAGGATATAATGGGGAAAGGATACCACAGTACATAACAGGAGGATTGACGATACAAGAAAAAGGACAATAGCTAGATTTAGATTAGGAAATGAGGAAAAAAAATCAGTATTGGAAGAAAGATGAAGAGAGATTGTGCATAATATGTGGGAATGATTGGGAAAACATAAAATATCTTACAGAAGACTATGTGGAATTGAGAGAGGAAGAAAGGAGAAATTTTTTTTCGGTTTTCATCACTCGTTCCCTATAGTACATCTCATAATAATTCATGTTTTACGTTTTTAAAGACCTCTTCCACTTGTATGAAGCCAAATGTACCGACATGTTGGTTTGAAGTGAAGTGATTTACCATGTTTATTTGTATGAAACATCCGAAAATACTCAGTCTCGATCTCACAATCTTCATTTACTGAGTACATAATAGATTGCTTTTTGAAAAATAATATGTTTCTTTCTGAGGCATTTTTAGAAAATGTAAGAGATTGAAGATCCACATCAAAGTGCTTGCACGACGATATTGCAATTGTAATTGAAAAAGCTTCAAATGTAATTGAGAATTGACGAAAAAATTAATTTTATTGTCGTTGGTCCAATTATATTTAATTACTTTCGTTTATTTGTTACGTTCAAAATTTTATTTAATTGTTATGTTTATTTCGCCTACAAATATACAACCAACAATATTTTCAAAAAATTTCGTAATCAGGTATTCTTGACCTAACTCGTGAATATAATTTTGAACGCACAGTTTAACAAAGTAATTGCTTAAACATTTTTTTAGGCGACCCTAACAAAAAAGTGAATTTTTAATACTCAAAAGCTGCCAAAAAGTATGTTTTTTCTAGCCGCTTTCATTTTTGGCATCTCTTGGGTGACGTCGTCTATCAAAATTTTCTTAATTTACATAAAGATATTGACTGCTAATGTCAAATTTTTATATCGTAGTTATTATTCTTTATTACTTCATAAATCTTTACCAAAAAGAAAATATACGAATATTCTATTCACGTATTTTATATCTTTAAAAAAATGTCTCGATTTACAAGCGTTTGTACCTCGACAACTTATAACAATAAATTACTTTAGTTTTCACTTGTCTATAATTGGTTGTTTATACATAGGATACGAAGTCAATTAGTTAGTATATTATGCCCTAGGGCCAAAAGGGATGTCATAATATCATTATGCCCTTCCTTTTTGGCCTATATGTTAAGGAGAAAAGAAATAGACAAAAATTGGTTGATAGAACTTTATTTTTACACAACACTATTCAGATTTATTAATATTGAAATAACAGTTGATCAATATTCCACTAAAAGCACGATCACCTCTCTCATTGCTTCTAAACAGTGTCTTGGAAATTTTAATATTTGTAGTTTTATCAGCATCACCTCCTGCAATTAACCGGCATATTTTGTTCTTCGATACCATACTATCTTATATGTTCCCTGAAGCAACTGTGTCACTTTTCCACTTTCCATATCTTTTTAATGTTAACATGTCACCACCTGCGTCCACAAGAAGGGTTGCCGACGTACGATAAAGAAAATCACCCGTCTAATCCTTAGCATCCATATAGCCCAAATCTCTTGCAATCTTTGTCGGTACGTCCCTAAAGTATTTTTACTAACCGGCTGTGCTGTACATCGGCCATTGCGATACGTCAAGAAAAAACGTCGTTCCTTTATCCTGTCTTCGGAACAACATCATGTCGTTCATTTTATTCTCTTCTATAATGGTAAAACTTTTGCATCGCCAGTCTTCGTTTCTTCAACTTTACAACCACAACCTCTCCTCTGTCTTCTATATCATCCACAGTTAATTTCACTAACTCGTCTTTTCTTAGGCCTCCAAAAATGCCTATCACAAGAACAATCTACAAGAAAATAAATAAGTGAATAGGAAACTCATTGGTATTCAATTATTCATATATTTTCTAGGAGATACGAGTTGGTCGGAGCTTCTGTCAAAAATTTCAAAACGTCCTTCCTTATTAAAATTTTGATTTCTTAGGGACACATCCTTTTGAACATTGCTTTAGAAAGGTCTCCAGACGACTGCAATTTCCTACATTTATTTTCTTGTAGACCATCAATGTCGACTTCAGCAAATAAATAAACATCAAAAATGGCAAATACGCACCAGTTCCTGAAAGTATCCCATTAAAACTGTCTCGTTATATATTTTTACCGAATTCTATTCATCCACTCTTCAAATTTTTGTATTCTTTCTCGTTAAATAAATAGCTCCCCAATCTCTTTTTCAGCTCTGTCCGCTATAATTTCAGGAATTTCTTTCATTTCTTCAACTTTGGAATGAACTAACGCATTTTTTCGCGTTTCGTAAACAAATCGTTTCATCGCATAGAAATTTTATCGGTAGCTATTTTTGTGACAAATTAATTTTCAAAATTTATATTTTAGTAAATTTAGTGAGAAATAAAACGTTGTATGCACCACGGGCATAATGGGATGTTTCTGCCGCTCGGGCGACGTACAAAACCTTGGCCCTCGGTCTTGTAAACTGTCGCCCTCGAAGGCATAATAGTTATTTACTTAACGAGTTCGAGAAATTTCTTCTCGAAAAAGTTCGGTATATTAGTTTTTGCAACGAACAACTGTAGTAATAATTCATAAATAAATAAATTCACACCTGCTTAGTTTTTTGTGTTTACAAGAAATTTGAGTTGGTAGCACTGTCCCGCCGATTGCTTGACAATTTGCTTTGCGTTGTCAACTAATACGAACCTAACAAAGATTTCCCTATTCCCTCGGAAACTAAAAAACACCGCGGTGCGGGAAATGGAACTTCCCGTGCACCGAGAATAACCGGGAAACCAGTAATCTTAGGCTATGAGTACAAAAACATAGTAATCATACCCTAGATACATAAATAACTAGAATCACAATATCACTTGCTTCAAATCATAAATATACGATTAGTCATTATATTTTAACAGTAAAATAATTTTTTTATATTTTAAATAGGTTTTTTTTATGTATTGTAATTTTTTTGTCTCTATTTGAATTCGGTAGAGTTATATCTTTACGGTGGTAACAATAGTATTGGCTGTAGTAGTTTTTTTTTATTCTGGCGCCCATGAACCTACTCAGCTAGTCGAGGACCGTCACAACGTAAAAATTACTTGCACCCATGTAGCACATTTTTATAATGTATCCAACACAAGAATGATAAAGGATCTTTCGTTTACCAATATGATGAAGTAATTGAGAATAGTCGATTACAATTCAAAACTTCTGTAGGCAGTTGTCTAACGAAATCTGACGTTTTGTGTGACATTTAACATTTTTGACTAACTTTTGAATTCAAACATTGCCTAGAATAAATACAAGAAAATAATTCGGTTATTATAGACTTATTTGTTATGAACGATTATTCAAGTAATTTTCTCGAACAATTTCTAGTAATAATATATAATTTTTTTATGGAATAGTTTGTCACTTTAACGATTTTCAAATAAATGATACGTACTTAAATATAGTCGTAGCATAGCTCATAGAAAACCTATATTACTCGTTTGTCTAAAATAAGTGGAGTTTATATTCAACAGTAAAATCTACTTAAAACGTAATAAAGGCAACTTGAATGACGTATTATAATATTTTTCCTGTAATTTACTAACACATTGTTTCTCCTTCCTGCAGTTATTCTCACCCACTTTCTGTACATTAAGCGAGTAAACGTATAAAATAAAACTTATGCATTAATTACAGTCTTCTTAAAGTAACATTTATCAAAGTAAGCTGTTTCAAGTATTTCCTTTTTCTACTTTTCACACGTTATCGTATCTTCGAGGTACGAAACGAAGGAAGTTTGTAGGTTTGTTGGAAACACGTACTATAGAGGATTACAGAATCTTACTTTTTTTAGACTAGCACAAAAATATGGTTATTGAAAGAAAGATTCTGTCGTCGCATTTGATGATAAACGAGTTTTGCAACACAATCTTCCACGTTTTGATAAAACATTTCTATGCGGTTGTACGTATTTTATTCGACATTTTTCAATTTAACGATCGCATTATCTTTAAACTGTGCATCGAGATTGATTAAATTACTTACTTATCATCAAGTTTTTCCCTTTTTCTATACATCTTCTCATATGCAATTACCTGATATTGCTTTTCTGATATCCTCCTATAAATGTGTAATATTTAACTTTGAGCGAGCTTAACTGTGTTTCAAACACGAAGCCCTTTATGTAGATTAGTCTTCCTGTACTATCATTCTCTCGATGACAGGCTTAAAGCTCATTGTGGTTTAACTGGGAAGCAGTTCCAGGAAGGAGTTAACCGTTTACATCTTTAAGGTGTCCAATTCGTAGACTTTATAAACATTTATATTAAAGTTGTTGACAAATGTTGGAAGATAATTTAGAAAAGGTATTCCAAGTTGGGTGTTAGCTTTGTCGCTTCCAATTTCATTATACTTTTTTGCGTTTAGTTTTTTATTTTAATATAGGTAAATTACTTTTTGTACTATTTCTCGAATTTTTCCACCAATTTAATCTTCCTTTACATTGGGAAAACAGGATAAATACTTAATCAAAGCATTTTTAACGGCTGTACGTTAAAACAATTGGAGACGCGTTGCGGGTAATTTTTATTTAAAAAAAAAACGAAGAAGCTGATTAAGTAATATTTTTTCTGTACGCTTTCTTTTCTTTTTATGGGCTCAGACCAATGCAGTAAATTGTCGATACGACTCTTTAAATTTCTGTTTATACGCTTAAGAACATTTTTTTATCGGTAATTTATGTACTGTACGTGGTTTCGATAAATAATTTTTTACGGAAAGAATTGGTAAGTTCTTAATTCTGTTTTAGTACCAGCCCGAATGGTTATTTTATTTGGTTCTTGAGATGAAAATTGTGAATTATATCCGTTTTTTTATGTTTTCTTTGAAAAAGATCACGTTTTTATTTAAAAGAATTATTTATAACTGAACGCGAAATTGTATTCCTTACTTATTATTTATTTCGTAATGAAGCTAAAAGGGTACGTGGTCTAATTCGAAAGTAACGTCCGGTTTTTTCTTTTCTATTTCGAATTAGAGATTGGTTAAATTATTCAAAAATACGTGTTGATGGGATTGAATGTATTTTTTAGTAGGTATCTACTTCTCGTCAATACGTAGTTGCACTAATTTAAAAAAATTTACTATACCATTACCATATGATGTTAATGATTAGGTTTACTCTATACAGATTATGGTAAAATAAGTGCACGTGAAACAACAATTAAAAGAAGCACACCATTTATGGTTTTCTTTGGTTCATCTTCTGTGAACAAAACTTCATATTGTATATTATTTAACAAAAACTACTAACTATAATTCGTTCAGCGAACACACGGAGTTAAGCCACTCCTTCATTAATTTGTGATAATTTGAACCAATAAACGCAGAGACCACTTTACACTATGTAACTTTATATAAGCGCGAAAATTCAAACATTTTTATTTGTAATAAAGTCAATAAATAAATAGACATTTCTAATAAGTATTTGGTATGTATAATGATTGTCTCGCATTCCACATAACCTAAAGTTGTGGTAACAACTTTGTTGTGCTAGTAATTTTTTATAAAAACACAAATAATTATGTGTATTTATGAAATAATTATTCTCAGTAAATTCTAGAAAAATATAACGATATTCAATTATAGAAATTATAAATAAAAGATTTCCTCCAAGGAAACTTGATCCGGCAATCTCCCTAAGACACTTGCAGTATTCCCTCGTTGGATTGCGATGCTGACTCTCTGCACAAAGAAAGTCTTTGCCCGTAGGTTACCGGAAATCTGTCGTAAAGAGTATACTAACGTCTGAACGAAAGTTTTGGCTCCCTTCCTGAATGGTCCTAAAAAAGTCTCCACAGCAAATGCAACGAAATGATGGCTATCAAGTAAATCTTTATACTTGTTCAGCTTGTTCCGTTCTGCGATTTTAGCAGCGACGCCTGTCGTTTTGAAGGTTCCTTCAATGTGTGAGGGGGCAAGGGTGTCTGTGCATGTCGAATCCCAAGCAAGCGATTTACCATTCATCCAAGGCACAACAGTAACTCCATCAAGTCTCCGTTCATTATCTAAAGTTAAACCTTGTGGTTCGAGAATAGCTGGAAACTTGGCTGAGTTGAGAACCCGTTTGATGATATCATTCAACATGTGTGTCAGGCATGACGTCCTAGACTGTAACGGCAGGATAAACCATGAATCCTATTGGAATGTACTGCTTCTTATAAAATGTAAATGAATAAATAAATGACGTAACGACTTCATATGTAAAATGTATTTATAAATTAAGTACTGAACTTTCAGAAGTAACAAAAGGACAGTTATAAGTTATAAAATTCCCATAATTGCCTACCACCAAAAAGCGAAAGAAGAAATCAAATTTCTTAAACTACAAATCTACATTGATTGAACAAACATTTATACAAATTATTAAGCAATTGTATCACATAGGTACATTATGAGAGTTAATAAAAAACAATTTTGTATCGTGTTATTTATATTTAAGTTGATGAATCAGATTCAGATGAAGAAGAGTCATCACCCAAATGAATTATTAACGGTTCCACGATGATGTCCATTGTAATGTCGACCTGCCACATTTTTTCCTCTTCACCTTGTGCATGACGAATGGCGTTTTTCCAATCTGCAGAAACATTTTCTATAGTTTGTTGAAATAATTGGTGAAGATCTTTCATTTTAAATGTTGTATTGTTCCTTGCAACTTCTCCTTTTACTTGACCCCATATCAATTCGATAGGATTGAATTCGCAGTGGTAAGGAGGCAATCGCAAAACTGTAAAACCCTTTTCTTTAGCCATTTCATCAACCACATATTTTGGTATGACTGCAGCCTCTCTAACAAGATGCAAAAGTTCAGCTTTCACCATGTCTGGAAGGTACACAATCGATTGACTTTCTAACCAAGCTTGTATATCTACCTTTTTTGTGCAAGAATTGGGAATCTTCTCGGTTTTTCTGCTGTGATAACATTGTCCATCACAATCACGGAATTTGCCACTAAGCCGCCTAGAATTTGTGAAAACCAGTTTTCGAAAACTTCCCCGGTCATCTCTTCATGATAATCTCCAGTTTTCTTCGATTCAAAACATAGCAAACCATTTTCAACAAATCCATCCTCAGATCCTATGTGCAGTATTATAAGACGATTTCCCTTGCCTGAAGGGTCTTTTAACCCCGTTGTTAATCCTTCGATGAAAGCCTGCCTTGGGTTGACGATTGTTGTGTCTTTCCATACTTTACTTACTGTATGGCCAGCGTTCACCCAAGTTTCATCTAAGAAGTACAATTTCTTCCCATCTTCTCTGTGTTTTCGAATTTCTCTCAAAAAACGTCGCCTCCATGCAATTATCTCGATTTTTTCTTTAAGAATACTATTGCGTTCGATCTTTTTGTGAACCTGTAACATCATAATGAAGAAGGATAAATATTCAATTTGTTTACTCACCGAAATCCAATTTCCTTCATTAATTTACTCAAAGTAGTTCATTTAAATTGCGGTAAATCTTCATTTTCCTATAATGCTGCCAACATTTTGTTCAGAGTTGGTGGATCGTTTCTCTCAAAAAAAGAATGAAGATAAACGCCGAAGAGCAGTTTTGGTTCTATCATCAATGTTATCTAAAATTGCTCGTGGTCTACGGTAAACTTTTGGTGCCTGAGGTTCGTGTTTTTCTTAGTATTCGTGGAGAATTTTAAATACACTCGAAACACTAATACCTAAATTGTAATCGTTAGATAAGTTTTAATAACGCCTTTAAAATTACCTGCTGCTTTTGCAGTAAACTCAACAAGTTGCGTTTTAGAGTAATCGGGGTGCTCTTCACTGCTAGCCTTAAAGATATTAACAATGCGTTCCTTGTCGTCAACCGAAAAATAACGGGCTGTTCGTTTCTTCGGTGGGGAAAGGGCCGCAGCTTGATTAATAATTAATTGAAATTAATTATAACCTAAAAATAAAAATCTTGTTTATTTGATACGTACCTGAATATAAACACAAATGTACAGCAAAGTATTGAAAAATACTGTTTGTAAATGGAATAGAAACGAGAGCAAACTACTGATATGAACCAAAACCAATGTGAAAATCAAAATGTCATAAAAGCGCAGGAATGTAGGGTTGGTTGTAATACTGACTTTAAAATTTAAACGAATAAAATAATTTTATTTAAATTTAGCGCGGATTTGTAGGGAGTGGCTTAACTCCGTGTGGTCGGTGAACGAATTATAGAACTATATTTCAAATCTATTTACCGAATTTCAATGTTTTATAAGTAGAGAAGTAATTAAAAGAATGTATGCTGCATTCACTTTCAAGACGAACCGGAGATCAACAAATGCATGCGAAATTCACGTGAACAGTGTGGCCAGAGCCGTACTTAGGTCTCGGTAGAAATAAATATCGCGAAAGTCCAAATATCAAATCAGAATTTTATTCAACACAATGAAGAAGTAAAATAATATTTAATATTATTATTATTATTTAATAATATTTAAAATGTACCATACGATTAAATAAATAAATGAAAGAAGTAAAATATTTTAATCGTAAAAAATTGCTTTCATTTGAATGTACACTCATGAAATTTAAAACTTGGACACCACAATTTCTGTAAACAAAAGTTTGCACATTGTGAAGCGGGCTTAAGGGTATCATTTACAATTCTAACAGCAGGTAGTCTCAGCAGGGGTTATCTTATAGAAGGACTGTAGAATGAATCATTACACTAAGCACGTTTTAGAAAATAGGTAATTTACGTTGCTTACTTAATTTTTTCTTTAAAGAATATATTTGAAGGTATCGCTAATTAAACACCATAGCTCGATTAATTATCGAATCAAAATTTTGTTTAGGAAATGTTTACAAAATAAAATTAGAAATAATTTTGATTTAAAAACGTCTACAAGCAATAACTTTTAAATTAAATCAAAAACTAAACATGGTTATTTGGGTTGACTGATTATTACTTATTTTTAAATAAATCTAACCTACTAATTATTGTAAGTTATTAAAAAAAATCATTAAACTCTCTATTCATAATATTTAGTCCTTACAAAATGTATATTTTATGACGTTTCATTTTTTCTGTAGTTAATAAAAAGTGAAAATAAAAACTAATTCTTATTGTCAACGTATATATTTAGTTTTTTGACAAGAATTTATTACATAATTATAATTAAGATACCAAGTTATAGTTTAAAATTAAATGAAAACGTTTTTTTAAATAAAGGTATTACTATATAAATAAATATAAGAAATCAATAATGGGTGTGACCTCCATTATTATTGATACATTCTTGGAGGCGTCTGCTCATTGACGCTATCAAGGTATCAATATAATTAATATTAATCGTATCCCATGCGGTATCAATGGCTGCAATTAGTGCATTACGGTTTACTGGTATAAAATTTGGCCCTTGTTGTCTTCGGATAACAGCAAGTATTCGAGCCCAAACATTTTCGATAATGTTAAAATCTGGGATTTTTCCTGGAAATCCTAAAAGATCGTTTGTCGTTCTGTTTGACTTTCGGTTCGTTGTTATGTTTGTTGCTCGGTTTGTTGTTCAAGTGTGTACGAAGCATTACAACTTAAGCAACAATTTTTTGGCGAATAAAGATTAGTTTGTTATGTAATATTAGAAACACAAATTTATATCATATCAAATTTATGACAACTTAAAAACCAAGAACGTGTATGTTATTGCTAAGAAATTATTAAGGAAAAGCGCAATTGCAGTGTAAATATTTATAATTAGATATTTTCGAAAGTTTATAAGTCCTCTATTGTAATCTTAATACTTAAAAGAAAATCCTGTCCATTAGCATTATAAGGAAATGGCTTTTACTTTATAAATAAGTTTTAATAACAATAGAATATCTTTGCTTGTTTAATTTACTTCCTTTGAGTCATATTGCTCTAAGGGTTGTTACATTGGTCATTAGAAGTATGTAATAAATAAACAATTACCTACTGTTTGAGAAGGGGTAGTGTGAACCAATAAATAAAGTAAGAAATGTAAATTCCATTTTAGTTTAAAATTTCAAGTGTTGTGAAAATGCCACCTCATCTCGGTGCTGATTTGAAAGCGCGGATTGTTTCGGAATTAGCGGCGGGCCGTAGCGTGCGTGAAATTTCACGTATGTTAGATATACCAAAAAGCACCGTAGGGCATTACCGAGTAAAATGGAATCTTGAACACACTTTGGAAAGAGCCATCGGAAGTGGTAGACCTAAAGTATCTACACGTGCTCAAGATCTCGAGTTGTTTCATTACGTAACAGAACAACCATTTGCTACATACTCCAGGGCTATAGCAGATACACATTTTCCCGGATGCCGTATAACTGCACAAAAAGATTAAAAGAGATGGGAATAAAGAAGTATAATGCTGCTGCGAAAGAAGTTCTCAGTGACGAAAATATGAGACGTCGTCTGGAATTTGCAAGGCGATATGTGAACGAACCTTTGGAATTTTGGAATCGAGTGATTTTTAGCGACGAAAAAACGTTCAATAGCCGCAACGATGGACCACTAAAAGTTTTTAGAATGGAAGGAACTCGTTACGAAAATAATCACATATGTCCTAAAAACGAAGTGGTTATTTTTCTGTGAATGTGTGGGGTTGGGTTAGCGCGCGGGGTCCAGGAGTTTGTTGGGCTATCGATGGACGTCTTGATTCTGCTGCGTATTTAGATATTTTGGAAACTATTATGAAACCTTCAGTCGAAGTGTTTTATCCAGACGAAGATTATATTTTCCAACAAGTAAGTATTCTTATTTCACTATACTTTCTCCAAAAATAGTTCGGGATCTGTTGAATTAACATTTTCATAATGTATTTTTGTTGTTAAAGGACAACGCCCCTATTCATACTTCGCGGGTTGTGCGCAATTGGATACGAGAAAATAACTTGGAGCTGTTACCCTGGCCAGCAAAAGCCCAGATTTTAACATTATCGAAAATGTTTGGGCTCGAATACTTGCTGTTATCCGAAGACAACAAGGGCCAAATTTTATACCAGTAAACCGTAATGCACTAATTGCAGCCATTGATACCGCATGGGAAACGATTAATATTAATTATATTGATACCTTGATAGCGTCAATGAGCAGACGCCTCCAAGAATGTATCAATAATAATGGAGGTCACACCCATTATTGATTTCTTATATTTATTTATATAGTAATACCTTTATTTAAAAAAAACGTTTTCATTTAATTTTAAACTATAACTTGGTATCTTAATTATAATTATGTAATAAATTCTTGTCAAAAACTAAATATATACGTTGACAATAAGAATTGCCTTAGTTTTTATTTTCACTTTTTATATTAACTACAGAAAAAAATGAAACGTCATAAAATATACATTTTGTAAGGACTAAATATTATGAATAGAGAGTTTAATGATTTATTTTAATAACTTACAATAATTAGTAGGTTAGATTTATTTAAAAATAAATAATAATCAGTCAACCCAAATTAATCGAGCTATGGTTTTAATTAGCGATACCTTCAAATATATTCTTTAAAGAAAAAAATTAAGTAAGCAACGTAAATTACCTATTTTCTAAAACGTGCTTAGTGTAATGATTCATTCTACAGTCCTTTTATAAGATAACCCCTGCTGAGACTACCTGCTGTTAGAATTGTAAATGATACCCTTAAGCCCGCTTCACAATGTGCAAACTTTTGTTTACAGAAATGGTGGTGTCCCAGTTTTAAATGTCATGAGTGTACATATATTATTTTACTTGATCACGCTCCTGCAAGAGCGACCGCCAAAGCCCTGTGTAACCAATCCGTTATAAGGAATGTACAAAGCACGTGTTGATCACTCATTAGTGTATATTAACTCAGTTTCGCATTGGAATTGAATGCAGTATAGGGAATACATCGTTTATCTTTCTGAACGTTTTATTATCTGTTTCCGAAGAAATACTTGTACTTATAATTGGACAAATCAAAAACGTTTTAAACCGTAAGTATAAAATACTGTTAGGTGCCGTCCTCCTCTGAGGTTGATAATTATCCTGGCTATTCTCACTTTTAATGCGGCTGCTGTAAACAAATAAACTGATGTGCATTTGTACTCATTTTCTTAGATTATTCAGCCACAAAATTCTTTTCTCCCCGCTGATCTTTTACATTCGATTTTACCTTGCATTATAATTTGAAGTATCTTATATTTCGACCATCTTATTATGTGACTAAAGTATTTTAACTTTCTCTTTGGTATTTTGAAAACAACCTCTTTCTCTTTCCCATTTTTGATGGACTTGGTGATTGGATATTCTGTTTCTGCATAACTCGAAAACTTCTTGTCCATGCCTCTCCTCCATATCTGTTCCTGATTTAATGTTGTGCGTAAATATTGATATCTATTCTCTTTCTTGATTTGTTATACCACGAAACTTTAAAAACAAGTACGCAGCGTGACGAATACCAAATTAGCTCAAACGACGAAGGGGGTGCATTAAAAATTGTCTCTCACTTACCTTTAACGAAGACTAAAGGTCCTAAATACGAGTCACAGTAGGGAATGTCAGGCGCCACCCTACTCTTTTAAGTATTTATATCAAATGGTCACTAAAAAAAGGGGGAAACGTAAACACTTGAAGCAATAAAAGAGTAAAATTATTACTAACGGTTCTCCATTAAGTTAAATTTTACACAGATTATTCTACGGTGTCGTTACCCTAAAGCGTTTTTCGTAGCATAACAAAAAAAATGAACCAAACGTTGGAACTAGTACAAAATGTTTGGTTTGATCATGCTGAACCAACAAACGGAATTTATTACACACAAAAAAAAATAAGATAGTCCCTCATCCGCAAGTCGGTTATTTCGATTACAGACTTAATCGAACGATATTCTCGTGCACGGTCGCGAGACGGGAGTTCCTCTTGTGGATGACACACTTAGCTTAACTTAGCACTCGCGAGTTCGGTAATTTGCATGTAATTAAACGTACCCTATGGCACTTACGGTACTTAGGCGGTTGTTTTAATTTTGTTTAAAAACAACATAAATCCGCACTATTCCGTACATGTTAACTAAGTTAAAAAACTATGCACAATCAAATAGGTAAGAGGGTCTCCCTTCTTATGATTTTCTACACAAAGAACGTTACAAAAAATTATTGCGCTAACATTTGCTCAGAAATAACAAACGAAACCGAACACTCAGAATTTTCGAACTGGGGTACAATCCGTGTGTTATTCATGTAGTCAAAACAAGTCTCTAATTTATTTGATAAGGCGACATTCACCGAGCTGTTTTTTCAGGGAACAAACAAAGAAACCTTTGAGATAGCAAAATAAACCGCCACAAGCTTTGCTTAAATTTGAAGAAATCGAGTGTGAAACTATTGAAATAAGCATTTCATAAAAACCCTAATTGCGTGAACGTGACGATAAGTGATTCTCTACATCAACTGAATTAAAAAATATCAAATGACCAAAAACAATATTCCGACAAACATGACCATGAACCACACGTATTCACTATTACATCAGAAGTCACTTCTGAAAGGGCATTTTGGAAAATGTGCTCATAGTATAAGTTAAATAACATAGGTGACAGGACGCACCCTTGCCTCAGTCCTTTTACATATCACAATTTCTTTTGATGTTTCCTGATCTGCTTGTATTGTAGCGTTCTGCTTCCAGTATAAATTTTTAATTAAGTTTATTGTGCGTTTCTCGATACTCTTTTGTTTTGATATGTAAAAATGAAATGTATTAAGACGTTGACAGCAAATAGTGCATCGCGTGTGTCCATGCAATTCCTGAAAAATTCAGTTTCTTCGATATCTTCTTCCAATTTTTTGTACGCTCTGTTGTGGATTATGAGCTTATATTTTTATATTCGGCACATTCTTTTGCATTTTCTTTCTTACACAACATTCTGATTATTGGGGTTAATCATTCTTGAGGAATACTACCCGTTTAATAAATTGTATTAAACAATTCTACCAAGGCATGTAATTTGTTCTCTTTTTGGTTGACACTTTTACTGTTTTCAATGGAGTACTTAACTTCTGCTCTTGCTATTTTTTGCCCATTCTGTGTGAATGTCTTATAGCTCTCTTCTCACGGAATAATTCTTGTATGTATTTTTCCCATCTTCATATCATGCAATGGTTGTGCTGTTATATTTTATGTTCTTATCTACCTTGTATAATGTTTACACACTTAATCAATATTATTACATGTGAACATTAAAGTTGGTAAGGGTTGGTATGTTAAAGTTTTAGTGGTTTACCTAAACCTTGAAGCAAATGCTTTGCAAAGACGAACCAATCCACAATTGCACACGGTTTCGTCACCACTCTATACAGGTTTGTACTGATCTTCTGGGGCACCATACATAACACTTACATCATAATACAATAATTAAAATGTACCATACAAATAAATAAATCTTTTCCTGCAGGTCTAATAATAGTTTACCATTTTTATCTCTTATCATGCCTTTATTCATTTTTTTCTTATTCTAGGTGTTTTGTTCCTGGTACTTCTATTTCTTTACATTTTTCATTCATAAATGCCTCTTTCGCTTCTTTTCTTTTTATTTGTTTGTGCATCTATAAAATACTGTAAACAGTCTTAATTAGCATACACTTTTTCCAATAATATCCGTAATATATAACGCCCATTCATTTACATAGATTATATCTAAAGGTCTTCGAAAAATTTTGTTTTATTTGTCAATATAGTTTACTACACACTCCTGTGATTAGAATGGAAATACACAACTTAATATGTTGTTGGTTTATAAGCATATCGAAAATGTGTTCCACTGAACACTCATCAAACGTTCTAAATACTAAGGCAGACACAATAGGAATTGCTATCAGCAGATACCTACAAAATGTATAGATGTTGGTTTGAAAATATATACCTATGCAATCCTAATTCCGTTGATGCAACCGATTTGTCAAAAAAAAAAGAAATTGGTTATATAGTATATACATACAACTGTGTTGTGCCCACACGGCGACGTAAGGATAGAAATGCGTATCGCTCTATCTCTTAGTACTTCAGACTGCAATTCCAGCGCCGTAGCGGACCCGGATGGTAAAACCGCAAGTATGCAACGGGCCTGATAGTGTGTCCACGCCGTATTTGACAAGCTCCACAAATATATTACCTGGACCAGCTGATCTTCCATTTTTTAGTTGCTTTATATTTGTTTTAATTCTTCTACAGTTATCGGCTCTATTTCTTCGTCATTGAATATTTACATTCATTCGCCATAAATTCATGTCTATTAACTACTAACAGGGATTCATAACATTATTTCCATTTATTAATACTATTTAAAGTTAGACACTTACAGAGTTATCCGTTTTTATAATTTGATCTTGATCCTCCTATGTATGAATTTATCTGAATGCACGTCTTTTCGAAAAATTACTTTTTTCTTCTGTAAATCATAATTTTCACTATTGTTTTTTCTTCTAAATTTGCTAGAAGAAAAAGAAGAAAAACCGCTAAAATCTAAACATGCCAACCCTTACCCACCTTAGTGTCTATATGTAATAATATTTGATTAAGTATATAAACATTGAAGGTAAATAAGAACATAAAATATAACAGCACAGTCATAGCTTGACGAGTATAATGGACCGGCCTAAACACCAATCACGGCAATGACGAAAACAATTTACTTTTGACGTTTTTTTTATTTTTAATCAAAGTCCGGTACTTCTATTGTTGGATCATCAATAAGATGTTTATTTGAAACATCAACTCTAGACTAGAATTTTTTCTACTCTTCAACTTTAGAAAAAGCTGTACTTACGTAGTCTTGTAACCATATAGGACTTTGAGATTCTTAATATCATTCCAACTCGGTAAGTTTTATAACAATCGCCATTTTTTGAAATAGTTTTCGATAATACCCAAATTATCAGATAGCTTTTTTCAATTTCGAAAAATCTAAATGTAAATGCCATATCATCGGCGTAGACGAATTTTCGACATTGTAAAGAATGAAGATTAGAAATATATATACATACATTAAAAAGGTGTAGGTGTAAGAACTGATCCCTGTGGAAGACCATTATTTGAAAATATAAATTTACTGCTTTTGTCTTCAACAAAAACTCTAAACTTCCGATTTGATAACAAATTTTCAATAAAAGAAATAATTTAGGTACAAGGACTAACTTTAAACAATTTATAAAGCAAACTTTCTTTCCACACGCTATCGTATGCAGCAGTTAGTCTAAAAAGTTTCTTCTGAAATCCAGCTACGATATTCGTTCTAAATATCAATACTTTATCACAACAACTTCTACCGGATCGAAGTCCTGCTTGTTCAATTGGTAATTTTTCTTCGATTAATGGATTGATTTTTTCAAAAATCTATTTTTCCAAAACTTTATAAATTACACTTAGTAAACTTATTGGACGATAAGAAGTGGAAATATTCCATCAAAACTGGCAGCTTTCTTCAATTTTGTCTTTTTTAATGCATCTTTTAGCTCTTCTACTGTAAAAGGTCTGGATATCTCTTCTGAGATAGTTGTCGACAATTTTTCATCTTTGTGATAATCGATTGCTCCACTTTTATTGAGTTTGAAACATTAACCAACCGAGAAAGAATAGAATTTGGAGAAATTTTTGTATTTGTTTTAGCAGATTGATTTATTAAATAAATTAGAACCTAATTTGTCTAAAGGTGTCCAGCTTTAACGACTTGAATGTACGACATTCATATTTTCCATTAATGAATTCTATTTCTCTTTTCTTCCATTATTCAGAGATGACAGTACAGCATCTCCAGTTTCTTTATTTTGATTTTCTAGATATGATTTGTACAATCTGTTTGTTTCAGTCGCATGTTGGTCACAAACTAATAAATTATTTTATTTCTAAATTATCAGAACCAAAAGTATTATATAAATTAAATTAATTAAAGGTTCTTTAAGTCTAATCCAATACTTTATTAATAAACAGAAACAAGTTAACTAGTTTTGACCACATTAAAAAACTGGTGGTCATCTTCAGAACTGAAAAGATTAGGGGTTACGATTAACAAACAGAAATGGTAACAATTTGAATAAAACTTACCTAAAATTAATTAATTAATTTTAGGTAAGTTGTTATTGTTTTATATTTAATTAATTAATTAATTTTAGGTGAATTTTATTCAAATTGTTACTATTCCTGTTTGTTAATCGTAACCCCTTAATCTTTTCAGTTCTGAAGATGACCACCAGTTTTTTAATGTGGTCGAAACTAGTTAACTTGTTTCTGTTTATTAATAAAGTATTGGATTAGACTTAAAGAACCTTTCATTAATTTAATTTATAAAAATTAACCAGTACAAAATGGATCCCACATTTTTCAACAATTCAAAAGTATTATAATCAAAATATTTTTTACTTTATTTTCAAAATTTTGTAAGTCGCTGCACACGTTTTATATTCGCCTAAGGAGCCTATTCTGTAACCCTTTCGTTCATTTCCAAGGGTCGTTAAAAAATAATTACATTTTCAAATTTAATTCGTAACCACCGATACAACTGAAATAAAGACTTTTAATTTTAACAGAAATCTTACAAAATACGCTCCTTAGACGATTATTTTATCTGTTGAGCAAAATGGCTCTTACAAGTTTATTGGTATCGTGGCGATGTGAGTTCTGCGCGAGATGCTTGTTTTTTTCAATTTTAGTTTTGTAAATTATTGTTTTGTTTACTTTTTGTTAGGTTAATAACAAAATTGAGTCACGTAACTGTTAGAACAATAATATCACAAAGGAATATTCAACAAAAGCAGGGGCTAACATTTATCGCAACTTGTACATGTAAGTATGTTGAAAAGTTATTGTGATACTTCAGTAAATTGAATCACCAAGAAAGTAAAACGTTGTATGTCTGTGTGACTTGTTAAAGTTCGGATACGCAATGAATACTAGAAAATTAGCTTTCAACTTAGCATATACATTTTTGTTAGTCTTCTTAAAAAGTTTTCTCAAACTAATAATAAAATCCGAGGCAACCAATTTTAAAAGTTAAAAGAGAACGAACAGAATAAATAAACAATAAAGAAAAGAGAATGCGTAAATAATTGTCCTAACTCAAATGTTAAACAAAGCTGAATGAAATAAAGGAAGAAATGACACGTTCACCGAAAAAGAAAATCTCGGAACTCTTGTCTTTTAAATGCATGTAGTAGTGCTCTTACATTTGAATCGTTGCATAAATGTTTACGAGTGACGCTTAAAGTTATCTGCTCAAACTCTTTTCTAACTTCACTTCCGTCTATTAAAATCCAGTTTAATAATCCATTAAAAAGTTAAACCACTTTCGGCACATCAAAAAGTTTTTACAATACAGTCCGAAACTAATAATTTTAAAACGGAGCAAATCTAACTGAACGGACGGTAGCTTACGTTTTTCGGATGTAAAATAAAGATAACGACTAAATATCACGTTGACTTTTGTCGTATAAATTGTGGGAAGTTGTTTAATGTGAATGTGTCGACGAAATTACTTTTTATTTAATAAACGACGTCGAGATTTTATATTTTGTTTATTAATGTAAACGAATACGTATCTAACAAGACTAGAAAGAAGAGTAGTAAATTGAGGTAATCAATCTTAAAAAAAGCAATCGCTAACGACCACTAGCTAGGAAAAAAAGACGTTTCTTGGTTAATCGATTGTCGCGCAATTTTGTTAAAAAAACATCATTGTTAGTGTTAAGCTATTGTGAACTTTTGCGGAAATTTAAAAAAAAATTGATTTTGCTAAGTAAATTTACATTTTGTAGCTTGAAAAAGATAGATTTCTTTTTTTTTTAATAATATATTTTTTTTACTTTCAGTATAAGTGCATTCTAGCACCGAATTGACAAGCCGTTTCTGTGCGCTAGTATTTAATAAATGTCACCAAGTCCCACAAAATAGATTTAAAAATGAATTTGTAACACAATAAAAATGTATAAAACTTTAAAAATATATTGAATATGCAATATTTATAAATAAACAAGTTCATTCATTATATATAAAATTTGAACGTTGAAAAGTTTTTTGGTGATTTATGAGCCGTTATGTACTTTACTTTCACTACTTTCTTTTTTTACATTCGAATTTTTCATCTACAACCCGCTGTTTATCGGAACTTGAATCGACTATATTTTTATTGCATTTCAGATAAGCCATGAACTATTTACTTTTATCAATAGGTATAGTTGTTAAACACACAATTGCTGAAATATGAAAAAGTATCAGAACTTTATTAACAGGAGCTGCAGATTGTGCTTCAGAATATTGCTTTACTATATTCAGCGTTATCCCTCCGCAGCAGTAGTAGACTGCCATCCCCCACGTCTTTTTAGAGTGTGGATCTCAACTCCACTATCAACCGCCATTGTTTACAACGAATTCTCGTTCTGTAAACCGACACTTTTAGCATCTTTGGAATAGGGATTTATTCTGGTTTCCTGTCTTTACGTGAATAACCAATGACCAATTGGTTCAATATTATTATAATTATACGGCCGTGTAAAAATGGTAGTTGCCAACGTTTCGCCACCTATCGCACAGTTTTTTAAAACTATCTTGGAAAGCCCGTCGTAAGAAATTTCAATCCCTTTCGTCTAAGTGACTGTGACCTTTCATATCTTCAACTTTTTCACCTCAAAAAACTGTCATCAATTTATCTAATCCTAAAATCAACTTGGAACAATTTGTTTTTTCCAAAGGCTTAAATTTTACTATCTCAGCAATCATATTCCGTAAGACGAAATCAATTGTGTTGTAGAATCCTCGATTAGAACCCTTCCTCATCATATTGCTGATACAATTCGGATTCAGATTACAAAAATTCGACAATCATCTAAAGCTCCCAAAGCTAACATTTACAAGTCAACAAAAAATAAAAAACTTTAAATGATTTTCGAAAGAACCCCGACATCACTATTCTTCCGGCGAATAAAAGTCATCCTGGTTACAGCCACTTATGTAGATAAACTTTAATTCCATGTTATCAGAAGATACCTATAGGCGCTTACTACGTGACCCTACTTCTAGGATTGAACGCGAAGTTATTCAATTTATAAAATTATTTAATCTACCTCTCGAGATCCAGCGACGACTTGTATCTTTTACTACCTAACCTCCTCGTCTATATAGTCTACCTAAGGTTCACAAACAAGGTGTACCTCTTTGATCCATTGTTAGTTAAATTTAATCTCCTACTTACAAATTAACCAAATTTATATCAAAAATTTTTAACGAACTTGTAGGTAAAACATCTTCACACATTTTAAACTTTCACCATTTGATTCAGCTTTTAGGTGATTTGAAGGTAAATGACAATGATCTCCTTGTTAGTTTTGTCGTTACATCATTGTTTACAAAGGTTTCTGTCAAAGATTCTCTCGCAATTATTGAACAAATATTATCTCAACATGGTAAACATGTAGGATTGATACAGCTTATTCATAATTTCAATTCCGCAATAATTGGGTGCTGCTATGGGATCTCCTTTATCTCTTGTTGTCGCCAACATTTTTATGGAAGTTTTTGAAACGATTGTCTTGGAAACTTCGCCGTTGAAACCGAAAGTATGGTTTAGGTATGTTGATTATACATTAATCGTATGGCTCCATACTCTCTTTAGATATTTCTCTTGAACATTTCAATAAACAACATATTGACATCAAGTTCACTATAGAAATTGAAGAAAATCATTGTCTTCCATTCCTTGGCGTACTTATCACCCGGGAACCCAACGATTAATTAGGTCATTCGGTGTATCTTCAACTCACTCATACTGACAGTATTTACATGTTTCTTCTCTCTATTATCTTACCCAAAAAAGGTCTGTTGTTGAATCTCCTTTTGATCATTCTCTATATGTTAACCCGACAATCTGAATTTGGAGCTGCGCCACAAAAAGTCATTAAACGTCACTCTTATCCTCGCCCTCAAGGTTTAAAAGAAATTTTGTCTACCACTTTAGCCTTTCTACTTTACATTCACAAGGTTACTGATCGAATAGGCAAACTTTTTTGAAAAAACGGCATTAAACGTACTTTTACATCTTCTAACAAAATACGTTTTGGCGCCAAGACATTTGTGCACTAGGACTTTTTGGCACCGAGCTATATTGGGGCTTAGATATTTCAGCGCAACTACGCAAATTGTTTTGGACCGTGGATGTTTTTGTGTTGGCTTTGTTATGTTTACTTTTAATTTCTGAAACAAATATTCAAAATTTTTAATTTATGTGTTTATTGGAAAGAAATCTATGTGTTTAAATTGTTATTATTATTTTTGCAGCATCCAATTTTTATTATTACTTTTTTATATATTTTGTAAACCTACCATAATTAGCGAATACTTTTTATTTAATTGACTATACTTTAACAATACACCTAGTACATAAAGAAAGCGATGAGAAGATACTAGTCACAAAATAGATTTTTACAATTCCGCTTTGTTTTCCAAATCTTCTTTCATTTTCAAAGAAGAAAAGAGTACAGAAATCGACAATCGACACCGCGGTTTCGAACTTTCACCTATGTGAATTTCTATCGTTAACACCTCCCTTTACCTATTTTGAACCATTCAGCGCTGAGGTTAATGACTCGTGACGTTTCTCTTCTATATAGGTAATAGGAAGGTATTTTTCTAATTGTTCAGACTTCTTTCAGTCTAGAATCTGCCTTGGTTCACAACTTTATTATCCGAATTTTAGTAGTGTGTAGTTAGTAACAGTTCACCCTTGTTTATTACCTTTCTCTTTCAGCACAAGAATTTTGGTTGATTTTTTGTATGGATATTCGTAGCTCTTGTTCATTCTCCATCTGCTGCTGAATAATAATACAGGAATTCAATTAGTAATCATCATTTGCGGCTCCAGAATTGTATTTGTATATCCTCGTAGGACGTGGTCTTTTTTATTATTAATTAACGACTTTTTAACAGTTTGTATTGCTTGTAGAGTAGAGTTATTGAAACTAACAAATTTGTTAGCGCCATCTATCGATAAATCTTAGAACTTTAATTTTACCAAATTTTTTCAAGCCCAGAACAATCGAACACCAAACAATGGTTGTTTATTTAAGAAATACCACGAAGTCCTTTGGTTAGAGAATTATTTCGCGCACCCTAAAGTTTTATTTATATACTTTTACTTGGCGTTTTCCATTACAGAACTCTTTTAAAATCTTCCTATAAAATAATTAACTTAACTGGAGTAAGTGCAAATTAAATAGACGTTCTTACATTTTTTTAAAATTTGATTAATCTCAACTTGAAGTTACGGTTGTTTTATTAATCACATAAGGTGATGTTTTCTGAAACGAGTTTATATAGGAATCCTCACTAATGCTATAAAAATATTGTACGAGTTTGTCAAGAAGTATACAACTCTTTCTCTAACAAATAATTAAATTGCAAGAATTAAATAACGATTTTTGGAGTACAAAACACGGAATATCACTTACTCAATTAACTTTCATTATTTTTAAAAATGGATTCTTCTTCGAATCAAATTGGATCTAGGTTCAATACCGATACAAATTGAAATGAGTAGAACGAATGAAGATACCATAATTAGTAAACAGTGCCAGAAAGAATGAGCGTTTCGTTATTTACAATTGTTTCTTTCTTTTTTCTATTTACATAATGTCAATGTTCGGATAAAATCATGCCAGACTTGTGCATTCTTAAGAAGGTTTTTTTTTTAAGTGTAACTATTTTCCATCTCTTACAGTCTCCTTGTCAGAAAAGGAATCTTAGAGATGGTAATTTTTTCAAGATAAAATATTAAGTCAAAATTGTCTTTTAGATGTTCTAAAAAACTGAAGAGGTTTTTAATTTTTAATTCAACAACGTTTATTGTACGCATAGCTATTTAAGATCTTGTACAGTAAAGAGTAGTAATACTTTTCTTTTTTTTTCGCTGACGTTGATGGCGCAAAACAAAAATTGTTTTAGAAAAAATATATTGAAAAACGAAACGACGAAATGGTAGTGGTTATTGTTTAGGGGAAGAACCGTAATGAAGACAAGTTATGGTAGTCAAACTACTTAGTTTCACTTATAAATGACGTTGATCCAATTTGAAATTTTTACGTGGTAGTTTTATATAAACTAAAGATATATTTATGAGACGTATAATGTGTTTTCTACGAGGAACTGTAGAAATACGTATACTGTCACCATCTCTGCCATAATAAATGTTATAGAGCGCGATGTACCGTATCAAATAAATTCCTTGGGGAAGTCGTAGACAGCTACCTTGTTTTCTCTTGGAACGATGTGGCTTATAAGCAGGTTACATACAATACCTACAGGACGCATAGCTTTTTTCTTTATTTTTAAACAATAAAAGAAATACGTATGTTCTAGCGAAAGTTAATTTTCATTGGATCGACTTTGGCAAATGTACATGCATATATCCACATTTGATCATGTAAAAAACCAAAAAAATACCGGATAGGCTAGCATTGTACGCTCTTATTTTATCGCGCTAAATGCAGAACATAAATTGGGTTCGTTACGTGCCTTGTTTGTAATACGCACAGAAAGATATTTACGATATAGGAGTGAGTATATGGAATATAAAAGTCGTATGAATGAAAAGCTGATCGTAAAATACGACCGTTATATGATGGGATGACGGTTTAATATCCTATTGGAACGGTCCAGTTATAGATGTACGGACCTTGTAAAATTTAGAACCTCTATTTATAAGGGAGGATTTTTTCTTTTTATGGGGTATTACGGTGCTTAAACTTACGTCACATAAACACTTACTTTCGAATACATTCTTTCAGTCTTATTGCAATTTATTGAAGGGTGAAGCATGCACAAAGAATGATACTTTTTTCACAAGTCCATTCGTATAAACAATTTGTAGGTTATAGATTGACTAGAGCTAACTTATTAAATTAAAACGTGCAAAAAGATAGATGTAATCGTTACTTATGAAACTGAAGTAAAGATTTTATGCACAAGTGCATAAAAGCGCTTTCCTCATGCATGCGTGTCACACATTATTTTATCTACGAGATAGCTAAAAGTTTCCTAAAACCATGCGCAGGGATGCGATTTTATTTTTTGTTTTACGGTTACGTGTTACTTGGTTACCTGGCATCGTTGTTAAAAAAAATCGTTTAGTAATGAAAGTCCGATTTAATTTTCATAGTAGTTTTTTTACACACATTTTAATCCTTTATCGCATGAAATTAACAAAAAACTTGAGATGAAACTTGAAGTCACAGTTTTTATGTCAGGGACTGATATTTTCCACACAATACCGTCTAGAGAAATGTGGCTGTTGTTATTTTCCTCTGGAAATACAAACGCTTCTGTTGTGGCCGTTTCAAAATTTACCAAAAAAATCGTAATCAGAGAGTCGCTTTTCAATTTGACCGGCAAAAAATATACGTGTGTTCTCTGTAGCAACTGTGACTAAAGCAAAATCTCCGCGTGGGTTGTGGTTGGCTTCACTTCACAATCGGAATGCTTGTCAGGCGCTACCACCATTTTAACTTGCTGGGGGAAACCAATGTTTATCAAACAGACATTTTCAAACTCGAATACTTAATAGTCATTAAAACTCATTCAAATAATGGTTATATTTCCATTTTTACTTTGTTGCATTCGACGTTACATTTTACAGAATAATAGAGCAACATAACTCTGCTCTTCAATGCTGTAAAAGATTCAAAAAATGGGTCAAAGATGCTTTCAAATACTTAGATAAAGCCCCGCTTAGTTAAAAAACTTCTAGTGAGTGGTTTCAACGCCATTGTAACATGTAAAAAACAGACATAACATAACATAAATCATGGAATTGAAGATATTCTACGTAGCTGCTTAGAAGAGGAATTTTTTATTTTCAAAAATACTACAAAATTTCTCTTCTAAGCAGCTACGTAGAATATCTTCAATTCCATGATTTTGTGAATCATTTTGAGCAAGAGCAAACATTTTGTGGAGTTGAATGAACTGTCCTTGAGTAATAATCAGTGCTATACAGTATTTTAAATTGTAAATTTATAAAAAGTGTCTCTGGAAAATTGACAAAGAAAAGTTGTAACAGAATATTAACAGGTGTATTTTAAACACAATTGACAATGAATTATTGAGTTTTAAACTAACAATAAAGAATTGAATCTTCATTTCAAATTTTGTAGCACATTATGGTCACATGCTGTATGAATTAGATAATATATTGTTTCATGTAAAACCGTAAAATGTAGAAGGTCGTTGAAATTAAACGATTCTGAAAAATTTAAACACTTTGTTTAATATATATAATATATATTTTATGGGGGCGAAACATTGTTTATTGTAGTTATGTTGATGCAAGCGCATATTTTTTATTATTTTTAAAAAATTCCCTGCCAACCCATTAGAACGCAGTATGTTTTGTATGGGGTGAGGATGCGCAGTCGTTCAATGTTATTATTCATTTATGCCTCGTAAAAAGACGAACACACAACAGTTGTACAAAAACATTTTTTAGTATTTATATTAAGTTGTTTCATGTATTTGTACGTGGTGATGCAATATAAAATTATCAACCGACTACAATTCTTTAAAACAAAAGTTACCCACAAATAGAGAAATTACTAGTTACGTTTAATCATTAGACGATTTTGTTTGAATTTGAAATAGATATAATAGATTAAGTTAGAACGTTAATAGTAGTGTAGCAAATAATACTAATAATCCCACGGTTTATCAAACGTATTTTGCCCTTAAGGCTGTTCTCTCAGGGAACTATAAAGTTTATGTAAATTTATCTCGCTTATTTTTAGAAATGTTTTCCTGATTTTGCACAAACATATAGCTAACATTATTATTTATGTCGTGCACGAGCTATTTTTTTTATTTTCGTCTTTGTTGTATTTAATTTTATTAAAACGTAAAATAATAGAAAAATTGATTTCCTTGTAAGCCCAAATTTCGACTCGCGACATAGATAATAATTTTCTGACAATCCTACTTTTTTTTTAATTTTTACTTAAAAATCAATGAGAAAAATTAACAAACATAATGAATGTACTCGCGTGCGCAACAGGCCAGACTTGGAAGCCGATTAATAGATAAATAATATATTGTTGAATTGTTGATGTCAATTTTTTTTGTACATGACGTGCATTTTAAACAGTTTTAGAAACAGAAAAAACAACAAATAGCTATTTATGTAACAAGAAATAAAAATAGTGAACCGCCTACTAGAAATCTGAAATTGTTCCGAGTGATAAAACAGCCTTAAGCAGCCCGGTGTGCAACAAATTACTATCCAACCATTGAATGAATACGGGACGTAGATACATGTTCGTTGAATAAACAAACTAAAACTAATTATGTGAGAGATTTACAGTGAAGATTATACTTGTTAAAGCTTCAATTGCACCTCGTATGTACGTTATTAACGTCTATTTTGTGTATGGAGGTATCCGTTTAGTTACTACAAAATCTGTAACATTACCTTTCATGTACGTTATTCTACACTTTGAACAAGGATTTTTAATTAATAAAGAATGTATCGATTGTCTCAACAACAATTCGAGATTCGGGTTCAAAGGGAGATTGCAAAAAACAATTCATTGGAAAAGTTGTATTACCAACTTTCTTATAGCATTTTGCATATGATGTACCGGGTTCTTCTTTTTCAATTACACGCTCTATGTTGTAGGTGTAATTATAAAAAAAAATGTCAAAGCATTGTTTATATCCTAGGTAACCTGATAAAAAAAAATAATTAAAATTTTAAAAAATTTAGTATGCAATATTCCAATCATTTTATGTCAACTTGTTTTTACTATTGAGTTTTATTAATTAATTACTAGTGAAATACATAATGAATAGGTGTAATAATGAAGAAAAAGTGACAATGCTTATGTGGTACCAACAAAATCGTAGCTTGAGAAATGTTCGGAACATGTTTTTAGTCCACTACCCTGAAAGGCCTATACCTTGTGCAAAAACCATTCTCAATATTTTTAACAAATTTAAAAGAGATGGTAATGTTATAACTGGCCATAGAAAATGAAGCAAAACCAATCATATTCTAACCGAAGAAATGAAAATAAATATCCTCTGTTATGGAACGGCCTACACTTTAGATGTGGCTAAACATTTTGAAATTTCGTATAGCTCGATATACAGAACCCTAAAAGGATTAAAGTATAAATCCTATAAAATTTCAAATCGTCAACAACTTACCGAGGAAGATAAAATAAAGCGTACCGATCTTTGTGAAACAAAGTTCAATTCGTTGAATGAAAATAAAGAAATGTTAAGTAAAATAATATTTACTGATGAAGCTACCTTAATGGGGAGGTCAACTCTCAGAATTTTCGGTTTGTACTAATCCTTTATTTTTCCATAAAAAAATCACAAATGTCCCTTTTATTAATCCAGATACTGGTACGGTACCAATCCTCATATCCAAAACTTAACTCGGATACAGTACCCCCAAAAGGTTAATGTTTGGCTAGGATGCGTAAATAACTCTCTTATTCGCCCATTTTTTATCGATGGAAATTGAACAGCTGTAAAGTTTTTGGATTTATTGCGAGAAAACATAATTCCAGCAATTGAAAGGCTTAATATTATTGAACCCTGGTGGCAAATGGATGGTGCTCCGGCACATTCGACGAATATAATAAGAAACTTTTTAAATGACACTTTTGAATGGAAGATTTGGTCCTATATCGTGTCCACCCCGATCAGTAGACTTGGCTCCTAATGATTTTTTTATGGGGTAACCTGAAAGGCAAAGTCTATAATAATGTACCCATTAAAAGATCGTATACGCACTGCATGTAATGAAATGAATCCACAATTGGTTCAAAATTCTTTACGTTGCTCTCAAGACCGCTTAGCTTATTGTCTCGAAAGGCAAGGTGGACATTTTGAGTATTTATTAGGTCATTAAAGCAATAAGTACATATTAAATATTGTTAAAGTTCATTGATAAAATGTTAATTTGCTAACCTTGTTTATTTGTCTGCGTTAATAAATTATTGTTTGTTGGTGATTTGCGTTAATAATTTATAAAGAAATTAGTTCTGGATAAAAAAAAATAATTCTAACCCAACTTGTGCAGATTTGTGCAAGTATAACGTGATTTTTTTTCATTTAAAAGTACACATAGAGTAAATATGTAACTAAGAAAGAAGAACCCGGTATGTACCTACATGTGAAAATTATTTTTTAATTGACATAATAAACAAAAAACATTATTAGGTTTTTATCATTTAACGTTACGAGTGACTTTATGTTTATTAGCGTTTTGAGAAAAACTTTGTTTCCACAATCGTTAGCAAAATTGATTAAAAATCAACTCAAAACAGTAAGCAAAGTGGCCCTTTTAATCACAAGTGAGCAAAGTAAATAATTTTCTTCACAAGTGAGCAAAGTAAATTGATTTCTTCACAAAATTCAAAAGCGTATAATTGCTTGCATACTCCGAGTACAATACTTCCAACAATTATTCTGTTACAATGAGATTATAATTAATATAGTAAGTAAAACCGTATCCTTATAGTTATATACCATCTATTAATTTAGTTTAGATACGAGTATATAGAAATTTGTTAAGAATATAGTTAAGTTTTGGCGAATTTATATTAAATTCAGTTGAACGTATATACTATTAAATTAGTCATTAATAAAATAATTATTTTTAGAAAAATTATGTTTTACGATCGTGGAAAAAATTATGTTTAGTACACGTGAGCAATGTCTTTCTCTCTTGCCCGGTTGGCACACTCGCTTCGTTCGTGTGGGCAATTTCCGGTCACGTGAGAAAAAGACATACTTTACTCACTTGTACTAAAAAATAGCTATTTTTTGTTAAAGTTTATGTTCAAATTTTGACCAAAATTGGGAGCACAATTTTATAATGTAATTACAATTTTCAGTATATACACAGTGTTACAAACAGCTATTAGTTTACATAAAGTTGAGTAAGTAAATCAACAGTTTACACCGGAACTACGCATCAGCTTTTGCTAGCGTAGTTTAAAGGCAGAAAACGACGCAAGAAGCGAACCATAGTACAATGTTTCACCCAGTCAAAATATAAAGTTTGGATGTATCAACATTGTTTCTACATTATTGTCTTTTAACACAAAATAAAACAACCTTCCGAAGTGTTTAAAGGGCTTTAACATGATGTAAACAATTTTCTAAGTTTAGCATCGTACCTTGCATTACCTTCCTCGAACATTAAGACAACAAAACTTACGGATTTTATTTTATTTAACTGATGCTCGTTTTTCTTGAAGATATGTCGTGTTGGATATATGGGTGAAAAGATTGCGTATTTAATTTTTCATTTATTGAAACACGATTTCGTTTACACATTCCATTACTTCTACTACTGCATTTCTTTTGAATATCAAGCAATAAATTTTAATTTACAAGTGCGAAATATTCTGAAAATTAATATTTTTAATAATGAAATTAAGAAGAACGATGTTGATTATTTGCTTTTGATGCAAACAGCATAATAGATACTTAAAACTTTGTTAAGTATTTGTTATTCTCAAGACCAATTTTATTTACATCTTAATGTAACGCTGTTAGTTTGAAACAGAACTTTCTGTTTCGAGTTTAACAAAGTTTAAATTACATCACTATTTGCTATACATCCACGCTTTCTAGTTTTGTGTCGTCGTGGCTGAAACGGTTAGAATTGAAATTATTACATATAGCAAAGATACGGCATGCTGTTGACAAGTTAGGGGAGATTTTAACCTCGCTAATAAATAATTTCTCTTTTGCGCGATTTTCCCCTGGCTTAATTTCCTTAACAAGACGTCTACGTTTTAACTCGGCCGTTTATACGCTTATTAATCTTGTGACGTTCTACTTACTTACACAACGGCTGAAATCCTTTTTTTACACAAAAACCGAATTTCATTCGATATAATAAAATGTTTAAATTATGGCGTTTGTAAAATATTTCATTGCATCAAACCGCATATGTTTTTTATAACATCATAAAATTCCCCTTTTGAGAAAACGAATGTAACCGAATATGTTAAACGAAATGTAAGTAAGATTTACGCCATTCTTATGATGCGGTTTTAGAATCAATATCTCTTCAAGCGCTTATGAATTCCACTGAAATATGTTTACTTTCGTTTTACTATTGAAGTATTGCCCCGATGATTTACAAACAATTTCATACTATTTTCGAACACGTTGCACTCGTTTCTTTTTTCAACGTTTCATTGATAATTCTTCAATTTTCAGTTATGTTTAACAATCAAATTATGTGGTGGGTGATGGGGATTATTATTATTACCTTGGAATGAATGGTACAGTCTTTCGCGTTTATAGTGGCGCTGTTAAGAGCAGGTACATGTATTAGTTGTTCCCCTTTAATTGCATACATATAAACAAAATGAAATGGGACATTTTGAAACTGTAAACTACTATGCATATGATAATTTCATAAAAGTTCAACGTTAATTTGCAGTTAGATATGGTAGTTTCATGTATAATATAATAAATTACTCTTTATAGTAAAAAAAAAACTATAACAAAAGATTTTTAAAAGTGAAAGTTGCGATGTTTATTGATTCAAATTAACTTTTTCTGATAAAACATCCATTACAATAGTTTAAGAGATTATTCATGGCCATTGTCCGAAAATTGTATTGTTATGGAAAATATTGGTTTTTAAGTCAGAAATGTTTAAAATACGCACGTTAACGTAGTTGATCAAAAATTACCGTGATAATCATTACAATTGTTTTTTACTTATCAACATTTACAAAAGGCTAATCTGGTATTTGCACATTTAAAATAAGGACTTGTTTATTTAAATGACGTTTAATTTTTAATGTTTCTAAATTTAGTTCTTTATAATTAGTTAATTAATGGTTTGATTCCAAAATATGTTTTGCAAAATTTTATTTGTTTGGGTGTTTATTTCTAAAATCGATCAAAAGTGTTCTGTATCTTTTACTTCAAAATTTCTAATATATTGTCCTATAAATTACATTAACATTTTAAATTGCGAACTCCTGATTATTTTAAAGTGTTAATTTTGTCCTTCTCATTGAATACTAAAGTCTGTATACTATTGGCACGGAGTAATAAATCATAATTGCTTGAAATAATTCTGTATTTTCTTGTGAAAGCGGTACTTCTACGGTTAAGTAAAACCAATAAATTCTAACCAAAATACGATCATTGTGCCGCTCTTGCAGCATATCGACCCATCTAGGGTCTGAGAACAATAGTTTAATATGTGTAAACACGTTGCCATCAGCCCAGGTACTGACGAAACGAGAATCATAGCCGTAGATGTGGCTAATATACCAAGATACAAAAATAATGATCTACTATACAAATAAAATAAATAACATATAACCACATAATAATTCATATCAAGGTAGATTTTACTATTATAATATATTTACCTACTAAAAATATGATTTTCCAAACGTATCAGGTACCTACGCCACTGCAATACGGGAGATTCGATAATTCTGACAGGTTTATTACTCCGCGCCAATAGTATACTGAGTATAAACGTTTACCTGTTTTAAATGTCCGAAATTTTATGAATCACCCTTTGCACTAATTTACAGTTGCAAGTTATAGCTTCAGGTCTTAAGTTTTGTTAATCCAGTATCGAATCTACCTATACCATAGCAAAATCTATCCCACTTTATTTTGTTTATGTATCTACACAATTAAAGGGGAACTACTAATTTATGTACCTGCTGTAAACCGCGCCATTATAAACGCGAAAACTCAATTTGTGTTTGGTTTCCTTAAGGATGATATTTTTTATAAACGATATTTTTTGCTAGGTCTTTGTCAAGTCCATATATAAGTAAATATAGACTTCAACAAGATTTATTTATTTATTTATTTATTCGTATGGTACATTATACAAATATTGTATTGTGATGTAAGTGTTATGTATGGTGCCCCAGAAGATCAGTATAAACCTGTGTAATGTGGATAAAATATAATTATATAAAACAAACTTATTTTGAAGACGAACTGACATAATTGAATTGAATTGGTTGTGCCTTAAAAATAACTTTGATTGTATTTATGTTTTGACATGAATGATTATTGAATTCAGTATTGTTTTAAAATATGTACAGCTAGGTGATCATCACAACAGAAGATTTTGAAGTACTTTTGAATATAATGTAAACATTATGAATGTACTTTTTAAATTTATTTATTTATTTGACTGAATATTCTACTACTGTTCTTGTTTGCTTTACTTTACGTTCGTAGTTAATTTTAGATCTACCCAAGCACTACTCACTTCTCTGAGCGATTGTAATACAGTTCTAACAATCTATTTTATAGATTCCCTATTCATCATATATTTCCATGTCAAGATTTCTAGTGACCTGAATTCTTGTTGGTTACCGACACGTGCGGCTTTGGCTATCCTTTCATTCTTCATCTCCATCTTACGGTTTGTTATATGTCACGCTGTTTCCTGATGATTCTCCCACTTATTTCTAGTTTACATCGTATTGGTTCGTTATACAGCGTGTTAGTAAATAAGTGTGACAAACTTTAGGGGGTTTTTCTGCATAAAAAATAATGTCTGTTTACTATATAAACGTATGCCCGCAAATGCTCAGTTTTCAGTGATATGGGGTGTTCGTTTTTCTTAAAAACTAGAAATGAAATTTGGTAAGTTTTAAGAAGTAGTTATTGCGCATTTTTTTAAATAAGAATTTAATGTTCATGTTTCGCGCGCATATAGGTAATGATTTAATTTAAAAAAAAAAAATAGTTTACTACTGAGATATTATAAATTAAAATCATTTTTGAATTTCTCGTTCTATTTAATGATAAAAAAATCTCTCCTCTTCTTGTTTTTTCGTATGGGGTTCTGTTTTTATGCAAAAAAAAAAACATCATTTCTTTAATACATTATCAAGAACTATCTAATACACTAATATTAAACCAGAATAATAACAGAAAATAACACCATACGAAAACAAGGCAGGAAACATTTTTTCTCACAAATTAAACGAGAATATCTCAATGGCGTACCATTTTTCTTTATAAAATTGAAACCGTTACCCATATGATCATTATATGAAATAAGTTTGTCACATTTATTTACTAACACCCTGTATATACAAGAGATTTCGTTTTTTTGATCGAAATGGTTACGAAGAATCCTCAGGTGTGTTAAATTTGTATATAATTCTTTGTAGATTATTTTATATAGGAGTATATTAAAGTTGATGTTGTCTATTTTGTATTCTTCCATTGACTTTACACTTTCTATGATATTGAATAATATTGTACAATTGGACTCCAACTATCCCATTTTTAAAGGTTTCTTGTTAGTGTACTTCACCTTTTTGTTCTGGTTGTCCGTGTTTAACCCTTCTATAAGTCTAATAATAATAATATAATTCCGGCGAACAATTTTATAATTGTTCACATTTCCTCTGCGGGGTTCTTTGTCGCCTTTTTTGAATACCAGTATGGTGATACTGGTTTTCCAACCCTTTCATTTCATTTTTATTTAACCGTTTATTTAATACTCCCTTTATCTCTAGATAATTTTAATAAAGAATTAGTTTTGATGATAATTTGCAAATATTAACAAGTCTACTCTATAGTTAAGTTTTTCAAATAAAAAATATATTTAGTATTGGTTTGAGTGTCAGTTATAATTTCTTTATTAAAAAACAGTACATTAATGGATCAATCATTATTTAATTTTATTATCCTTTGTATTTTATTTGATTATTATTTTAAATTTTCTTCATTGTGTTTATTATCCAATCCTCCGTAATTGTTTACTCTGACCGTTCGTTGCATTTCTGTTTTCGACCGGCGTGAATTTTTCGTTGCTTTAAGTAGTCATTTATCTATCTCTAGCAGGGAAACTTGAATTTTTATATTACAAGAGATTGTTTCTTCTTACTTCGACATCGAAACAGCAAAACAAACACAAACTAAACACACAAAAAGACCCCATTTACAAAAAATGAACATTAAAAACAATAGTCAATAGAAAAACTTTATTATATTGATCTTCATTAACTGCAATAAACTGCATTTTTTCCCTATATATTTTTAATCAATTTTAATGGTGAGTTAAACCCTTTATGTTACAGACGTGTTTGCACTTCTAAAAGTCGAGCACCCTAAAGTCATCACGATCAACTGTTGCATGCGTCCAATGGTCGCTCATCCAATTGACCGCGTCCAATTACCGCGAGTTCGATTGATTTCTACTAATTGACTTTCTAGTTATTATCATTATGAACATTTGTCACATATTCATTATATTTCCGCTTTACGCCGTTATTTATGTCAAAAACTTTCAGTGTATATTTTTTATAATCTTTTTATTTGGTGGAAAAATATAAAGTTTACTCAACGAAAAGCGGAAGCTATAGAATGTTTCTTTCGAATCGGTGTAAAAATAAATAGAGTTTTAACATAAAGTTTTAACTATGTTTACAATAAAAATGTCAAATCCCATGCGTTTTATACATGTTATTCTATGGATATGGTTGTTGCTTCTTTTATCTTATAGAACTATCTTTGATGGTACAGATAAGTTGAAGAAGTATTTTACAGATTATGCAAATAATTATACTTATGACAATTACTCAATCTTAATCCAAAGGTACTATTATTTATAAACTCAGGTTATCGAAACACCTACCTCACAAGATTATAGCTACACATGGTTATACAACCTGTTACATATCATGTTATAAACATCAAAATTATAAGCAAAAATCTTCTTGATTTTCATCATTTTCTTATTCAAAGTTATCGTACCCGAAAACACAAAAATAATCTAATTTTTTATCCACAAGGACTACTAATGCGATTGAAAAGGTTTAAGTCAATTTATTTTTTAAAACAACCACCGATTTTTCACAAAACCCTTGTGCAGCTGAATTTAATTTTTCAAAACTATCTTTCTAAGTTAAAAGTTTGTTTTAATGTTGTTTTGTTTTCCGCCAATCAGGCTACCTATCATTTTGGAAAAATATTAACTGAATTTTTTACAAATAAGAATTCTAGTAGACCTTTAAATATAAATGTCAAAAATTTGGCATGTTCAACATTAACATTTTCGAGACACACATATTTAATTTGAAAATTTCTTTGCAAACGTAATAAGACTTATAAGCGAATTTATCTTGTCTTCTATCTCATAAAGATTCCGTGCCCATGTTGCCGAATTTTTTTTCTATTGAGCGTACTTTTGCAATTGAAATCTGGGAATAGTGATGGATCTCTACGTGAGTTCTGGTATTTTGACAGTTTCTTATTTTTTTTAACTGACTTCGCCTTTTTAGTACGGAAACAAAAGGTGAACAAGGACTGAAACTACAACGAAAATTTTTAGTGATATTTTAAAACTTTATTTTAAAAAAAATCTTATGCAGCATGTGAAAATGTTGATGTTTCTATTTAAAGATTTCAAACGATTACTTGATCTTTCTTTTGCGTTAAAAAATTATTTTTGCATTTAAAAAAACATTTTGATAGAAAAAGTTTATTTTTACAAATAAAATCAACCAATCAGAGGACTTTTCTGAAAAATCAGTAGTTTTTAAAAAAATATCGTAATAGATTATAGATCTTTATATGTAAGATGTATTTAAGTTTTCATCATTGTAAGTGCTACAGTTCCCAAGAATCTCATGGTATCCCGTTTTTATTTTCGACACACTGTATATTACATCATTTTTAAAAATATTAGTTCTCGTTAATTAAATATTGTTATTTAAACCAAACTATCGCTTCCATGAAGGTATACTAATACTTGTTTGTATACACTATATAAACAAATTGTCTTTGGAAAATATTAATTTTTATTTATATACATAAAGCAAGAAGTTATGAATACTCTAAGTAATTGGAGTGGAACTTTTGCAAATGCACATATCGAATATTATTAAACTAATGTTATCAACATAACCTTAATTTCTATTTCAATGTTGAATGGCTCCTGTTGACACTTAATCCGAATAAAATGCATTTAGACAACCCTTTGTAATATTGATATTAAATTTTAAGCACTGTTTCACGTTTGTATTTTATTATGATGTTCATAGGTATGTTTATTTTTTAATGTACGTAATGTAATATCGTTTTTGAAAACAAAATAAATAAATTAAGTGATAATAACACTCGCGGTAGTATAATTATGGATAATAATACCTCTAACAGAAGTGATTGAAATATTTTCTTAAAAAGTGTTGTTACTTTGACAATGTTTGATGAACTTAACGAAGGATGTTAATTATTGATTAAAGTTATGTTCTCGCGTTACTGTTTATATTTATCTTAAATATTTCACCTGTAATGAATTTTAGTAATAATATGTTTACTTGAGAAGGTTCTATTATGTTTGCTTTTGACAAATTATGCTTCAGTATCGTGTACGTTAAAGGCACATTTACTTAATAGTAACCTGTACGTATACATATTATGTATATTAAATCGTAAATGTGTGGAACATTCTCTTTGCTGTTTGTTCCTGAATTAGTTCGATAAAATATTTAATCATTTTAGTGTAGGTTCACTGACAGAAGCTTTTTTTTAGTTAGCGAACTATAAGTACAATTTTTAAAATGCCACGTAATTGAAAAGAAATTAAATTATTCATTTACCCCTTTTTAGTGATTTTTGAAATATTCGCATTCTGACACCAACATTTTCCTGCATCGTTAGCCAAGTAAATTCATGCCCGTAAGGACGTGCATATTTAAATGCGTCCCGACGGTGCTGAATATTTGGCATTGATTTGGAGAAGCCATAATGCGGGATTTTTCATCATCGCGGTCAACTACGATGATTAAGAAGTAGATCGTTTTCAATAACAACGGTGTCTTTCAGTAATTTGTCATTATAATATCCTTTTGGAATATGCTTAATCAATTCTAAGGCGTTAATTAAATGGGTTTAGGAGTTTTGTATTTTAAAATACGTTTATTAAATTTGAAAGAAAAGAAACCCCGGAAATTAATATAACGTTTTAATTACGGAATTTATTTTAATAATTTTTAGAGCGGCGCAATTTGTTTAAAAGGATACAACACGGTTAGCAAGAGGCGTTGAAAAATGACAAGTATGACACGTAATTTTGCTTTTAAAACAAATTACTTTTAGAAATTGATCTTTTTGGCTTAAATGTGCATAAGCTTTAGATAATACTTTTTTAATCCTATTAGTAGCTTGTAATTTTATTTTTATTGCTATTTTGCATTTAGTATTTTTTATCCTCTTTTAAATTGTTTTTTGTTCGTAATATTTTAAATACCAATTTTTTTGTCTACAAACTCTGATGCTTATACATATTTTCAAAATTATTGCAAGTAAAAGCGCTCATTGAAATTTAAAATGAATTAAAGAAAGAACAAAGATAACTAAATACTTTATAAAAGCTATTGTTTAATTATAATTCATTCTGCTTTACAAATTCTCATTTTTAAACAAAAATGGGCGGCAAATTTTCCTAATTATATAATTTTATACTCGCCGCCTTTACTTGCGATGATCTTGTAATTTAAATTTATTTCATTGTGTTAATTTTGTTTTAGTATTTGTCGAGTTATTAAAATTATTCGAGTGTAGCACTAAATGTATAAGAAATTTGTAATTGTAAATATAACGAACGATGTTAAACTTTGTTTCAGAAAATTCTAACTTTACGTAAAACTTTCTTCCGTAGTCATTAACTTTTTAATGGTATTTAACAGCGTGTGAAGAATTTAATGCAAAGTGGCTTTAGTTGGGTATTAATTAGTGTTTGTAGTTATGCTTTTAATTGAAGTTAACAGATATAACAATAATGTAAATATTATTGTTGCAAAATCGTTTCATTTTATTTACTATTCCTGTTGGAAATTTATTATTTTCTTATAAGACTGCTTTATTGTGAGCATTTAGTTATATTGACGCAATCATTTTTAGTTTAGAAACTCAATATGGATTAATAAAATACCTATTTTGAAAAGATTATTGTCAGACAGATTCTAATCGTGTAGAAAGATTTTTCTGTGCACTTGTGTTGTAATGTTTGTGCGTTGTTTTTGGAACAGTGATATTTTGATATTAGACGGGTTGTTCGAAAAGTAAGGTCCAATTTCTTGTAACACATTTAAACTATGCCTGCTTTTTGCAAATTCTTAGACAAATGTGTCAATAAAAATGGAAATGATGTATGTAAGGAATAAAATAAAAAAAATTTGCAAAAACTGTCATGGTTTAAAAGTGTTACAGTAAAACCTCTAAATAGCGGTCACTAAAATTTGCTGCAAAACTGACCGGTATATGGAGGTGGCCGTTATTGGGAGGAAAAAAAATTATTTCTATGCGGTGTTTATTAAAATCTTTTAGGTATGGAACATAATACGGTTCGCTATAGGGTACTATATATCTGCATTAAAAATAACTATAAATGTGCTGATGCAATATTAAATAATTAGACGATATAATAATGGAAGAGTTATACATATTGAATACATAATACATACATTTACATAATATGTACATATTAAATTACATTTTTGTGAAATATTTTTGTATTGAGGTTTGTTTTACATTTTTAGTTTAGTTTGTAAAACAGAAGATTCACATTTTGATAAAATTTAAAGTACTTCTACCGCTAGCTCACTCTTATCATTAGAAAATAGAAAACTTTGCACATCTCTTAGTTTTTCACACACTTCACCCATATCTTTAATGTTTGACGTAAAAACTTCGGATTCTTCTGCACCACTTTCATTGTTCGAATCACAGCCTTCACTATAGTCTAATTCACTGATTATATCTTGAATACTTAAATTGGGGCTTTCGGTCAAAATATCACAATCAATAGATGCATAATTTTCAAGGCTTACACGTTGATTACCTTCTAGTAATACAGGAAAAAGCTGAGCTAGTGGAATTTCGTCTTCTTCATCGAAATCTTCTTGCAGGACCTTTTCCGAGAATCCTGCTTTCGCAAAACATTTAGCAATTGTAATAGGCGAAACGTTTCTCCAGGCTACTGATATCCAAACTAAAGCGCTGGTTAAATTGATACTTTTTCCGCATCTTCAAAAGGACGTTCGGTATTTGTGAATGTTAGCAGCCTTTTGATTAAAAACTTCCTGTAGGCCATCTTAAAGTTTTGGATAATTTCTAGATCCAGTGGCTGGCAATGGGATGTGGTGTTTGGGGGTAGAAAAACAATGTTCACATTTTCAAGAGTCACTTTGGGATGAGACGTGGCATTATCCAGAAATAATAAGACTTTTCTTTTTTCCATTTTTCATCAAATTTTTTAGCCAGGAAGTCATAATCTCTACCGTCATCCAAGCTTTTTTATTAGATACCCATTCTAAGGGCAATTTGTTGATATGAGAGCCTTTAAAGCATCTTGGGTGTTTACTTTTTCCAATGATTAACCTTCCATATTTGTACAAAATAAAATTGTCAATCTTTGTTTTGCAGCTTTTTTACCACTACATTTATCGTTTTTTAAAGAGAACGTTTTGTTTGGCATCGCAAGGTAAAAATCCGGTCTCGTCAGCATTGTACACATTTTTGGGTGAATACTCCTTCAATATTACTGACAGCTTTGCTTTCCAAGCTTCAACAGTGTCCAGGTTAATATCAGCTGACTTCCCGCAAATTGTTTTAAAGGTTATGTTATGTCTTTGACAAAATTTCTCAAGCCATCCATTTGAAGCTTTAAAATCCGTCATTTTTAATTTTTCGTAACTTCCAATGCTTTCTCTTTTATTAAAGGGATATTTTTATTCCTAGCTTTACAAAACCAATTGTAAACTACTCGGTCAATTTCTAAATCTTCAGTTCTAGGAAATTTTCCTGCACTGGTATTGAACTTTTCACTTTTCAGAATTATATCAATTTTCTCTTTAAGAGACAAACGTTTTCTTTTTAGCGACATTGTAATTTTTCTGTGCGTCTATATATGACAGCACTGTTGAACATACTAACTCAAACTATGTACGCAAAATACGATTTTTGGGGTGAGCTTAATGAGACTTTAATTGCCCTTTCTCTGTAATGACTGTCTATTGTAAATTGAACAAATTCTTTAAATCCGTTCTTAAATACCGGTAATTACTTAAGCCTCACACAATGAAACAATTGTATATTATGCACAACTTGGACGCTAAGCTGTTGTCTACTAATGACCTTACTTGAGAATAGCCGGAAATGGGAGGTAGAATTACATGTACTTTTCCAAGAAAGATTACAAATAAGTGGCCGTGGCCGTTATCGAGAGGTAGTCGCTATTAGGAGGGTCATTAATATGGATATTTCCTTATAATTAGTTTTTGATGGAAAACTTGGCCGGTTTTAGAGGTGGCCGCTTTTAAGAGGTGGCCGAAAATAGAGGTTTTACTATATAAGAAATCTGTATATTTTGTATATTTTAATTTTACTACTCCAATCGTCTACGATGGGGATAAATACGGTTCAAGTACGTTAATCGTTGTATTCCTTTGTTGTAGACACATATTAATTACATTGAAGAATGCTTATGGGAAAACGATACCTTCTAAAACAGAAAAGTTAGTATAAAATGCACGAAATGGCAGGTGACATCTATTCAAGCACTCACATGTTTCTCAACTAGCACAGCACTTGGTTCAGAACTTTAAATTCGTGCTAATGTTGTTATTCTAATGTTACAACGACGTTTTTATTTATTTAACCAATTAATTACTAATTGTTTTTTTTTCATTTCAGGTATACTCTCGTTGCGATGAAACAACATGCACGTATTAGTTGGGATACACAACAGTAATTTGGGTAACCACTTTCAGTTTCACAATTTTTCAGACCTTTGACTTCTTATTTGCATCAAAGTTGCATAGTAATGTAATGATTTAATTTTAAATGTATTCCAATTTTTATTATTTCACACGAAATTAATCGCGTTTTAAATTAATGTATATTTTATGTATTTTAATTAATATTCCTGAAGGCAACAATCTCGCAAACATAACCAAAACTTTTGAATCAATATTTCAAAACAATACTATAACCTACAAAAAGTGTCTTACTATCTCAGTCGACTGTGATGCAGATAAAAAGTGCATGGATTATATCTACGAAGTTAATGTGCAACGTCATTTCAAATAATTTAAAATTTTTTGTTTGAATAAGATTAGATTCGACCATAGCCAAGTGAAAAAATATCATATCACAGATACGACTTTATACACTTGAACGTCGAGATATAGGTATTTAGGAGCTTGAAACAGTTTTTCGTGTGAATTTACAACCCGATCTATTTTTTTCTGAGCATACAAACAATCAGAATGCATCAGAGTACCATTATAATATAAAAATATATACTTATTATGAAAAAGCCCACTTTCAGTGCTCAAATACAAGTAAACGATTACGTTTCTGATTAGCCGTAAATAAAATAAATTAGTTTCAGTCTAAGTTTACATTAACCCTTTCCGGCCCAAATTCTTGTTTTCGGGGAAAAAAAATTAATTGGGCTGAAATGTATTTGGTAGTATGTTAAATAAGACATGTTTACTAAAAAACAGAAAAAAATATTTTTACAAACGAAAATTTTTATGATGCCAAGTGGCATCATTGAGCTTACGATATGTATTTAAATAAAACATTTATTTGTTGTAAAAAAGTTTGAAACAGTTTTTGTCTTTAGTTAAACACAATGGTGTCTGACATTTTCGCACATCACCCTCGAATATGCTTTAATACATAATCGGCACCTTTTTTCGGCTCAATATGTATTGGGAAATGTTGGAATCCATCATATCTCATGTCGTCTACTGGAGCTGGAACTTTAGTATACTTCCTGAAAGGTGGTGGTGTTGATGATGGTGATGATGTTGTGGACGATGGTCTTCCTCTTTGCGAATAATTGCTCCTTTTCTAGCCCTCAGAAGTGCGTGTGCAATTTCTGATCTAAAAACTAAAAGGCTTTTCCAATTTTTCTGACCACTTTGTGACATGTGACGTCTGTATAAGAGCCATGCATTCACAATACACATATCGACCAAATTCCAAAAATTCTTAAGTAGAACCTTTTCACTACAAAATTTATGCGGTATAATGCTACAAGCATATCATGGAGATCAACTCCACCCATGAAGCTATTGTAATGCTTGATTACACCAGGACGTTGTACATCTATAAATCGCTTATCACCAACACTCCATCGTTGCACAGTTTCAATAGGATATACTCCTTTACAAGAATCGAAAATCAAAAGATCCTCTTCCTTCTTTCTTTAAAACTTGGTCGTTTTTTAAACTACCGCAATGTAGTCGATTACTTCTGACTGTCCCAGTTGAATGTATTCCAATATTTTTCAACTGCCTGAAGAGTTCGGGGATGTAAACCAATTGTCGCAGTACAATTTGAAATTTTGGTGTTTTGGCAAATTTTGACATAACCTCATTACAATATCACCACTTATTCCAAGTTCTGACGTTTCTTTTACTGTCCCTTTTCCAACATAAATTTCAAAATCATGGATAATTCCGTTAGAACTAGCACGAGCAAACATCTTTATGCCCCACTTGTGTGGCTTGTTTTTAACAAATTGTTTTAGAGAACTCCGTCCTTTGAATGGAATAATAATTTCGTCTACCGAATTGTGCTCTTCTGGTTCTATTTTACGAAGATTTGCTCTAATTGCTTCAATTATAGGACGAATTTTAAAAAGTTTGTCGTATTCAGGATCGTTGCGCGTCTTCAATTGGGAATTGTCGTTGAGGTGCAAAAAATTTCTCAGTTTATCAAACCTGTTCCTAGACATGATGTCTGCAATTGGGCTGTATCTAGAACTTTCAGCCCAGTACATCCTATAACTGGGCATTTTTACAACACCACTCAAAATATGACATCCTATGAATTGCTCAATTTCTTCTTTGTTTGTGTTTACTGAAATCCCCGTTTTTCTACAGAATACAAATTAGTTTGAGTAACTACATGGTCTATCAAATTATCATCAAACAATTGTTTGAAGTAATTTAACGGCGTCATTTCAGGGTGAGGTGGATCAGAAAACATTGGGTAGCAATCTGCACTTATGCTTTCCAAATCTTTTGCTGCCAATGGTATGTATTTTTTTATTCGTTTTTTTTATCTGATATCCAACTTTTAAATTAGCCAATGGCAAATCATCTTCGGAACTATATTCACTATCTACGTTTTCCACTTCTACATCGACACCGTTCACAGGTACAGATGTAGAGGGAGAATTTTATTGTTTGTCAAGTTTGATGCCGTAAAAGTTCATCATCTTCACCGTCTGACTCGATATCTACGTCAGAAATATCACCTTCTAATAAAAGCAGTAAACGACGTACCTCATCTTCCGTCAAACCTTGTCGCGACATTGCCATTTTTACCTGAATAGAAAAAATTAAACCATAATTCGGAATGAGTTGAAAAATAAAAATAAATTTGTTACAAAAATGTTCTAGTCAACAATAGAAACACAAATTGAATTTATTCATTGAAGCTCAATGACGCCACTTGGCATCACAGAAAGAAGGTGTTTTATTTACAGGTTTTCGACGTGTTTTTAACATTTAGTTTGATTTAGTTCATATAATAAACATTTTACCTACCAATAAAAATATATGGCCTCGAAAATATTTTTTTCAGTAAATTTTAAAATAATAAAAAACCGCGGGTACTAGCACAATGTAAGCAATGGTAACTCAGAACATCAAACGCATGTTGTAAAAGGTAAAATGAGTTACAGATGCCTTTTATGTGTCAGAGACCTCTGTGAATGAGTAGATTTGACGATAATACAAAGAACTGCAATGCATTGTATGTGGTTTGAAACGTAAGCAAGTTAAAACGACACGATTCCAAATGGAATCACTGGGCTTGAAAGGGTTAATATACATGTTGATTATGTTGCATCCTTATACCATGTGATTCCGTATTTAAGGTATCTCGTTGGTGTCGAGGTAAGCGAGTATGGCTCATAATCGTGCGATCTCAAACATTCAAAGCCGAATTGTAGATCAAAATTTAATAATAGTAAACATTACCTCAGGTTGAGGGTATTATAAACAAACTTTAGGTTCTAATTCGACATAGGTACAAAATATAAATAAAAAAATCTATTTTCTATAATAACCACAATTTCACTTAAAAGTTCTTTAAAAATGAATTAAAAGTAATACAAAAAATCTTTGACTGAAAAGCTTTTACTGTTATTACTCACATAAAAACAATCGCTATTGTAAATTACAATATTTCGAACGTTCACTTAATATATACTCTTTTTTTCTAAAACCAACCGTTTAGATTAAAGTTTTATAACATATATCATTTGTTTTAATATTATAATAGTTTTATGGTGGTTCATGCGACAGAACTTATATTCGGCCACTTGATAATTATTTTCAACTACTACTAAAGCAACAAATTTCCTTAGGGATCACTTGAAAGTTTCGCTCCTATCATAGCATAAACTCTCAGAAGTTTGTTTCAGCAGAATCATCATCTATTAAACAAATCCGAATGTTTCTATTAATAGTTACAATTAGTTGGTGGTTCGTGAAAATCAATATGAATCCTTTCTTTCTGTTTTTAATAATAATAATATTTTTATATTACTGTTTTTTATAAGTAATCATTTTGCAAAATAGAATGTTTGAAATATTAATGTTTGAGTTTGAGATTTTATTTTAATAATTTCTTCGACGTCTCCTTAACTGTTTAAGACGTAAAGTTTAATTAAATTTATGCATTTAAAAGTATACGTTTAGTTTTAAAGAAAATTACGCTTCCTATAAAACCACTTTTTATATGTCTCTATCTTTTTAGTGCCTTCTCTTATAAATTGAAAAAGAAAAACTAGGAACTTTTTTAATTGTATAGCAGCGAATTGCAGTGGAACACCAAAGTTTAAAATTTAGAGAATAGGAAAATTTTAATTAAAATATATGTGACTGTTGACACACACACACAATATCGAATGATTGTGTTGTGCAAGAACCGCTATTGTAATTGATGGATGATGATTAGTTAATAAATCTACTTTTCTCATAAGGTTGTTTTAAGTTTTTGTAGTTTTCTATTTTTTACTTTTTATGACGAATTACTGTTAGTACATTTTAATGAAGTAAAAAAAAATTCTGTATAGAGGCCGGCCGGTTGTCCTATCTGTATGTAAACACGATATCTAAAGAGCTACTGGTACGCTGCAACAGTTTATACGTTATTCCAAGCTTGTTAGTATCAGGTGGAGTTTTGAGAGAAACGTTTTTTTTCTTACGTCACCACGTGATCCATAGTTTATTAAATTTTCGGATTACATTCTTGACTTGATTGTTTTGCAATTAATGAATATTTTTTTAAATTATCATCTTAATGCCTAACTTCTCAAATCTTAATAATCAAAGGCTTTCTGTGTTTTAAAGTATATGTGTCAATGGATGTTTCCATGCCATTTACGGTAATTGTGGCGATTCAATGAACTTGTAGATGACTGGTTCGTAATTAGAACTAAATGCATTCAATTTTAGCTGTAATTTGCACACGTTAGTTGTCTTCTATAAGTGTGTCTTGCATATAGAACTTTCGTAGATTGCTGTAACAATACCATTGATAAAATATAAAATAAATGAACTCTACATAATTAAGTAATATGTTTATTTAATACCATACTTACACGTTTGCAACGATGAATATTTAATGTGGCACAGCACGAGTCTATGTCACGTTACGTTTTTTTATCAGAAAGGTGCTTAAGTTTATATAATATTTTATTTTTGCTTTAGTCGAAGTCAAAACTGATGACACAAGTTACGTGAGGCAAGTGAGGTCTGAATGTAATAATACATAAATATACATAAAAAATTAATTTTTAGTCACGAATACAATTTTGAAATTTTGCTCTAGAGCTAATTATCTTATATAAACGAACAACTGCTTTGAAAAGTTGTACTGAACTGAAATACTTATTTACATTAGAGTGTGGAAAGTAGGATTTTACGGCGCGACAACTTAGCTGGAGAACCGTAAAATCACTGTACATATGAAATTTTTATAACATTTTTTGGCCGACGATCATCATCAAAAAGTAAAAAAAGAACAAACAGATTTTAAGGGGGCAAACTTACATGTTATTTTACCATAAGGCGTAACGTTAGTTAAAATTGCGTATAACGTAATGGTTTACCTTCAAATTCATGCCAAGTATAAATCAATAAATCAATTAAGTGCGCAAAAGTTTGCAATTTGTTTAAAAAATAAACAAATAGTCGACGTTGTGAGTGACAAATTTCTTATTGTAATTGAGACAAAACCAGTGGCTCAATTTGTTGGTGCTTGTAACATGTTTGAGATATTGCTATCTAGGCGACGTAAGTCTTTTGAGAATATTCTAAAAGTAAAATGAAACTGTTATTAATGAACGTTTATTATTGCCCATTAGAGTAATGTAAATCGTAGTAAAAAATTATGTCAAGAGATAGCGCTTGTGCCTGTAATTTTTATATGATTTTCTCCAAATATCAAAAATACTTTCCGTTTTACCACGTGAAATCATTGGTTAAAACTATAATATTTTCTCCCTGTTTTAGATTAGCATTTCATGAATAGCACCTTTGTTTTCTAATTGATATACTCATTGATTATATATAATATACTTCAATTTAGGTACGTGTATTATCTTTATATTATTTTTTATTACCGGTCTTGTATTTCTTGATTTTAGTAGAAACGAAAAACTGTAATGAAAAACTTGAGCAATCTTCACTAGAACCTGATGTAAATATTTGTCTGTGCCTTAATGTCGTAAAAGAGGCTTATCATTCTCGGACATTGTCATAGCCCTAAATCGCAAATTTTTTAGTCGAATTGCAAATTCTGGGTGCGACGATATGGATATTCACTTCACCAATGAACAATAAACTACACTTCGCTAGTTAAATCGCCACCTCAAATAAATTAAATTTGTAGTAACCTACTAGAAAACAAATTTTAGTACTAGTTTTTCTGTGGTACTAGGTAATTTCGGCGACGTACGTTCACCTATACGGTGTCTGTGTTAACAATAATAGTATTGTTTATGCTACTTCAGTTTCATGCAACTAAATAACTAACTTTAATTTATGTTTTTCTGATAAAGAAAAATAACGCGTAATCGAGATTAATCTTTTTTCATATTTTTGTGATAATCCCGTGGTAGTTTTTACTTTCAAACCGTATTTATTTCGACCTTAATACAAACAAACCGTTGTATGTATTCTCGAACAAGTGGCTTCCTCTATTTGAATGAATGTTCATGTTACCAAAATTGGTTTCCACTAGTCATTTAAGCGGCATTTTTTGCATGGCATGTGCCGCCTCTTTGCAATCAGGATCAATTGGCGCAAGTGGCATCTGTTGATAGTGAATTAAAGTAAATTCAATCGCTTGCCCCCTTAAGTGTGCTGTTTAACCATCTTGACATACACCACCTGATGTGTGTCAGTTCATTTATTTAACTGGCGTATAGATGGCGGCATCAATATCATCATCAATAAAAAAATTAAATGCACCCTTATTCTGTACATTATCGTGTCAAGTATTGTGTAAAGTAAATTTTTAAAAAATTTTGAAAATCAATGTATACTTAGTTTATTTCTAAAACGTTCCCAAATAGCAGATAAATCAGTCACTACTACACCGCATAGTAGCCGTACTTTACCGCATAGTAGTTGTATTTTATCACATAGTAGTCGTACTTTACCGCATTATGTGTAAAAATCATGTTTCAAGACAAGTATGAACAATTGAAAAATGTGCTTTATAGTTCAGGAGGCCAAAATAGTTATTTACATTAGAGTGTGGAAAGTAGGATTTTACGGCGCGATAGCTCATTAGCAGGAGCGCCGTAAAATCACCTTACACATGAAATTTATATAATATTTTTGGGCCGGCGATCATCATCAAGAAGTAAAATTATTTCTACTGATTTTAAGTAGGCCTGGCTGTTTAACCATTTCACATACATCACCTAATATGTGTCATTTCATTTGTTTAACTGACGAATAGATGGCGCCATCAATATCATCATCAATAAAAAAATTAAATGCGCTCTTATTCTGTACATTATCGTGTCAAGTATGGTGTAAAGTAAATTTTTTAAAATCAATTTATCGGATTTTATACTTAGTTTATTTTTAATACGTTCCCAAATAGGAGATAAATCAACCACTACTTTACCGCATTGTGTGCAAAAATTAAGTTTCAAGTATGAACAACTAAAAAATGTGCTCTACAGTTCAGGGAGCCAAAATGCTTTTTTGCGCTAGTGTCTTGCGGCTTTGATTCTGTGACAATACGGTAGTTTAAGATAATAGTATATCATCCTTTCAATTTCCATTCCTAAAATGATTTGCGCAGTTTTTAGTTTTATAATTTTTCTCTACATATTTCAATAGTGAATTCATCTAACGGGTGGCCCATTAGTGCGAGAAAGGTGGATATATCGGAAAATATTGGGGTTAGAAAAAAACTTTTGCAAAAAGTTGTGCCAATCAATGAGCTGCAAATTTAAAAATTATTTTCGTTTACACAGGGTGTTCCATAAAAGTGTGACATATCAAAGTTATGATTTTTTAAATGGATACACCCATTTTTTATTACAAATTTAGATTTCTTGAGAAATTTTAATGTGACTTTATGCATTATACATAGTGTCTAAAATGGAGGGTTTTGGATGATTTCACTTTTTCGGGAAAAATTGACTTTTCGAAAAAATTAAATAACTCAGTTATCCTGGAATTTAACCATCTGCGATTTCGTAGCTTTAATATGTATTACATGTGCTAATTAAAGCTGGTTGTTTACCTTTCTAACCTTGCTAGGTTTTAAGTAATCAATTAGTTAAATTGAACTCTCTAAATTCATGGATAACTTGATTTTTTCAAAGGGCACTACCTACTTTTTTATGTACCGTTGAACGTAGAATCTCATTAGCTTTATAATAATAAGATTGTAGGTATCTAGCTCTTACGGATTTTTGCGAAGAAATTCAAATTTGTAGTAAAAAATTAATGGTTCTATTTAAAAAACTATAAGTTTGGTGTGTCGCACTTTTATGGAACACCCTGTATAAACGAAAATAATTTAAAAATGTGCAGCTCATTGATTTGCACAACTTTCATTGCATAAGTTTTTTCTAACCCCAATATTTTTCGATATATCCATCTTCCTCGCACTAATGGGCCACCCTGTATATTTTAAAACATTATCCTTGCAATATGCCAAATATGAAGATCAAATTTTCTAAAACGAAAGGAAAATGCTACTCCAAAACTAGCTACGCAGGAGGCACGTTTTTAATTCAAATTCAAAAATTTCAAAAACGATTAGATACAGGGTGCGGCACTATCAACGAATTATTCTGTACCACTAAAACGACAAATAATGTAAGAAATCTTAAGGCATACATTTATTATTTTATTTAAGTTTTAAGTCGTTAGTGTTATGCGGTAGTATTTAAAACACCCTGTACATCATAACATAATAGTAAATATTACAAAAGAGATGTTAAAGGTTCTTAATAAGGTGGTGTAAACTAAAGTTGCTTGTTCTTATTTATCTTGAAGTTATTGCATTTTTTTGGAGGGTCTGCAAATCGGGTAAAATCGATTTATCTCAGAAACGGAAGTAAGTAGGTATAGGGACATGTTAAAGAACATACATAATTTTTTATCGTAAAATTCAAAAATAGAAAAAAATACAGGGTGATCTATTTAAAATAACCCAACTTTGATATTGTACGTGTTTCTAGAGCACCCTGTACAATCTAAAATATTTTTAAATATGGTTTTGAATAATCGTAACATATGTATGCCTTAAAATTTTTAACATTGTAGTTTTAATGCTATAGAATAATTCGTTGGTAGAGCCCCACCCGTATATGGATAGGTATAGGACATTATACATAAAATGCGTTTAAATTTCATTCCGAATCTAAAAATGAATTACTATATGAGACGCCCCATTTGAAATAAGCAAGTTGGCAGCAACGTCCGGCTTAAATCGGAAGCGACCGGAAGTTGAAAATAGTATACTTAACCCCAAATTTTTATAGGCGTTTCTAAATTACATCCCAATGAACTTTTAATGAACGGGTTGGGTGAATAACCCTATATAGAATTAATTGTAATAATTATAATTTAGCATATTTTGGGAAAACCAAAAGAGCAATTGTAACTAGATTCAAAGAGCACATGGCTCATGTTAAGATTAACAGACCCGAAATATCTAGTGTTACCCATCATATGGTAAATAATAAACATAGTATAGATTTTAATAACTTAGAATTAGTTAAGCAAGAAGTAGACTATAGAAAATTAAATACTATACAAAGTTTAATTATCTACAAGACAGAGTTAAGTTAATAAATAATGACAAGGGTCCTAACCTCAACTCCATTCTATTTAGTTGAACCGATAGTTTAAACTTAATTATGTATTTAGTGTTAGTCTTCTGCTGAAGATGAGATCATAGCTCCCTAACTACATGTACTCAGTTTGAAATAAAACAGTTGTGGTAGAACAGATATACAGTGTTTACAAATTCGGAGCGCGATACTTTAGTATGATAACCTTCATTGAGGTAATTTTTTGAAATAAAATATAAATTATACATTCACCTACCTCCTTTTCCATTTTATAAGTTTATAAAACTATTTTTGATTGATAGGACATGTATCAAATTTCTGAATTTTTAACTTACTTATCTCACGTAAATTTTTATTTAATGTTTCATGTCATGGAACACAGATGGTTACTAAACAATTTAGCCGATGATTTGTTATTTTAGCATTTTTTTACATACTTTTACAAAATTATAAAATTTGGTTCAAGATTTTATTTTTTATGGTAATTTGAACAACCTTACAAAAGTAGAAAATGATAAAGGCATAGTATTAGTCAACGACATTATTGTACATACATTGAGTCTGAAAGCATGAAAGTAACCATTTGATATAACCCAAAACTCGATCAGATATGAATGCCGTGTTATTTTTAGGGATGACCCTACAATGAAATAGCACAGTCTTCTTCCGCTTAGTGCTAACTGATCTTGTATCAGGTAGAAATAACCATGAGTCTTTTCAGTTTAGCATTATGTTCATCAAATAGTAGTACAAATGTTTGTACTGCAACTTCTTTAGGGGTAATTTTCAATTTGGCCAGTTTGTAAGGACACTTTACTTTAACTAACTGCTACATTATCCCTAAGTAATCGAACAGGAATACGGAGCTTTAGGAGATATGAACAATTCGCTACTTTGGACTTCATATCCAGATGCTTCTGCAAATTTTCTTTTCACCATTTTCGCATGGTTTCGGCCCCAGTTTGTAGCAGCACTTTCGGAAAAATTGAAATATATCAATCTTTGTGTTACTTTTTTTGCATCTGTGGTTTATCGTCTATTTGCAGACTGTACCAAAATTAGATGATGTTTATCGGAGAATTTGTTTTGTCTGATTGTTTCTCGTTCCGAGGCAAGTAACCTCTTTCTCCGCTTTACTCGATTGACTAATTAAGGAAGAATTATATCGGAATTATATCTAGCATTCCATAGTCTTCGACCGCTTCTCCTTTCCTTACTTTTTAATGGACCACAAACAGTTGTGCTCGGCTATTTATATAGCGTCGTGTTTCCTTCATATTCGCCATATTAAGTTTACTATCTTACTCTTTGTGGTCATTTTTTTGTGAGTTACGTGAAGATACTCTTTCTTCCAATTATAGGAAATTGATGCAGCGTGGTATCGCACATTATAACTGTGTTTTAATACAAAGTTAACCCTTTTCCGCCAATGAGTTGTGCAACAACGGCATTATAGGTATTTGCTGCATTCTTTTCATGTTGAAAAGTAGACTATGTGCATTATACGTTAAACGATGCCAACAAGAAAGCATATCGTTAAACAGTCTACATTCTACTAAGTTTGGAATTTTCATAATTTCGTTTGATTTTTGGCTCAATCCGGAAATATGCTTTGCAATAAAAATGGTCTCCGAAGACATGCTTAGGGCAATTTATAATGTTTGTTATTGTTTTTTCTTCTTTGTGGAACTAACATTTTACCGGGTTAATTCTCGTAACTTGGTGCAGAAATTGCTCAAGAGATAACATTTATACATATATTACACACACACACACACACACACACACACACACATATATACATAACATTTATGTAGACTGGTTTTAATATTTTTGGTTTTACACATTGGCCAATATTTATTCCTTACACCAACAAAAAGTGGTTTACTCGATTTGGCTCCAACAAGGCAGGCGACTCCACAAGAAGCATCACATTTGTTTTGTATGGACGTTTTGACTTCCACGATGTCGCAAAGGTTGTTTCTGCTACTTTGTCAAAATTTTTAGCAAACTATCTCCTAAATAGTTGTAACATCTTCATAATATCGAACATCTGCCTCATTTGAGAAAAACCTGACCCTGTTGAAACGGTGGGTAAAAACGTATATGTTTCTTTAAGGCGAGTATTTTTTATTTAAATATCCATTATTATCTGATAATTTTTATTTAACCGAATTTTCAATTAATTTACAAAATGAACTCAAGTGTCATATATAAAATAATACGTTCTTGTATTATATGTTAGATATACATACTCGAATTTCCTTATGTTAATTCTGTTGATCAAAATTTAATGAATGATGATCAAACTGATTTCAAGAAAATTTATATTATTCACTTAACACATGTTCTTAATTTATGTATTTACAATACAATTTTTAAATAATTTTTGAATGTTAATCGAATAGAAAATTTTGTATTGGATTTGGCTTTTAGTTGTTTAAGAAAACAAGAATTGATCCGTTTTTATTTCCCTTTCATTTATTTGCAATAGAAACAAAATTAATGTGGATAGGTCAAATAAATTTTTCCTTCGGTAACATCACCCTAAAATCTTTTCATCACCCCTACTTATTAGTGTCAAATACATCAACTTCCCTCATTTTATCCGGAATTGGTCGATAAAAAGTACTCGGACCAAATTCTGTTCCACACAATGGACTCGTTTCTTTTGCTGACAGCGTTGTTACCTCTTCTGTAGTATTGCATTCCCCTTAGAGTTAAATTTTTAATTCTTCTCACAATTAGAACTTTGCATACAATTAAGATTTGACGTTAATTGCCAAAGTTCACAAGAGGTAAGAAAATATAATGACAGTTTGACCTAAATGAAGGAATGAGTTTAGAGAAGTTTGGCAAATATGGAAATGGAAACGCGATCACACGTAATTTCGTAATGTGCTTTTAGAGATACTCGTCATTTTCAACTTGTTGGTTTATTAATGTAATTCCGAGTTTATGCGTTACGTACAGATACAATAAACAGGTTGATCAATCTCGACGTTAATTACATACATAATTACAACTCGACGCTCCTCATCTCCAATCTGTAACATAATTGGTACAGAAACAGGTGCAATTTTTTTTTATTTTTATGTTACAAGATGCAAAGCCAATTTCTGATTTGATAGAAACGAGGAGGTATTTTAAAAATGCAAAACCAACAACCAACAAATCGATCGACCGAATAAAATATTTAAAAAGCCAGCGGACTTCCAAGGAACAAAGTTTACAGGGTGCTTAAATCGGCGAATTGTACGAATGAAGAAAAAGAAAACACAAACTTTTTATTTAAGAAGGTCATGAATATTCAGTTTCGTATGGGAATTCAAAAGGGACGTGTGAACTCTAATTCTCTATTAAACTGTATTATCAATATTATAAAGGACTAATTAAATTCGAATTTAGTTGCATGAATAATTAATAAGTTCGTGACCAATATTTCGGACTACTCGAATTATTCCATACCTAATTGTTTTAATTCTAATTCGAATTTTCTCCTATGTATTTATGTATGTCTACGCAACCGACACGGGACCGTAATAAAATTTTCATCGCTTTTCCGGATTTACGTTTTGTTGTAATCATAACACATTTCTTTCAAATAAAGGTTTTTCGGGATTTAAGCGAAAAGTTAAAGACGAGCGCTATAAAATGAAAAAAAACCCAAGCAAATTTAATTAGAAACAACAAAACAATTCAAAACTTGATACATTCAGTTACGCGTAAATTAATACTGTTTCCTTTCAAAATTGAGAATTGAATTTCTCGTGTCAAGTAAATAAGTTCTCGCAACACTTACTATACTACACAGTAACTAAAAGGAAACCATGCCTAAGAGAATTATACATTCCGTTTTCATCAATCATCATTTATAATTTTGATACAGCAAAGATGACACGGTGATTTCACAAAGTTTTGGGAAAGCCGCTAAAATTGATTCTTTTTAGAACATTTGCATATTAAGAATGTTGCACAAAATCTCCACAATCGTGACTATCGTCATTACTAATGTAGCGACCGAACCGAATTCTTAAATTAAATTAATGAAATTATAATTCAGTTTGATATTTTACAATATTGTTGACTAATAAATTTGAATTTGTTGTTTTAATGTGGATGACTTCTAATTTGTTCATGTATAGAGGGTGAATGAACGATTTAAATTGGTATGATTGTTATGAATAATGCGTTCAGCGAAGTTGATTTTATTGAACATTGATTATGGTAATACCTTTTAGTTGTTTTAAGTATCTTAGATGATTGTTTAATTTAATGGTAAAATTTTGTTTGGTTTGTCCTATGCATATTTTGTTGTCCGAACATACTAGTTGGTAGATGTCCATTGGTTCTAGAGGATTATTTACAATTAGTTTTAGGGAAAAAAATGTTGCTTAAATTGTTTAGGAGCATTGGATACAAATAAGTTAATTTGTTAAGTTCTTTAATTGTGTTAGTGAAGTCAGAAATAAAAGGAATTAGAATATGGAATTTATGGTGTACGATTTTTTTCAAATTTGATAATTTTATTGTATTTTTATTTATTAAAAAAGTTGTCTTCGTTTTTCGTACATTAATTTTGATTTCTACTAGAATAAGTCAAAAAATTTACAATAATGCATAGATCTGTATAGGGTTCCAGGTACTATGCCCAAAGAACTCAAACCGATACTTAGCCATTTTTGTAACATTGACTAGTACCAATGGATGAAGAATTTTCGTGATAATGTATCGATTTCTATGGAATTCTGATAGTACCCCATAAATTCTAAAGATCACTATGAATGCTCGCAAGGCACAATTCAATATTTAAGTCTTCTATGTACTTCATTCCGATACTCGTTGTTTCTCAAATATTGACTATAAAAAAAATCTATTCTGATGGATACAAAAATTCGAGGTAGTACTTCAAGAGTTCTAATGTGAAAATTTTTTTACGATAATGTATTCAGTACTGGTTACTACCCCAATAGTTGCAACGATTGCTTTAAATGGTCCAACCGCTCTAACGGATCTTTAACAAGTTCTTGTCGTTTTTTGCACATCGACGATAGACGAAGAATTTGCCAAGGTATTGTATCGATTTCTGGTAGTACCTCAAGAAATCTAAAGGTCACTCTTAATACGTACCAATATTCGGGAAATTTTTTCCGCTTTTCGTAGACGCTGAATTATAAAAAAAATTACGATAATTAATCGATGTTTATTGGTTTCCGCGTTGGACCTCAAGATCTCTCCATCTTTCGTTCATCGATTTTGATTTCTGCCAGAATAGTAGAATAAATAAATGACAAAGATCTCAATGGGGTTCCAAGCATCGATTTCGATGGAGTTCTGATAGTAACTCAAAGATTTCAAAGATCACTCTCAGTGCTTCAAGAGCATAACCCAGTATTTAAAGGTTCTCCGCTTTTTGTAAATCGATTTTGAAAATTATGTCCCGATAGATGAAGAGTAGGTTTTTTAAATATTAAGATAAGATAATTTTCGGGAAGATAAGATAAACAAATAGTGTTTACAGTCCAACTATTATACAAATAAATTTTGTTAAAATACATTACGTATTCAAGTTTCAATGTAATAAAATCTCCTTACATTTATTCACAAAAAATTTTTGTCTTGTTACATTGTTGAATTTCGTTGAATAATCATGTCCACCCTTTTCAAGATCGTCAATATTTGATTTTACTAATATTACAATTTCATAAATACTGGGAGTTTATGGACAAACTACAGGTACTAGAGGTTATTTTATGATAGGTGTGACAACTCTCGTATCCAAATCAGACAGTACTTAGTTTCCAGCGAAGAAGGGAAGTCAACATGGACTCCGAATTAATAACAGTTGCTGGACGTGCTCACAATGAACCAGATAACAGTATTATTTTGTGTGGTGTCCCTGACAACGAAAGGGGCTCCAATGTAGATTTAAATTCCAACGCTGGCGACCTTTACTAATAATATCCAGACCCAGCTTCGTAGGTTGAGTAATTTTTGGATTATTATCCAAATGCCAGCATAGCAACTATTAAGACAGACCCACAGGAGAAAGCGAAGAGAAAAAAAAAGGTGCCTGCAATTGATAGAAAACCGTAATAGCGTATACTTCACTAAAAAGTAAAAGTGTACTCACACACGAACAGGAGATGAAAACTTATTCCCTTGTTGTACGGGATGCTTGTACTTAGGTTTATACTAAATAATTAATACATGTGTAGCTGTTCGAATTTCAGATGATGTTCATGTAGCACCTTTAACAGACAGGTCAAGAAGAAGGAAAATGCGTCTTTTCGTCCGCCTAATGGGAAATTTTTCCGATCCGGCAATCTCAAGTTAATAAAAGTCACTAGAAAAATTCACAAAAACACAAAATTGGAAGATTTTCTTCCCCATCGCATAAGTGTAAACATAGTTGTCTGTACCTTAGGGAGATGTTGAGTCACAAATCAATTTTTAGTTACGAATTTTCGTTTGTTCGTAAATAATACCGTCATAGTATGCCTAGAAATTTTATTTACAACAGATTTTTGTGAGGCAATTTCTATGTAAGGGACATAATTATAACTTAGGTTTTCCCTTGTTGAGACATAATCTTAGCCTTTGACCGTGTCTCCGACGACCACATGCTCGTCTACTCCGTTGTATTTAAACTGTTAATGAAAGTAAAATCATCCGCATAAAAAATTTTCATGCAATCATCAATTAAAAATATATTATTAGTGTAGAAGATAATAAAAAGCATTGATCCAAGTACTTTTAAAATGATTTGCATCATTAGTATCACCTTTCTTTAAAATGGGAATAATTTTGGATATCTTTTAGGTATTTGGAAAAGTTCCATTTTAGTAAGTGGAATTATTAAATTCAGAATCGATTTTAAAACTTTGAGATTCATTCTATAAACATCATCATATGACTTATATTTCTGACGTCATTAAGAGAGACATATTTAAATTTTGAAATATAAATATCAGTTAATGGTATTCCGACTATATTACTTCCTTTAGCTAAATTATCTAATCTTATATATTTTTGTATATTGTGTGGAATTAATAATTAATAAATTATTAAAAAAACTGTTAAATTAATTTGACCATAAACATGTTTCGCTCTGTTCATGATTCTGTTTTTCGTTTACAGATTTTATCACGTTTCACACGTTTTTTAATTTGTTTTTAGCTTTGTTTATACAGCCTGTCTGTGTAGACGCGGACTTTTGATATTGCTTTTAAAAAGTAGATTTTTTCAAAATCAGTTTGACCATTCTTTTAGGTTCATCAGTGGCTACAATTTAAAAATATTTTCAATTATACAGGGTGTCCCACTTTCATGGACCACTCGTCAACTTTGACATTTTAAATGGAAATATGTATTTTTTACTTTTTCTTCTGAATCTACGTGAAAAACTATGGTGACTTTATGTATACGAGTCTTACACAAAAAAAGATACTTTTGGAGATATCGATTTTTAAACATTTAATTGGGTCAATATCGGCCTTTAGATATTTCACATAATTTTAGGTTTTTACTTGAAATATCAATTTTTAATTTTATTCACACGGTAACGACCCTAACTGTCCATGATTTGAAATCGATTGTACAGGGTATGAGAAAAAATCTCAAACTTTGTAATCGAAAATGATGTATAACTTCATTTAATCAAATGGAGCATCCTGTTAATTTTTTGCCAGATCTATGTAGAATTAAATTGTTTACGATTTTTTTTATAAATGTTTGTCTACGAAAAATCCACTGTTAGCCGTGAAACTCGTTTTTATCGAAAATTATCATCGAAAAATTAAATAGGCGATGAAATGCGAAAGTCAAAAGTTTATTGTTGTCACCGTTCTGTTGGTGATTGTCCAATTTATCAAAATTTTATTGAATCTTTGTATTGTTAGTAATAATGATTGAGTTTTTGACAGGAGAATTAGTTAGTATGGTTCCTTCCACCGGAAAATCGAATGGAAGTTGTTTAATGGCAGCTCAAATGATAAAGTAGGTAATCCGGAACTACAACGACATTCCTGAGCTGAGATTAAAAAAAATACAATTGCCAACAATGAGAAAAATTCTTTGAAACATTTTTATACTGAAGAAGATATGCATTTGACATCGTTATTGTTATGAGCAGTTCAGAATCCTACCATTAGAGTACGACAAATAGCAGATAACGTTAAAGCTTTGAAGACCCTTGTAAATAAGGTGTTACGAAAAAACAAATTCCATCCTAATCGTATACAACACCATATCAATCTTTGATAAAAACAGATTTTGAATACTGACACGTTTCTAGGAGTTCCTCTCGTATTCGGCATTTCCAGTTTATTCAGATATTTCCTTCGGCTATTTAAATAATTTGTCCAGCGATTTTGTTGTAAATTTTGATGATCTATCTTATAATTTCGAGTTGTCAATAAAAATGTTTTGATGTCACGTGTATTTTTTAATAACTAACCGTCGAGTTTTGGTAGACAGACATCTATAGCAGAGTTGTAGAGTATTTAATTCTTCATTCATGAGAAAAAGGGTGTTCTATTTGAACACATTTAAACAAATGAACCTGTCCAGCCAGGGTAACATTTAAAAAACTTGTGTGGAAATAGAAAAGATAAAACATTGAAACATACAACTCACGACTTTTTGTAAGCAATTTATCTTCAGAGTTTCATTGGACATCGGTATGATTGTTTGTTTTCAGCTCTTATCCGCGTATGCTGAAGAAGACCGTACCAGGTGGAAAATTATTTCATTCGTTGTTGTAACTAAATTTGAAATTATGTCGTATTCAATACTCTTAGGAAAGGTTTTCTTACCAATTTTTTTTACAATCTGTGTATCTAAAATTTAAGTTTTTGACAGTAAAAGTTTCAAAAAGTTAAAGATTGTTTAAAATATTACAAAATTCTTACATGTTTGTAAATGGTAAGAAAGAAAAGTCTCTCATATTGATATTTATTGAATCAGCAACCGTAATAACCAACTTCTCGTCCACTACCTAACGGACTCCATCAAGGCACAGATGAGTGAATGGATGGTTACAAAAATTGGATGTATTAGATTTACTGCAAGTTAAAGTGTAAGTAAAAGAAGAATACATTTTGCGGAAGTAAAGTAAATTAAAGACTTCTCACGAGTTGGCAGATGGCTCAAACAACAAGTGTGAAATCAACTTTTTAAATCGTGCTGAATACGAAATTTTTTCGACTACAACAAAGAAAAATGTCCGTTGTAATGATTTCAATATTTTTAGGTTAGAAAGGAGTCGGTAAGTTAACAAATAATCAGTCGTTTAACTACTATGGAAGCTTTGTATTGAACCAATTAAATTTTTAGAAAGTTGCGTTTCTAAGATGATTAACCGACAGATAAAATTAACTGGAGATGAAAAAATCAGGACTTAGTCTTTTTAAAAACCTATTAGATTTCTGAAGTTTTCTATGCACATGATTTCGGCGTTCGTATCTAAATCCTGTGCAATCGTACGTTTTCAATAGCAGAAACTCGTGCTAAATCGTCAAGTTATGAAAAATATATAAATGTTAGTAAAATCTGTGGAATGCAATTTTAAACAGATTTTGTGATAAACACAAAAGTAAGAAAAAAATCTTACAAGCTCTCCTTAAATGAAAGACTGTTGATCTTATTTTTAGTTATATCTTTTTAAAGATAAAATCTTCTTTTCTTAAGTTTTGTTCTATATTTAATTAAAGCAAAAACAAAAAAAAAGTACAAAACAGCACTTTTCATTATTTCTTAAATAATTTCCAGATGAGCTCTCTTTTGCGTCATCCAAAATAAAAGGCTTTCAAAAATGTGCGGAGCCAGCTTAAACACTTCAGTAGAGTGGATCTAATGTTCATTATCCTTAACGACATAGACCTGACCGAAGAACTGGATAATGCAAAGTAGATCATTTGAATATGAAATGCTTCATAAAATATTATTGCGAACCCATAGGAAACTGCGAGTCCAAATTGTTTCTTTTTGGGAGAATTTATATTAAAAACTCGAATTTGTAATTAATAAAGTCTGGTAAAATAGAGAGTTTCATATAAACAAATAAAACTTCAGCTAACACAATTTAAAATGCAGCATTTAATGGTTGCTGTGCAAGTTTATCTACAAATGGCACGATTTATCTTGTACAACTTTTAATGGGGCCGAGATAGATCACTTGGCTGTTAGTTCAAAAATTACGTTCACGATTATACATTTATTTCTGCACTTTTAAATGTACAGAACATTTTGTTTCCTGAATTATCTTTCACGTTGAAACGTGTAACAATTTTATGTAAAACAAGTTTAGGTAAAATATTTTCGCACAATTTATGAGGTGAAATAACAACACAAACGACAAAATGTTGACCTTATAAATAACTGAAGTATATATTAAAGCTAAAATTGCTTTATAAATATTTTAAAGGATCGTATGTATCGGCGACGACAAAAACTCAACCCTTTTTGTTTGAAACAGCATGTGAAGCAGAAGTTTAAGAGCACCACCAAAATATAGATCGAACGTAGTACTTTAACGTACGTAGATATTCCACCCTCTTTTCTGAGTTTATATGAATATGTGTTAATTTTTTTATCTAATAATTCAATAGTAACAATATGCGCCAAATACTTATGAAAGAAAAATGGGTGTAAATAATATTATATATAACTTTGTAGTTGAACTAAAAATTTTATATTTTTTCTACTTTTTCGAGCTGAATTGACTTGCCTTTAGCAAAATTAATTTACCTGTAAAATAATTATCTCTCAAAGATTATTTGTAGTTGCATTGCACTTTCATCAGTTGTCATTTGGAGTTCTGTGACGCACCACTAGCTTATCTCGTATTCCGTTAATTATTTAAATTTAATATTTATGTATAATCTATATGATGTGGAAGAAACTAATTTTTTGAAATGGTCTTATTAAATCAAAATCATTTCAAGTAAATTTTTCTCTTAATTATAAAAGATCCAAGAAAAATATAGAATGCGTACAATGTAAATAAATGATTGATTTATTCATGTTAACCGACATTTAGCAGGTAATTAGAGTGAGATTACTGGTCAACCATATAGTAATTTTTACATTATTTTACAGGTGAGTAATTTCTTCAAATTTAATGTTGTTTTTAGTTTGTCTTTTTTAAGGACCCGTCAAGATTGGAGGTGTAGAGAAAACAAATGTTTGGGCTAAAACTGGCCAACGTTTCCCCCTAAAAGTCCTTGAAAAAGACAAACTAAATACGTTTTATAATTTTTTCCTTATGGTTCTAGCACTTCCTGGTTGTGTTTGTTTTTCTTCTATTCTACGGTTTATTATATGGGATTATAGATCACAGATGAGTTTTTATTCCGAAGAGGTAGTTAATTAATGCTCGGTAGACTTTGGCCAATGTCATTACAATATTCAAGGGTATCACCAAGACAGAATGGGCCGTATTCATCGCCTGTTTTAAATTTTAAAAGTACTTTCAGTTTTAAAATTAATTTTAAATTTGAACTATTCACCGCTACTTTTAAGCTCAAAAATTACTTTAGTAGCTACAAAGTAACAGTATTTAAAGACAAATTTAATTGCATATTTAAACATGGTCAGTTATTAAGTTTAAAAGTAATTTTTACTAAAACTAGTTTTAGAGACCGATTTAAAAACATCGGTGAATACGGCTCGATATGTTTAACCACTTTCTTTATAAATTAATGACAAGCAAATTGCAATAATGTGTCTTCAAATTTTCTTGGATGTTCAAAGAGTAAATCTGCTAATGAATCAGATAATGCCCTACAGTTTTCGATATAAATGTAAAATAAATAATTACAAGTAAGGTTAAAACCATGCTAAAGAACAACGGGAATAACGTGTTCCGTGTTATTTTGCTTATATTTAACTTAAAAAAAATAATACTGAATGGACGTGTATGAAGTTAATATTGTGTAATGTTTTAGTCAAATTAAAAAGTGTTTTAACATTAATAGTTAAAAGTTTGTAATCATTTTGATGAACTTAGGTCACTGCACAAGTGATTGAAACTATTGTAACCCTACACTTAAATAGTAATGATTTTAACCAATATACAGGGTGGTCCGAATTGATTGTAGGAAACTTAAAGGGTGGAAAGTACATCAAAGAAAAAGGCCGAAGTGTCATATAAACTATGGTCGAAAAGTGCCCCTAGCGGAGCTAGCGACCCGTAAAGCACTAGCTCATCTCTCGTATTCATGGGATTCTGATAAATTAAACCCGCAACAGTACCCCAAAACAAAATAATCCAGGACATTTAAATCCGTAGAGCGGGGCGGCCAGACAGCTGGCCCTTGGTTAGGAATGTATCCCAGATCTGGCGCCCTAGGCATACGCCCAATCCACCTTCGAGGAAATGTGTGTCACACCACTCCCGAAGTCTTTTTCCATAGTGTGGGGATGCACCATCTATTTGAAGCCATGACTGGACTCTATCGTTTAGAGGAACGTCCTCGAATTAATTGGGAAAATATTCTTTCAAGAAGGCTAAGAAACGCTCTGAATTTAGTCGAGGTGGTAAGAAATGAGGCCCAATTAAATTATCACCAAGAACCCCTAGCCAAACATTAACACTAAATTCGGTTTGAAAGGAATGCGGTCTAATTTCATGGGGATTTTGGTGAGCCGACACATGTAAATTGTGGAAATTTACTTTCCCTCTCCGTGTAAACGTTCACTCATCAGACCAAATAATTTTTCTAGGAAATAAATGGTTTCCATCTACTGAATTTAACATCCATCGACAGAAATTAACACGTTTAGGGCCATCTCCTGAAAGTAAATCTTGAACAGGTTGCAGATGGTACGGTCTTCTTTGATCCTTCTCGAGTACCCGTAAAATCTTACTTTTTGACACTGTAACATGTTGTTGCCGTAATAGTTGAACAGCATTTCGAGTGCTTACTCGGTTATCTTCATTAAATACATTTAAAATATCATTTCGGTGTTCTTCATTTCTCGAGTCTTCATTTCTTGCAGTCTTTCTTAAGCCACATTCACGAAACTTCTGATGAGTACTAATAAATACTCGGGGATTGGGGCATGTTCTGTTGGCAAATCTTCTTCCGTACTCTCGACTTGCTTCTTCTGCGTTCTCGTTGCAGTATCCATACACAAAATGAATATCTGCGTATTCCGCATTTGAAAATGTTACTCCGGGCATTTTTCTTACTTACATTTTCTCTTCTAACATCTTTATCTTACTTACATCTTTTTTGAAGTTTTTAACTTTTATTTAAAGTTGAAATGACAGTCATAAACAATAATAAACGAATGTAGCATTAGTTCATGGCTATCTTTAATTAATAAAATTTGGTTTCTAACGCAATTTTTTTCATCATGTATTAGTTTATAAAAATGACGATATCTCAAAAGCTACGCAAAATAAAAAGAAACGTCAAGAGAAGATTTTCTAATGAAACAGTATGGGCTATGATATGAGCTGCATCAGAATATCCTAAAGTTACAGCTTCGCGAAATTTAAACTTGTCAAACTTTTTGAACGGCCCCCGTATCTGTCCAGATTTTTTTAAAAATTGAAAAAATCCCAAGAAATTCGAAATGCTGAACATGCCTACTAAATTTCATTTGAATAACTTTTTTCGTTTACGAATTAAAAATAAAAAACCTGGTTTTTGGGGAGCACCTTTAGGGGTCGCTAGCTCCACTAGGGGGTACTTTTAGTCCATAGTTTATATGACACTTCGACCTTTATTTTTGATGTACTTTCCACACTTTCCTACAATCAATTCGGACCACCCGTATAGCTTATTTTGTAAATTAATCTTAGTTTACGAGTGCCTAGTTAGCGCCTATCGGGACTATCCACGTGTGACATAATCTTATATTCATTAATTGTTATATAAACTAGTATAATTGGGAAAATATATTACAGGGTTCTGTTTTTAAAAAATTACATAACTTATTGTTGTTCCAGGATATTGTTAATAATTGTTCTAGGTACTTGAAAATAGATTTTGTTCTTGCATAATGTAAAGTGGTCTCTATATAAATGATACTAAAACTTCACTCTCAGTCAGGTCAATGTTTTCAGTCAAATTGTGAATGGTTAACACTGAGATCTGATTGTTGGCATTGAAAAGTATTTGCATATTTGATAAATAAGAACATTATTACTAGAAATAAAGGAGTGTATAGGTAATCTATATATTCCAAAATAGCCGAATTAGGCACCATATGTTTAAACCGAAACACTCGGGGATAGGCAATCATTCTGAGAAAAGGATTTTTAAAAATATAAATCAATAGTGATCTTATTAAAAGGGATTTTGGCTCCCGTTGAGTGTTATATAGAATTTAGATTTTTACACGTAGTTACATTTCAAACCCTTATTTTACATGCCATTACGTCATTAGAGGATTGCTAAAAACTAAGTTTTTAATATATTACATTTTTGTCTGCTAAAACAAAACTTCGAAAAAGAACTGCGTAATATAAAGCGTCTTGTAATAGTTGTCTGAAAATATTTGTGACGAATATACTTAGGATACGTAAACATAAGTTAAACGGAAACATTACAAAGTTAGAAGTTACAGAGTATTTCAGAAATAATTTGTCATACCACTGAAGGTCTTTAAAATAATATATATTCATAATTTGATTATAAAACGGTAATTTGTAGAAATAAGAACATTTTTTGGGCGATCCGTAAGACCGTACAAATGTGTCATAAATCCGAAATCTATAAAATACATTGTCAAACTTGAACAAATTCTACACAGGGAAAACCAAAGGAGCTATGAAAACTCATTTTACAAAGCCCACTGGAAATTAATGGAATCTCGAAAATTTTCAAAATTTTAACTTACTTTTTTAAACATATCTACGTATTATTGAATCGTAACGATGCGTCACATACATATTATACAATATGTCCCCCTAAGTTGGAATCATATGAAAAACTTTTTTATTATTAATTTTAGGAAAAAGTTATTCTTTATAAAAGTTGTGCATGTTCTAAAATCTAAAATACAGTCATCAAATATCAAATTTTTTCAGTCGTATACAAGGTTTGTCAAAAATATGAATTTTACTGAAGAGTAAAGTACCTTTAAATTTAACAATATTGGAAAATGTTATTAAAAAAAGTTAAGCAGAATTAAAACTACGTTTAAATATGCAATTGCAAGTATTTACATTGATAACATTATTATATTTATTGAACATTTTGAAAAATAAAAGTCAACACCCTGTAGAAATAAAATGACTCACAGCATCGTAAAAGTATATTATAATATTTTAGTCAAATTATCATAAATAATAATAAATAATCACAAGAGATAAATGTTCATTCAAAATAGAAATATTATTAAAAAACAAAATAAACTTAATTTTTAATGTAAATGGATGTAATTGCATATTTGAACGTAGTTTTTATTTCTGATCAACTTTTTTTGATAACATTTTCCGATATTGTAAAAATTTAAAGGTACTTTACTCTTGAGTAAAATTCATATTTTTTGACAAACCTCGTATACGACTGAAAAATTGATATTTGATGACTGTATTTTAGATTTTAGAACATGCACAATTTTTTTATGAAGAATAACTTTTTTTCTAAAATTAATAATAAAAAAGTTTTTCATATGATTCCAACTTAGGGGGACATACTGTATAAATAAGTTCCCTCTATTGCTGTTCTGTTATTGCATTGAGAAGAAAAGGATTCTTCCAGAAATTCTGTTTCGTATGTTTATTGTTTTAAAGTTTTCTTTATATCTATTAGTAGAAATTACAGAAAAGTCGTATAATCGATAAAAAGCTATTTGTTCCGAAAATAGATTAAACTCAACGATACTTTTTATGTTGTTTTAAAGTATTCCTGTTCAAACTGTATCTGCTACAATAACGTCTTTATCGTGTGTTCCATTAAAATTTCAAGAGTATATCAATTATTAAGCATTCCTATATAGTCGAACCAATACGATCAACTAAGTACGTAGCAGTACCAGAGTAACATATTATGGACGTATCTTGACAATTCAAAGCAAAGCATCATTTGAAATTTCCATTTACACTCAATACACACGAATGAAATTTTGATATTTAAAAATATTCCAGATGCCCGTTTTAGTAATTCATGGAATCGTCTGAATTGACCGACATTTTTACATTTTGTACTATTTTATCATTCTTATAAATCAATAAAAACAAAATATGATTTTAAATAAACGAGGTTCACGAGTATAAAATAATTTTCATAGTTGTCGCCTTATTATTATTCGGACATCGTTTGACCGGTCATCCCAATCGTACTTCTTGATTTATGCTTTGCTTGCGTTTCAGCAGGACTTTTATATAGGGACAATTTCCGTTCTACTAAGCGTGTTTCTTGCTTCCTTCGCTATCTAAAGATATTTGAATTTCAACTGTCAACCCGAACCAGTATTTGCTGTGGGAATACGGACAACAGAGATAGATTACTTACTCAGTCTCCTTCAGAACTTAAATCAACTCGGAAAAAATTAAGGTACAAAAATCTAATTAAAAATCTTAATTGAAAACTACTCCAAGTGTTGGAACTTATTTCTTAGCCGGAATTCTAATTAATATCAAAGCTTTGCTTAACAGATAAAAATTGATTAATGACAAATTTGGAGAATTTTAATTACGGAGAGAGAGTTGGAAAAGTTTCAGTAACAAAGCCGGAACAATTTGGTTCATCTCTTAATTTATAAGATTCTACTTTACATGCTTTATTTTCGTGCTTTCGAGTACAAAGTTTGTTTAAATCTGATTGAGGCTTTACTTTGATTAAACAAATTTTCGGATTTCAATGCTTGCCGAAAAATTTTGTTTGTCCTACTCAAAGAATAATTGTCTCGAACTTCGATTAAAACAAATATTTCGTTTTCGTTTAAATTGAATCGGATATCTCAAGTTTTTAACGGGTTTCGTGAAACAGTAATATTACTAAAAAACGTATTGTTGAGTTTTTTTTCGTTAAAAGTACGAGAGACTGCTTATGATTGCATAATTTGTTATTTTTCGATTGTTGTTTAATTTTTCCCAGACTAAAAACGTTTCTTAAAACTCAGTTTTTGAAAGTAACTCGCAAATTTACACTTATAATGTTCCTAGAGCATTAATTACATCCGGAAATTCTTTCAAAGTCCGAATTTTTTGAGAAGATTTTAAGATTTTAATTCAACCTTCAGGGATATTTCAAGACATTGTGGAAGAATCAATCAAAATTTAGTATTAAATATGATTAACATAATAACAAAAAATTTTTTGAAAATTAACTTAGTCGTCAACAAAAACAAAAACGACAACAAAACTAACCCAAAATTTTATAAAACTATTTTTTCTATTCATCTCTGTAAATGATTAACGATAAACCTCAAAAGTTAACATTTATAATTACAGTAAAACCTCTAAATAGCGGTCACTAAAATTTACTGCAAAAGTGACCGGTATATGGAGGTGGCCGTTATTGGGAGAAAAAAAAATTTATTTCTATGCGTTGTTCATTAAAATCTTTTAAGTATGGAACATAATACGGTTCGCTATAGGGTACTATATATCTGCATTAAAAAATAACTATAAATGTGCTAATGCAATATTAAATAATTAGACGATATAATAATGGAAGAGTTATACATATTGAATACATAATACATACATTTACATAATATGTACCTATTTTCTAATTACTCGTTATACCTATTACAATAATTAATTACATACATATACATACCATTAAGTTACATTTTGTGAAATATTTTTGAATTGAGGTTTGTTTTACATTTTTAGTTTAGTTTGTAAAACAGAAGATTCACATTTTGATAAAATTTGAAGTACTTCTACCGCTAGTTCACTCTTATATTAGAAAATAGAAAACTTTGCACATCTCTTAGTTTTTTTACACATTTCACCCATATCTTTAATGTTTGACGTAAAAACTTCGGATTCTTCTGCACCACTTTCATTGTTCGAATCACAGCCTTCACTATAGTCTAATTCACTGATTATGTCTTGAATACTTAAATCGGGGTTCTGGTCAAAATATCACAATCAATAGATAAAATATAAAATAACGCCGTCTTGTACAGTCGTATACCGCACTTAAGTATACACCTCTGATGAGCTCACAATAAGAGCGAAATGCTGCATCAGGTGTTCTTTTGTTGCGTGTGTACTTCTGTATACAAGTTATCTTGGCTTTATCGGCAACGTGTGTTACAAGTATTAAAGCTATCGCTTAGATAGCGCTTTGCACTTTAACACACACATGCCGTTACAGTTAACTGTTGGCATTTTTCTTAGTTTATACTATTCATACGTGTCAATGTTTACACGAGATGTCGCAAGACACACATTTTACTTATAATTTTTAAGGCTTACACGTTGATTACCTTCTAGTAATACAGGAAAAAGCTGAGCTAGTGAAATTTCGTCTTCTTCATCGAAATCTTCTTGAAGGACCTTTTTCGAGAATCCTGCTTTCGCAAAACATTTAGCAATTGTAATATGCGAAACGTTTCTCCAGACTACTGATATATATAAAAGCCCCGATTAAGTTCATACTTTTTTCCGCATCTTCAAACGGACGTTCGGTATTTGTGAATGTTAGCAGCCTTTTGATTAAAAACTTCCCGTGGGCCATCTTAAAGTTTTGGATAATTCCTAAATCCAGTGGCTGGCAATGGGATGTGGTGTTTGGGGGTAGAAAAACAATGTTCGCATTTTCAAGAGTTACTGTGGGATGAGACGTGGCGTTATCCAGAAATAACAAAACATTTCTATTTTCTTTTTTCATTTTTTCATCAATTTTTTTCAGTGAGGAAGTCATAATCTCTACTGTCATCCAAGCTTTTTTATTAGATACCCATTCTAAGGGAAATTTGTTGATACAAGAGCCTTTAAAGCATCTTGGGTGTTTACTTTTTCCAATGATTAACCTTCCATATTTGTACAAAATAAAATTGTCAATCTTTGTTTTGCAGCTTTTTTACCACTAAATTTATCGTTTTTTAAAGAGAACGTTTTGTTTGGTATCGCAAGGTAAAAAGTTCGATCTCGTCAGCATTGTACAGATTTTTGGGTGAATACTCCTTCAATATTACTGACAGCTTTGCTTTCCGAGCTTCCACAGTGTCCACGTTAATATCAGCTGACTCCCCGCAAATTATTTAAAGGTTATGTTATGTCTTTGACAAAATTTCTCAAGTCACCCATTTTAAGCTTTACAATCCGTAATTTTTAAATTTTCCGCAACTTACAATGCTTTCTCTTTTATTAAAGGTCCAGATATAGGGATATTTTTATTCCTAGCTTTACAAAACCAATTGTAAACTACTCGGTCAATTTCTAAACTTTCAGTTCTGGGAATTTTTCTCTTCTGCTCTGTGTTGGAACCTTCTTCAAGTAGCTTTTTTAAATCACAGTTGTTTTTTAAAATATCGGTAACTTGTGTTCTTCCAACACTCAATTTTTCAGCCAACTTTATAGCACTGGTATTGAACTTTTCCCTTTCCACAATTATATCAGTTTTCTTTTTAAAGACAAACGTTTCCTTTTTAGCGACATTGTAATTTTTCTGTACGTCTATATGTAACAGCACTGTTGAACAAACTAACTCAAACTATCTACGCAAAATACGATTTTTGGGGTGAGCTTAATGAGCCTTTTAATTGCACTTTCTCTGTAATAACTGTCTATTTTAAATCGAACAAATTCTTTAAATCCGTTCTTAAATACCGGTAATTACTTAAGCCTCACACAATGAAACAATTATATATTATGCACAACTTGAACGCTAAGCTGTTGTCTACTAATGACCTTACTTAAGAATGGCTGAAATGGGAGGTAGAATTACATGCATTTTTTTAAAAAAATTTACAAATAAGTGGCCGTGGCCGTTATCAAGCGGTGGTCGCTATTAGGAGAGTCATTAATATGGATATTTCCGTATAATTCGTTTTTGACTTGAAAAACTTGGCCGGTTTTAGAGGTGGCCGCTTTTAAGAAGTGGCCGAAAATAGATGTTTTACTGTATTATGTATGTTAGTTACACTGGCAGTAGAGTTTGATGTGGACGTTTTGACCTTTCATTTTCTGGACAATGATAATATACAAATTTTCTAACTGAATACCATTTGTGTGTTGATTGAAACCGTTTTGCTCGAACTAATTAATCACTTTTTTGAATAATTACTCGAAACATTTTTCGGAAACAATCAACACACTCACACAGCTGAAAAATTCCATGTTGCCATTGTGATAACTTTCGAGTACCAAATTTATATTAGTTTAAGCACTTTATATAAAAATAAAGTGCTGGGGCATAATTCTGAACGTTGCCATGTAAAATCTGCTTGTTGTACTACTGTCAGAGTACGTCAAAAATCAAATAAATCTTCTGGCGAACTAAAGTTTTTGATTAAACATATAATATGGAGGGTCTTCCCTTTGTGATGTTTCTGTATTGTTTAGCGTCGATTACCCTGAAAGATCGCAGTCCTTCTACAATTAAAGCTGTTATAGAAAGGTTAAATAGAAACGATTGTATCAATTCTGCCCATACAAACGGAATAATAGACCATCTAATACACAAAACAAGTTGGAAATAACAATTGGTATGTTTTGAGTAGGCTTGAGTTTAGGTTATATAAATTTGAAAAACACCAAAAAATAAGAGAAAGTTACGAATAAATTAAAAAGATGGAAAGATGCTAAATGACATTAAGAACGATGAAAACTTTTTAACATCTATTGATCATGGTACTCCAAATTCACAGAACTGCATATAGTGGGTTAAAGAAAATATTCATCACCATCACTTCACAATTTTAGGACCTTTTTTTATTGATGGTTATTTACAGTACAAAACTATTCTCATCTGTTAGAAAACCAATTTTTTATTTATTTTTTATATGTTGTGGTCCGTTCACGATTTAGATATGCTTTAACCCTAGGATACTTAATCGATAAAATATCAGTCTTTACACAATCCGGGTTTCTGAGACCCTGATTATAGAATCGTGTATAGTCACAAAAGTAACAAAGTTATTGAAATAAAACTTGATTTATTTATTAGTTACATTAGTATCCGGTATGACGCAGGTTTTGCGTTGTTGAATGAATAAATCCCAAACGTAGGATACCAATGCTAATTTATCGGTTTCCAAACGCGTATTCCGAGTTCTCTTACCATCAAATTTGACGAATCTAGGATTAACAAATACAGCACAAAATAGTTCTCTCGCAGGAACATCCCAGCTTCTGTTAACTCCTGCATGAATAAGTAAACCACAGAATGCAAGAAACTCATCAACGGTTACATCTTTCCACGGTTTTCCTTTTGCCTAAATACGTTTACCCTCTAAATTAGTACAGTTCACAATTTGTTGTATAATAACTGGAGTTACAAATAACTAAAACGCTTCTTTTGGTGTTGCAGTAATATGCTTTCTTGCCAATCCTGGCGCACGCCGATAATGTTATGTGGTTGAATTTAATTTTTTGTCGGAGGTTCCAGATTCCAATGCAGACCACTTGGAGCAATGTAAGTTGAAGCGAAGGTCGGATTACCAGTATCGTCAGCATCATCCTCTGAATTATCGTCACTTTATTGAGTCTTTTAAAACTGACCAAATAAGCGTTTTTATAAATCATAAACTCAATGTAGTGGTACGACATCTGGTGCCACAACTAATATATCAAAAATTTGTCGACAAATGTGTAAGCAGTTTTGAAAACCAATTCTTTAATCATTAATACCAAGTAAGTGCTGGTTAAAAATAACGGTCTTAAATACCCCGCTGTAAATTTGCAAGAGTTTGTACAATTTCAAGAAATTATACAATTTTTGTTGTTATCAATTGCTAATGATCGAATAATCGGTTTTTGTAGACTGTTTACAGATCTGTCAACAAATTTTTGATCAATCCATTGTGTTTTCTTTTCCTTTTGAATTGTGCATTGACGTGGGAAGTTGTGAATCTTCCTTTCCAAAATTTGGGGAAAATCTAATGAAGTACCATTATTAATTAATTGGTAACGGAAATCAGCTCCATGCCAAGTTCCTAATATTATCGGAGGATTTATTAATTTATTCTACGTCGTAAGTAGCATTGATTGATTTATAACCATTGTGAACTTTGAATTTTATCCCCATCTGACCACGTTCTAACATTTTAGAATTTCCACCTGGTAATGTTTAACTGAAATTAATAACTACAAAGCAAACTGCACCAAAAACTTTACTCGGACACGTGTTTCAATAGCTAAGCTATCATCATCATCGGCTATTGAAACACGTGTCCGAGTAAGGTTTTTGGTGCAGTTTTTGGTGGTTTTCTGTTTGCTAAATAGACACTGCAGTTTAGTGTTCCATTCCTTTGATTACTTCGGGAGGTTGTTAGTATTCACCTTCTGGTTGCTGTCCGGCTATTTGTCTAGTCAAGGTGTCCATGAAAGATAAACTGATTGACCTCTGGACTTATCTATATATCTAGACGAGGACGTACTTGTTCCTATTTTGCTTCTCTACGTGTCTGTGTTACTACTCATCCGTTTTGGAATCACGAACCGACTACTCTTCATGGTAACCACCGATAAACCAGATCTGTTTAAATTGTGCATGTTCTAAGTCATTACTTTGTTTAAAACGCGATTGTATCTGTATTCTCACGTGAATTTACCTAAATAATTTTTACGCTTTATATTTTTTTGATTACTTATTATTACGCCCATCCAGTAGCGATTGTACAGAACGGTTATTATTTATCTAATTATAAAAATAATTGTCATCCAATACTTGTATTTAATATAAATTGTGACCGGTTTCGACTTTAAAATAAAATAAAAGTCATCTTCGGACAAATTCTCTACAAAAATTAAACGCTAACAATAGTAATAATAAATAAATCTTATGCTTACATTCAAAAATTAATACTTTTATTGAAAAATGTCAAATTGACATAAAACAATTAATTGTTAGATGTAAACAAAGATGGCGTAAAAGGATGATAACTAAATTTGGCAGAATGTTTTAAATTTTGTAGTTTAAACAAAGTTCGAAAAGTAATTTGATTATTGATTAATGTGTTTGGATTTGTGGTGTGAATATAAATATTTTCGAGTATATCTAAAATGTGTTTATTGTTATTATTAACATTAAAGGGATGAATAAGTTGTTGATTTTTAACTGAGTGTTTTTCTGTAATAACATGATAAGCAAAAGTAGATTTTATTGAATTTGGATTATTATTGTATTTTTCTGGTTTTTCTATATATCGTAAGTCTTATTTTAAAATTTTTGGATGTTTTGCCAATATAAAATTTATCACAAGAACAAGTGAGTTGATAAATACCACTTTTGTCATTTAAATCTAAACAATTATAAAAGACGAGAAAATATTTTTAAGGTTAAATTTAGTAGAGAAACTAATTTTGTGTTTAATATGTTTTCTTAATTTATTAATTTTGTTAGAAAAGAAATAAATATAAGGAATAAAATGTATTTAAATTCTAATTTATGATCAACAGGTAAAAGAGTAGTATAAGACTTTAAATGATGTTTGTACAATAATTTTTTATATAAATTGTTAATTAGATCAAAAGGGTAATTATTTGATTTAGCTATATAAAAAATTAAGTTAAATTCTTTAAAATAGTTGTCATTTGATAAAGGAATATTAAATAACCTATTAAAAAGAAAATGGAAAGAAGAAATTTTGTGTGAAATAGGATGACAAGAATCAAAAGGTATAATTTGTGATGTTGTGGTAGGTTTTCTATATATATCAAAGAAAAATATTATTATTTGTTAATGTAATAGAAAGATCTAAAAATTAATTTTATTTTCAATTGATAATTCAAAAGTAAATTTAATTCTGTTGTGTAAATTATTAAGGAAATTAAGAAAAATATTGATATCATTTAAAGATCCTTTAAAAATACAGAAAATGTCATCAACATATCTTTTCCATAATATTATATGATTTTTGAAAGAATATTTTTATAAATAAAATAAGTTTCTAAATTATCTAAGAAAATTTCTGCTAAAATAGGAGATAACGGAGAACCCATAGGTAAACCTTGTTCTTGTTTGTAGAAAATATTTTGAAAAGAAAAAAATTGATTTTTGAGACAAAATTCAAGTAGATTAATTAAATTTGGGTATCGTGTAGCTTCCTACACGCATTTGTATTTTAAATGTATTTTGAGCCTACAACGGGTCTAGTTTTTTTACAAAAATTATATCTCTACACTTTAACGGTTTGTTTATGGGTCTAAAGTTCTTAGTGGCTCTAGTGTATTTACTACGCATTTTAGTAGGTGGCAAATTATTATTTCTTTTGCAGTGTGAGAGCCTTCGACTTAATTACTACCGAATACACCCACGATCCCTCTTCGACCGGTAGAGCTGCGGGCCAGGTTTTCGACACTGTCATTTAATGTAATACTTTGATAACAATAAACCGTAACATATTTCTTTGCATTCCAGTCTGTCTGTATTGAGCAATTTCTGGATATTTTTTCTTGTTCATTCCAATTTTTTCTTCTGCTAGTCTAGTGCCTCATTACCCCATCCGAATCTTGCGATTATTATATTTTTCGTGTTCAAAAATGATTGAGGATTTGAATTTGGCATTCACTAGATAATATTTGAAAGTTGTTATTAAATATTAAAAATTCAACACAATTTCAATTTTTCAATGTGTAATATTAATCAGAGTGAATCATTTAAAAGTTTGCGAATAAATTATAATATTGTTTGAAATGTTACCAATCAACAAATTTACTCATTTTTAATATTATTAAAAACTTGGGGCACAATGCTGTCAACAGCTTCTGTCATCATATTTTGTAATTCTTGTAAAGTGCGTAGACTTTGCAAGTATAATTTCTTCGGTCTTTTCGTTTCATATATACAGTAGCGGACAATATTCTATGTTCCTTTTCAATTAGCGGTTTATGCGTCATTGTATTACCTCCGCAGAAAATTGAAATTTAGTTCGAGGGCAATACTTTTTTTTCTGTTTTATCTTTATTTTTTTGTGATGTATTCATATTCGCACAGTGACTTTCATTAACGAGACGTTCGCTTGGGAATTTTTATTATTGAACGTTGGCAGATCTTGCTAGTCGTAAAAGAGGATTTTGCTGGTGACCATTTTCTCTTTAAATATCCTTTGGGGAATATTTTCATGTTTTGGTAATAAACGGTAATTTTAAATTTTAAAAATTCTCTAGTTATTACTCCTACCCGTGTGTCAGTTACAATTTTAAACTATCATCTTCATAATCTGAAGAGACTATAGATCCGATTTGACAGAAGATACGAAGAGTATCTTTTAAAAACAATTTAGGTCATTTGTAGTTGTGGTTGCTGAAGATTATCGAACACCACATTTCAGTTTTTATTGAACTTGCTTGCGTTTGCGTAATTATTATTTTAAAGCAAATGCCAATTTTTTTAAACCCATATTATAAATACACTAACGGAATGCATACAAAATACTCAAAGAATACAAAAAGTTTAAATTTAAACATAAGTATAATGTAAAAGAGTATGAAAATGTTGAATTTCCAGAAATATTTTATTTTCTTATAATTCATATGACTAAGAGAACAATTAAACTTTCGAAGGGAAATTAAAAATATAACTTGGTTGTATATCTACATAATAGGACGTAATGTTTACTAAATGAATGTTTGTTATTATTTTTCTTGGCAGACTATGTAGACAAATTTACATTTTTTTTTCAAATGAAACAATAAAAATTTTAACGATATTAGTTTTATCGTTGTGGCGCTAATCATTTGTTCTTATCGTAGACATTAAAATTTTACTACGTGCTTCTGGAACAAAGAAGTGGTAATTCTGTACGAAGCAGATTTAACATCACGTAAAATTGTTATAATCAACTTATGTAACAATGAAATACTACTGGTGTAAACTATTATTTTTGCTGTGATATTCTTGGTCGACGTAAAAATGTGGGTTATATGTGATGGGGTGTTAAAAATGATCTGTTGTATAATAAGAACAAACATGTCTTTAAAGAACGCATTGAATGATATTCTTTTTATATAAATCGGAAAGAGGAAAATTTAGTACAAATAAATAAACGAGACGTTAAGTCGGGTATTTCTAAAAAAGTAAGCTCACGAAAGCTCTGTATAGTATATTTACATAAGTTGATGTTTCTACAGATAAAACTTCTTTAATGTTACATTTTAATAAAAAAAACGCGATTCGCTTAAATTTATTAAGTCAAAAGAAAACATTCGAGTAAATTCGTTTGAAATAAGAACCAGAAAGTCTTTGTTGTTCTACAACAAAATGTAAATTATTATGTCTCTTTGCTTCGCTTTCGGTCTACGATCTTTTGCATAAAAATTAGGTGTTGTGAATTACAACAATTATAAGAAAATTTAAACCCAATACTATTAGATATTAAGAAATTGGACGACAGTTGTATTCCAATTTAATAAAAACTAAATATTGTGCTTTGAAGCTTTTTATAACCGAACGTCTTAATTATATTTTAAACTTGCGTAAAAGGTTAATGGTAACATTTCAAACTAAATATTATTCCTCTTAAAAAGTAACAAATGTCAACTGTAGAATAAAAAACAAAGAAATTATATCTAAATGAATCTCCACACATAATACAACTGATGTTTATTCGTTATTTAAATTTAATTTTATACATAATTATTGTAGGCGACTTTTTTGGGATAATTTGTACAGTAACTGCTGGTAATTTAATGAAATGTGTTAAGAGGTTACTGCCGTAATAAAGTTCATCTAACTCGATACAATTAGAAATAGTTGTCTCAATTAAGGTTTAATTTTAAACTAAGCATTAAATTGGTACAGAAACCGTTATTCAAACGCTAGATTAAATGTTGTTCTAGTGCAAACTTTGATTACGACGTTAACATCGAAAAAGTCCATGCATAAAATGACTTTAAATGCATATAGGACGACTACATTAGGTCGACCCTTGAACTAACATCATCAATCAACTAATTGTAACTAACTTAAGGAAACTCAAATGACACCTGCTTTGGTAGCGTCATGAAACAAGTAGGGTTAGTCGTAATAGTCGTTAGTATAATTAATTGAAATAAATTAAACGTACGATAAGATGTTACTTTTGAAAATTGTAAACTGAACGTTCTAGTCGGTCCTAGTACGTACGTACATGCATTTTACGTTAAATTTTCGAAACTTGATAATGAAAATTCACTTAAAGGGTTTATATAGAACATTAAAATAAACAACTATTTTTAGTAAAACTTTTATGTTAGACAAATAGTTATGTCAAAATAGCGCCTCAAAGTCAAGAATGTAGTGCAAATTACTACATCGTGGTCGCCTTTGTAATTGCTATTATTTAATGTTGCTTATTTAGATACTGATTTAGCCATTGCTAAATTTTTAGCCTACAAAAGAAACTTTAAGTTTGACATTTAATTTGTATTTAAGAGAGCTGAGCGACCATTCCTGCAAAATTTCATAATATTTGGACGATATTTTTTATATTTTTTTGACTTTAATGTCCTATAACATTTTTATTTTTAAATTTATTGAAACTCTGTTTGACAGTTATGTTTAAGGTATGTTAAAATACATGTTTGTAAATTTTATCAGAATTGGTTGACATTTTTTGTCTCGACAAGAAACGACATTGCTAATAATTATTTTTGAAATTTTCAAAAATTAACTGCACAATTTTTTTTATTTATTTTGAAACCGATAAAACCAAATTTTCGTTTAAATCAAATTATTACATCAAGTACCTACTAGAAAATTGAATTTTGATAGATAAACAATTTTGTCAAATTTGAATTGAGCGTATTAAAAACATACTATACGATACTTTTGATAACATTTGAATAGTTTTAGAATCATGAAAAAACCATTGAAAATATGAATTTTTGACTTTGAGACGCCATTTTGGCATAACTATTAGTCTAACATAAAAGTTTTACTAACACAACTTGTTTATTTTATGTCCTCTATAACCCATTTTAGTCTGTAACACATGTTTGGTGACACCCTGTAAAACCATTAAAGATGGCGCAAACAAAATTAAAACAAGTAAAAATTGATTGTTACCTGCCTGGTGATGATTGTCACAATCGTGGCTGAAACGTCTCAAAATAATGTTTATTAGCCCATTTCTTTTCAATTCAGTTGTAGAGAAAAGAAATAACTGAAGGCACTAGTTATATAAAAAGCTCATGCAAAATAGCATCAAGGTTTAAACAACTATTATCTCAATATGTAAATTAAATAAAATGTGAAAGAATGGTTATTTATGTGGAAAGGATGTAAAGTATCACTTTTAAGCCCGACCATAAAAATTTTTGCCTTAGCCGTAGGGGTGACAATTGTAGATTAGGTAAGATTTACTCCACCTTCACACTCTTCTCAGAAAATTTTGCTTTATATTTAGATTTTACAATTTCATTTATACATTTTCAGAAAACATTTTGATTTTTTAAGAATAATTTATAGTGATTGTCATGTCACTTCTCAATTTAGTCCCGTTTAAACGATATAAACGGCCCTTTAAGTAAGAATGGGCTTTACAGTAAAAATGTATGCGTTTAGTAAAATCGAGCGAAAAAGAATCATTTTACGCTCATGAAAGCAGGTGTAAAGTGAATCATTAAATATAGGAAGTTGAAATGACTTTTAAGTGACTTCAGGGTTAAAGATTATTCTTTGAGTACCAGAAGTGTACCACAGAGTGTTGTAACAGAGTATAACAACAGGCGTTGGCTTGGGTGTCGTCGGCTTCACCCAATTTCTGATACGCACGGCTGCAAATTAAACGGATAGTTATTAACGAGGACGGTTAAAGATTGTTAACAGACCTAGCAAGGGTACAACCCTTATAAATGATAAATGAAACCGCTAGTTACAAACGTTATAAAAATCAGCAGCTAGAAGCTGTACTTTAATTTTTGCATTGAGAATTGAATCTGAATTCAAAAACTCTGCCGTACAGAAAAGTTAGCAGATAGAATCGGCGGTCGAATGAAAAGCAGTTCGGAGTCAATTTTCTAGCAGTTAATCGTTTAATTATTTAGAGAAGAGTTTCTAGAGGATCTCAAAGATTTGTCAAGAAGGAACTGCTTAATTGTGAAGATTGCATTTTATAGGAGAAATTTATTAAAATAGGGGGTAACTTCCATGCATGAATGCGGCAACAAATTTATGTAAATGAGGTTAACTATTTTCTTAACATTTACAATCGCGTTTGTATCAAATGGAGAAAATAAAATTTTTTTGGCACACGAAGAGATTGGCAGTCATATTTCGATTATATTTAAAATAAATATGAGCTAACTCTAAACCAACAAATCAATAAGCACTTGAACAAATAAAGGTAATAGGTTCAACTATTAATAATTTTAAAATAAAACTGACCAATCAACAAACGGTAGTGAAAGGGGAAGATTTACTTTCTTGATCTTCTATCTGTTAGTAATCACATGGATGCAGCCACGAACTTTGCTTTTAACACTTTTGATAATAAAAAAAAACGCCCTAAGACAAACCGTTTCGGGAGAAAATGCGATTAAAACACGTGAAAATATTTATGTCGCTATAATTGAATTAGCAGGTGACAACGACATTTCTTGTATGTAGGAAGTGACCGTAGTTTACTTTTAGGAAAAATCAAAATAAAATTTAAACTAAGAAGGAACGCACAATCAAGGACAAACGCATACAATAAGTAAAGGTTCAATTACCATATGAATAAAAAAAAATAAGGACGCCACCCGACCACATCGCTCGCATTACGAAAGGACGAATTTTGAAAATAACAAGGGAGAAACTACCATCCAAGAAGATCGAAAAAAAAGATACTATCTTCTAATAATTTTTACATGAAATTTCATGATTTAAAAAACCTACACATTTAAGGGCAGCTTTTCAATCTCTGATTAAGGTTAACTTTAATTCAATTTCCAAGGAGATAATTCTGACAACAATTATTACCATAACAGTAAACCTAAAATTAAAGTTAAAACCGATCAACAGGAGATCAACAGGTTTTACTTAAAGCCTAATACGCTAGATCAAACACAACCATTAGTCTTAAAAGAAAGACAGATAATTTAATAAAACAACAAACAAATCTTATAGTAATAGGTGAATGTGACAGAAAGAGAGACTGTCGGATGTATTCACGTACGTTAACAGTAGCCTCGCTTAATAATAAGTAATTTAAGCAAATAATGTACCGGATTCACAGGTAAGCTTTAGTCACACCAAACATAGTGTTAATGTTCCAATTGAGGATTGGCTAATAGGAATACTCAGCGTACATATATCACTTACATACGGAAATTTATCTGATCGAACATGCAACGACACTGATAAGATTAAAAGGGGTAAGTACCTCCCACAAACCCAAAAGGCCTTTTGTTTTCGCGTCAACCGCTCTAAGTAAAGCGCACGAGCCTATATTGAGCTGGTTAATAAACGTTTGGTTGTGGAGAGTACCACCGAATAAAGTTTTACTTACGGACTAAAGATCAAGCCGTTTCATGTCGTATGTACATGAGTTTCACACGCATTAACAATGAATAAGTTACTTAAATAATAAAACATAACCAATCCCTGTTAGACGTGGTAGCCACCGGTTGTATGCAGCTTATCTAATGCGAAACCGTAGTGTGGTCTTTAATTAACAAGGAAGGTCTTAATCAGCCACTCCACCACCCCCAGGAGTTATTCAGGTATAACACACAGCGTAACCATAAGGTCAAGAAACGTGCTAAAAGAAATTACACGTGACAGTTAAAATCGATCCAAACAGAAAAGGAAAACAATGTGTACTTACGGTGAATTTAGCCGGATTTAAACTTTTTTATTGGAAATCTTGTAACACACATAAATTATTTGTGTAATTTTCAACTTAACATGCACACTAAAACCACGTGCGGAAGAAGATGTCCGCTTTTCGTCTAGGAAACGAATTCGAGTTTTATTTTCAACCAATCGAAAATTAGTAAATTGCGCGCCACATACGACTTTTGTCGTAACATATTAATCGCGACATACCCGTAACATATTGCTCTCGACACACGTTTTATATTCCTAAAATAAAACCGTAACAAGTTAAATATCATCTGTTGATTGAAAGTGCCCAAAGGCGAGAAATAGAGGGTGTTAAGTATTTAGCCGTAAAAGTAGGAGATTGAAACTTGGTGACAGTTTTTAGCATATACAGGGTAAACTTTTATAAGGAAATTCTGACGTTGAATTTGACTTGACACACGGTTTTAATTACATAAGGCCCTGAGTGTTAAGCACAAATGTCCAAGCATCAATCTGCTCAACGTACCCTCTGCCTAGGGTTTACTTTATTTCAGCATAGGGAATTAAATTTTGTATTAGAGTAATAAATAATATTTTCTCTCGAGTACAATTAACAGTGTTCAAGTTAAAAAAAAAACTGGACACTGTAGGTCTTGGAACTTTGACATTTGTTTTTGACAAACTGTTCAGCTCATATGAAGTTTATTTTAGCATTCGAGCATTAGCGAATGTGTCTTTCATAATTTTGTTTTCATTTTCATTTTTTTTTGTTTATTGGAAAACGAAAACCAAACAAAACATGAATTTCTGTTTATTTTTAGGTTATCTTTACATTACGTTTTAATGCAAAATTTCACTCCATCTACGTTATTTTTCTGTATTATTTGAAAATTCTTCACTTACACTAGAAATACTAGTAGTTTTAGCGAAAATTTAAACACGTTTTTAAGGCCATGAAATGGAAAACTGGATAAAATTTAAATACATAATACGAATTTAAAAAATATTAATTATTTATTGTGATATACTAAAACTGAGAGATTATTATTTTAGAAGAATTTATTTAAAACGCGCTGAATTTGAAATTTGTTTTCGAAAAAAAAATTAATTATCCATTCGAGGGCTTACGATTGCTGTAGTGCGTAAATTGGTTTTTTTTAATTTTAGCACGTTTAAAAAAATGTTTATTTAAGACAACAAACATTATAAGGAAAATATTTGAATTTCACGAGTCCGAAAAACAAATACGTAATTCCTCGTGATAATAAATTATAATTAACGAGCATCGTATCCAATAAAAATGAAAATTTTGATAAGATTGTGTTTTATTAGTTAGATAGTGAATTAATTGATGTATTAAAATGTTGAAAAAAATAACCTTTTGCACGGCATAATTAAATTAAGTTTTTCATTGTACACCGTACAATTTATGAACGCGGTTGCTTGAATAAATCATAATTAGAAATAATCGAACACGCTTTACAGTTAATGGGGGAGTGTGAACTTTTTAACGGGAAATTATTAAGAAATTTGCATAGTAAAGAAAATCCGGTCGACAAAATCGATTTGGAAAAAAGTTTTTTGTTTTTTTGACGAATTAAGAGTTGAGTTTCAGAGGTGAAATAGCACAAACGATGCAATCAATCAGGATTGATTTTACTTCGACGTCGTTTTCAAACATAAAGAAAAAAAATGTAAGTAAAACATGCAAACGAGAACAACGTTAATTTCCTTAGCCTTGCTAGATTGTACTTTAACGGTAGTTTCTTAGTTTGCCTGCGCAGTAATTTCCGATTCATGATGGCTATATAATTGTGTGCATTTTCAATTACAGGAAATTGAACGAAAAAATAAAAAATAAAACTTCAGAATTTTTGCAAGTCTTTCCTTAGATTTGAAGTTTTCCGTTTCTATCGGTAACAGCCTCGGTTTCGCAGAAAATGCAATATCAAAGTTAAGTACTTATTATAATATTCGGTATTGCAGTTTCGTTTAATATAATGAAATGCAAAAATGCAACAACTAATTTAAAACACGCTATATACTATTGGAAACATTATTAAATTAAACCACAAAATACAGTGTCATTTTGGTAAACTTCAGTGTTATTAGTTAAGCTGTTACTACCAAAGAAACAGTATATAAGTTGGGGTGGGGGGTTTAACTATGTGTCGATTAATGTACCTCATATCCATTTTCTTCGAGATAATATACTTGTTTTCAATTGTAATTTTTTTTGTGGAGCTGGCAGCTCATTTTGAGTTCTATATCAATTTAAGTAATAGTTTTGGCGAATTAACCAAAAAAAATGGTCAATGAATCTTGGGGATGCTAACTTCACAAAACAACATCACCAAATAACCGATATCGTATTAATCGTTGAAAACTATCAATTTGTTATTGTCATTTCATTTATAACTCTTCCCACTCTCAAAAGAATTGTAGTAATATATTATTTTATGTTCTTATTTATCTTCTATTGTATGTAGGTCTGGTCTTTCCACCTCCACTTAATTTTATCTGTCGATTGGCTCAGTACTGTATTTCCATACTAGTTAACCGACTGATAAAGTGAACTGGAGTTGAAAAGATCAAACCTTAGACACTTATGCCTGTAGTTATACAGCAAGGACTTAAGTCTTAAATTTGTCTTAGCCAATTTTGACTTTCGATGGGGTTAAAAGCAAAATTTTGCACATAAATTTTTGTAAGTTTGACTAAGATCTACTTAAGACTAAATATCTGAAAATCTTATAAAAAATCTTATAATTGTTTTCATTCTTTGTTTAATTCTTAGCGTAATCTTGTCTTAAGTTTAGTTTATTAATACGGGTTTAGTCAATATTACTAGACAAGTCCAGTCGACAGATTGAAAATAGTGTGGTTGGGTGGGAAAAGGTCGGAAGTTAATGAAACTTTCTGATGTTGTTCAGGGATGGTTATTATTATTATTATTATTATTAGGAATGGGGTGAGTGTCCTGGAAAGAACCTCCTGCACTGCGACCAAATTAGATCTTTGTGCCCCCTTCTAGTTGGACTTAGGAAGATCTATATCTTTTACAAATACGATCAGATCCTTAGTCGGGAGTTTAACGATGGTTAATTGTTTTCAGGATCCTGTGCAAAAACAGAGAGGGGGACGGTACTACAAATTTTTCGACATTCTTCTGTTGAAACATGTTTGTATGTCGATAAATGTCGCTAAAAAATGCAAAAAATGTCTAATTCCATCTTATTACTATCTTATTATTATCGATATCCCCCCTTCTCTCCCACTACATAATTATCTCAGAGCACGTACAAAGAAGGCTACGTCTATTCGTGGAAAAAATTTAAATCATTAACAATATTAAATTATACACAAGTCATACATTTTGAAATAAGAGCTATTATTATTATAGACAAATATTTATTTATTTAATGGTACATTTTAATATTGTATTGGAATGTAAATGTTATGTATGGTGTCCCAGAAGATGAGTATAAACCTGTATAGTGTGGTGACAAACATGTACTATTGAGAAAAAAAATTTTAGACACTGTTGAAGTTTAAATGAGCATTCCTACGTTAAATAAGTATTTTCACTCTACGGTTAAACATTTAGTAACCTAACCTTTGTGAATTATTTAGTTTTAACAAGCAATAGAGTGAAAAATACTTATTTAACGTAGTTATGCTTATTTAACTTTTAACAGTGCTCGAAATTTTATTTTCTCAATGGTATATATCCTGAGGTTGTCAATGACATCGTCGCCGTCGTCGTATTTGTCTACTATGTCTGGTGAGTCCTTCTCGTGTGGTCTATCCAGTACTTGCACAATGATGAGCACCGGAGACCTGGAGGTTGTCTATGTAACTTCTGTAAACTGCTACCAGGAACTTTTCTCCAGCGTCGCTGATCTACTAAAGAGTAGCGTATGGTGTGAGAAACGGAGCTACTGCTGCAGAGAGGGAGGTTTTAACTTTTTGTTCCAGAAGGGTTTAAACCAGAAACGGTGCGCGCCAGATTTTATCAAGTTTACTCTACTACGGCTGGTTGCGACCAGGTAGCTCCAGGGCTCCACTCAACTGAAAGGTGCTAGTACTACGGAAGTAAAACTTGAAATAAATTACAATACATTGGTTCTTTTATTCAAAATTTGTAAAACAGAGTTGCATGTAAATGTAAATGTCCAACAGCGGAATTAAACAAGCAAAGCATTCTACAGCAATTAGTAAAGGGTTAAACAAAGCTAAGCAATGCTTAAGCTCCAATAATTATGTCACCAGGTAGCAACTACGGATCGGCCAGACGGAGGTTTGGAACGGGGGTTTGGAACAGAGGTTCGGAACGGACATCGTACTCGAGGTGCGAAACAACGTTATCACAAGCACGGCACCAGGACGGAGGGGTGGAATGACCAAGTTGACGTCCGAAATCACGTCATGTCAACGAGGGTTGAGAGTGATGATGTACTTGAGTTGCGAAACCACGTTAACACAAGCACGGCACCGGGAGCAGGCGAGAGATAGGAAAGAAGGAGACGGAATACTCTTGGAATAATCTGCACGCCCTAATATAAGACGTTTCCAAATTCTATATTTTTGATCGGAGAGGCTTAATCGGAATATCTAGGTTTCACGGTCAAGAGTAAATACAGAAAAATTACGGTTACAATATAAATACAAAGAACAATTTTATATTCATCACAAATGTAAATACGATCAATAATATATATTGGTGTAAGCTTAAAGTTATTGCAAATAAGTAAATACATAGTAACGGTAAATTTACAACAAAATACATCGTTTTTGGAGGAAGAGTATATTCTTGGGAAGAAAGGAGTTCGTTCCACTATGATGCTAGCATCCGCCAACAGTTTCATTAACATCGAAATGAATGTCCTATTATTGTGATCATTAACCAAGACTTGGTTACAGTACAGAACGTCGAACTCTGAGGCTGTGGTGCTTTGATAGCCGGCGTTAGTCGTTGTCCGAAGTTGGTGATTGCAACCAGAAACCATAATTACAATGTTGCATGGTAATTCGGGTATAGCACAAAAATTAAGATCGAATTCTACATGTTTTGGATGTTTGAACAGTCAAAAAATTATAGAAAATTTAACGCTATACTTTTGCTGTAAGATGTAAGGGGGAAACATTACTGGAAACTGGAGGAATGTCAAAAAATTTGCATATTTAAAAATTTTGATATTTTGAGTTCTATTGATACGTATAATTAGTGACAAAAACAACTTAATTTACTTTTCGAAGATGTCAATTGAATGAGGAAAATAACATTAAACAAAGAAAACATCAGTTATTTAAAAATATTAATTTAAACGAAAGTTTTCAATTTAAACAGAAGTTTGTTTGTATTAGATAGAAGGTTTTCTCGTAAAATGTATAACGAGTATTAAACAAGAAGTTTTCCCAATAGCCACGTTTTATCTGTATATCGACTTTCACATTGAAGGAGGTTGTGAAAAACACATCCAGAATAGTAATAAGAGATAAGTTGAAGGGAAGTAAAGTCTAACAAATAATCAGGTTATAAGAGTTTCATATTTTTGTACTGCACGAATCGTGCCCGCGAACATAATAATTGAGAACAAAAGATATTTTCGATCTACAAAAAATGAAATTTCTTCAAATCCCCACAATTTATTTTGTACGCGATCCATCACCGAAAAAATTATGCTAACGCCCTTTTATGTATGTATTCGTAGAAGAATATGATCGAGCGTTATTCTAATCTTTGATGATTGATTTATAGACTTTAATAACACAGAATTTCTTTCCCTTTAATTTAATTAAATTTCGAAGATTCTTGTTTGAGATGAAAACGCAAATGAAATGCGAAAAGCGGGAGTTATTTGTAAGAATGTTCTATCTGATAGAACTATTACACGTATTAATCAATACATACCTGTACACAGAATTTTTACTTTAACTGCCAATATTCAGTCCCTGGATTAAGGTATATTTTGCTTAATTTTCAAGGAGACAATTGTGACAACAATGTTACCTAAAATTCTAGTTAACTCATGACCGAAATACTGACCGTAAGGGTTTAATTATTATGTGCGTACCCAAACTCACTGAAATAGAGATAAACTAAACTATAAGATTTGCCACAACTAATTACGTTGCCAATTTTAATAGCAATCTACGAATGGTCAAGATAATGTATAATATTGTTGTCTATTGTAGTGGATGCTGATGTCAACTATTATAATAGTTTCAAGATCTCCTGGCGGTTGCCCCTCCATGCGCAGAAAATTTAATTCGGTTCTACCTATTTGTAAAGTATGCTTGTTTAAAACCCGCCGCGCATCTAGATGAAGGTCAACCGCCACCAGATCTTGAAACAACTATACTAGACACTATTGTAAAATAGTACTTTATACTTGAATATAGACAATACAATTGGTAACACGCGCTTATTTTCATTTTCTATTTAATATCGTATGTAAAGCAGCGAACAACACAAAACATTAAATTTTATCCGATTTTACAATAGTTACAATTACTTTTTATTGTGACCAGTTTTGACAAATATAGATATCGACACCTTTACGCATTGCGAGATACTCAAAGTAACTTACAAAATTTTTAGTTTGAAAAAGAAAATTGGATATTTTTAAAGTTATTTCTTCAAATTTAAAGTAATTTAAAATGCAAATACAAAATAAATCCGCCCATTCATTCAAAAGAAAAGCTTGTGGGGTGGCGTTCTAAAACTAGAAAAGGTCAAACACAGCGATGTCGCTTTGACGTGATCGAATAGGTTGCGGTCAAAAGATTTATTGTACGTGTAAACAATTTCAAATTTAACGTAAACACATTTTACATTACGAGAGAAACAAATTTATTGAGTTAATGCGGTCGTTCATTTAAAATTGTTACCTACATTTCCAGAATAAATCGCTTCAATAAATTGAAAAATGACATTTGATGGGATAGAGAATATAATGAAAAAATAATACAACCTACTTGTTAGGTTGAATCTGATTGTTTAGAATCAAATTTAATTGCAATCGTTTTTAGATTCGTTTATTAACATTAATGTATGTTTGTTTACACAGTAATTTAAAATGAACAATGACGTATTTATTGAAATCGCGATGTACATCAAGTAATTTTAGATCAACAGTCTGTTTTTCGGTATTGATCTTGATTTTGATAAAAAAACATAAACGACTAATATATAACTAAGTTAACTAAGACTGAAAAATAGTGAGGCCGAAGAAAATTTATCGACTGGAAAAGTACAAATATCTTTCCGCAGATGTGTTTAAACAAACTGCAGAACAAATGAAACTGAAGCTAATGTAAATGTCCTAAAAGTTGCTAATTTAATGAACAGTATCTTTTTTGTTAACATTAAATATTATTTTAATGATAAGAATTCAATTTAGGAAACTGTTTTGTATTCATAGACAAATTAGTAACTTGAGAAAAGAGAGTTGCGAAAGTTTTACGTAATTTATTATTTTAATCACGTTTTGAGTTGAAACTCGACATGAAGTTAATGTAAAGTTAACAAGTGATAAGGTTAAGTAAGTGTATGAAAAATGACGAGCGGCTTGACAAATAAAAGATAATCAATCTAACACCTGTAGCCGAAATACATTAATCATTCCCAAAAATCTCGCAAATTTTTCTAGATTTGATATTAAGCTTGTACATCTCAATGCTTACCGACAAATTTTTATCTGTAGAAATTGAGTGGTAATATGCTAAAAGAGTGAGGAATAAATCATATTTTTCAGACAGTAATTGATTATTCCTGAATAATATTGTGTATTAAGCAGTGCTCACCAAATCCGAAGATTAACCATTTCGATAACATATTACTTTGGGAAACGTCAATTTTTAAATTATGTAACGGATAGCGGAAAGCGCCACCAAATTAAAGCGTGAAGCGAGCAATTACTTCATAATAAAAAAATTTCGTTTGCACATAACACAGTACAGTTAAACGTCTGCATAACGGACAGCTCTGGAGAATTTGAAACTGTACTTATAGAGAGGTGCCTATTAATAGGAGATCAATACTTAAAAATCGTGTTTTAATTTTAACTATTTCAATAGAAAATAATAACATTCATTCATTTATTTCATTATCAACGAAACAGGAGCGAGCATTAACGGGTTAAAAGAGGAAAAATTGCACAAACTACTGTAAGGCAAACAATAGCTATTTATGTTAACAGTGTTGAAACGAACTTTCGTTAGGTGTTATGGCCCCCATCAGGTTCAGTTTTCCGTACGATAATTTCCGGAGAGCCTAAATCCGGCCGGCTAGTTTCGGCTATAAACGTTCAGTTAAACGGCGATAGTTTTGAAAAAGTAAACGTGTTTAGTGCTAATATTGGACGACAGGCAAAATTTTCGGTTGTACTAAAAATTTCAATGGGCCATATGAATAAAAACTAGCATTTGCTTATACTTGCAAAATTCAAAGTTAATGCTTCAAGTGGTATGAATAAAATTGTAAGCAAATCCTCTTGCTCAAAAGTAGGAAGCTAATGATGCTCATGGAATAAAGGATTGCCTTCAAACGTATGAATAAAGCAAACCATTTAATTATTAGAGCGAGCATTTACTCGCGGAAAAGTGATGCTGCTCTTCAGTAGCATCAGAACTGTCACCATTAGAGCTTTGTGAATTCTGTGTGGAACGGCCTTCGTCTGTCTTAACACGGTTGTCCGGTAAGAAGTAAAAATGGCCGAAATGATAAATTTCCGAAATGTAAAGTACTATAAACAACGGTGTTCACCGCGAATGAGTGACTTTAAAAGCATGTTCTGGTTTGAACAGGAAAATGTGGAATGGTTAGCTTAGAACTTTCTAGAAGAGACTGTAGAACAGCGTGGTCGTGCATTATCATCTATCCAGAGAATAAAAATCTGTTTAAGATATTTGGCAAATCCAGGATTCCAAAGCGGAATTGGCAAAGAACTAGGCATTGATCAATTCACTGTTTCTCGCACTGTGCGAATGGTGGTTACAAAAATAATTCAACAGGCCAGGTGTTGGATTCAGTTTCCTAAAAGTAACTATGCTGTAATGGAAGCTAAAGAACTGTGGGTAAGTCAGTTTAGATTTCCGACTGCTATTGGAGTAGTGGACTGTTTGCACGTGAAGATAGAGAAACCTAAAATACACGGCGACGAATACATAAACCGCAAGGGAGAAGCAACTTTGAAGTGCAAGCTACGTGTAATGAAAAGTATATATTTACTAGCGTGGATGTGAGCTGGCCTGGTTCCGTACATGACAGCTGAATCTGAAAGAAGTAATGCGACGTACAGAGAACGCCGTTCTTATTGCTGATCAGGGATATGGAATAGAACCTTGGCTTATGACTCTTTTCGAGAACCTGTCGACACAGACTTAAAGAAGGCTTACAATAAACTGTTGTCAAAGGAAAAGGTAATAATCGAGCAGTGTTTTAGGCAGCTAAAAAGGCATTTTCCTATATTGAAATATTGTTGTCGCGTGACACTGGCTAATGTTCCTGATATAATTGTCGCTTGTATTATTTTACACAACATTGCTAAGGCCTTGCAGGATCCAGATTTTGAAGTCAATGATGAAGATGAAAATGTCATTCCTGTTGAAGATGGGGATGAGGAATAGAATGACAATGTACGTGTTCGCGGTCAGGAAGTGCCTCAAACGTTAGCCAATATAATACAAGATTATAACGTAGTATAACTAGTGATGTATGTTTGTAATAAATGTTTATTGATTGTAAACCCAAAGTAATAAGAATACAAAGTAAATTAATACACATTTCATAAAAGTCGTACCTACATGCTTTTGAAGTTCAGAAAAAAAAACAACATAAAATGCATCATCTAGAATTGCTGTCCAACAAACTACGCATGAGAAAGATCGGGACACCTGACTTACTTATTTTATACAGGGATAATCAAAAAAGAATAAAACATAAATATTTTAAAAAGTTATTGAAGGTTGAATATGGTCCAAAAATCAGGTAACCCGATCTTTATTACGCGTTGTTTAGAAAGGTCAAAATAGTAGGAAAACCCTTAGTGTTCTTACCCCGCTAAACAATTAGATGTTCGTGTACGTTCGGCCATCTTTGTGTACTATTTGCACTGCAGCGCTTTTTATTTTACTCTCATAATACTCTCGTTGGACTCGGATGGTCTGTAGCTGCTCTAACAAAACTAACCGTTGCTCTAGGTTGGACTATTGAGTTTCCTGTGTTTCGCCTGGCAGTGCAATTGTTGCTCGCTTTTGGCGTGGAGGAAGTGGCAACGAAGCAATAGCCGAAGCTATTTGTTTACATTGATCAACGTTAGTGTTAGTTAGTGTTACGTTAGTTGTACTGGGACAGAACGCACTGAGTGTGTCTCCAAACGATGTACATTGAGGTGACGTACCGTACGATGTGGCACTTGGCATGAAAAATATATTGAAATTAGACCTGGCGAAAGCACGCCCGAAAAATATCTTTACCTGCTATTTTTGACACGGCTGGATTTTCATCACCCTCCATGGCCTCGTATAAAGCTTTTTTCCATGGGAGCAGTTTGATAGATTTATTACCTGTTGTCTTCACATTCGTTTTCATTTTTAAACGGGCCTTCACATTATTAATTTTTTCATCAGTAGTCCCGCGGTGATTATCTGCCCCATAACACTTGTATATAATTCTAGGATTTTTTTATCGCGTCTCCTTTCTTTTTCTTAAATGAAGGTGTCTGTGACTTACTAAGAATCTCTGGATATTTGCTGATTTGATTTGCTATGAATTCCAGCAGCTGCACCTTGTCACTTTCACGTGCAACATCATCTTCGGATGACGACATATTCAACACTGAATAACCGTGTGTGTATAGCAGTCTGCTGTAAATGCGTAAACTGCAGGTTTGAACACACATTTTGTTTACAATGGCAAAATAATAAAGAAATGCTAGACAAAACATTTTATCTCAACACTGGGAATTCACATAACGTAGATATGAGCTTTTACTCGCTTTTATGAAGCATTTGCTTGCAAGTATAAGGTAATCATTATTCATATTAAATGAAGCAATTGCTTTTCCTTCTACCTCATGCTTATCAGCATTTACTTTATTTTTATTCATATGGTTCAATACAAACAATGGCATATCAGCCCACTTTCATTAGAAACTTTATTGAAAACATAAATGTCTGAAAGGTAAAAGACACAGCATATGGGAATAAAAATTAATTCCATGTGGAACAAATTACAGCGTTTTTAACAATTCTTTTGCCCACAGCGTTTTCCTTTTTTTTTGTTGTCTTTTTGATAATATAACCACTATTGCTGCATATTCTTCTTCAGACATTATTATTTTTATTTAATCCACCCTATGTCTTTAAACGGTGTGCATTATCTCATCCGACCAACAACTGTTAGTTAAAATTGTTCATATTTTAAACCGTACGTGTATGTATTCAACGATAACGGCCAGCCGACCTGGATTGACAGTCCACAAACTGCCAGCCGAGTGATCGTGTATGGGCACTTTAACATACAATATTTTTTCTAATTTTGAAAAACAAGTTTAAACAAGGAATTAAATCTATTTCTAATTCAAATTTTCCTCGATTGTGACCATTTCCAAAACGAATGTCAAGACAATCTGACAAGTAGCGAAAAATTTTACTTTTGTAACCAGTTGTGGATCATTTTGACACCTACTTGATTATGATAAATGTTATTTTATATGCCAAAGTAAAAAAAATAAATAAACCGAACGATGACTTGTCAATTACAATTCAATTCAATTTCCTACTTACAAATTAGCCAAATTTCTATCAAAAATTCTTAAGAAATTTGTAGGTAAAACACCTTCACACATTTAAACTCTCACCATTTTATTCAACGTTTAGATGATTTGAAGATAAATCACGATGATCTGCTTGTTAGTTTTAGTGTTACTTCATTGTCAAAGATTCTCTCGTATCGAACAAATGATATCTCAACATGGTAAAGATGTAGGATTGATACCGCTTATACAAAAATGTCTTTCATCCACTTATTTTCAATTCCGCAATAACTTTTACGAACAAGGAAACCTTTGAAATCATTGACTTCGAAACTTCGCCGTTGAAACCGAAGGTATTATGGTTTAGGTATGTTGATGATACTTTCATCATACGGCCCCATGGTCGCCGTTCTTTAGATACGTTTTTTGATCATCTCAATAAACATACTAACATCAAGCTCACTACGGAAATTCACAATTCTTGTCACTGTGAATTAGGTCATCAGGTGTATACTGCCGTCCTATGTCAGAACACGGTATCTACAGAATACTTGTTTTTGAGTAAAATTTAAAACAACGTTTAAATGTCGTGCAAACCAAACTAAAGACGTTGTAAACAAATTTTTGAACTGACAAGTAAAAACAGTCTATTTTATATAAATATCATGAATAAAAACATATACTTTTTCAAAAAAAAAACAAATTTTGAAGCAGATGCCAGTTTAATCTTTTCAGAAATTCGAAACATTACTTAGACCAAACCCCGTATCTGAATCAAATCAAACAGGTACGTGGTTAATATTAAGTAGATCAAGCAGATCGCGGTTTGTGTTGGGCAGATAAAATAGTAGTTTGGTAAATAAATTCTTGTGAAAATTTGCACGAGTCACCCAATAAAACGCCAACGTGTTCTTTTTGAGAAGGTGTTAGAGTTATACCAACCTTAACTTTATTTTTCTGTAAGAAATCTAATGCTTCTAAATTATTGTTTTTCGAAGATAAATACTGAAATTTATGTTCACCTTTTGTCGCAATTACATGTATAATATCGCTTAGGGATGGACGAGGATTTAGTTTTTTAGTTTTTGTTGAGATGCAAAATCTGGCCACAAATAAAAATCTGTTGGGTTCATTGATTTTACAGTTACACGACCAGAATTAGCAATTTTACAAAATCCTGGAAATCGTACGTTTTTTTCTAGCGTTTTAGGGAAAGCTCTACTTGATGGTGAAAGATGTCCGCTGACATGAAGGTGTGGCCAGTCTCAAAATAGTTTATTATAACAACTTGTTATTTTTTTTGGACCGTCCGCATACAGCTTAATGCTACAGAACGGCATATGGAGCTAATTGTTTGCATGTACCAAGCGGGACAAAACTCTCATTATACGCAATGATTCGCTGTGTAAATATAGCTTTTTCAAACATTTCAATCCTGGGTAGCATAATTATTTTTTGAAGGTCAACGGAGACTTAGATTGTCATTTGTCTGCGGTGTATTACAGTCTTGTTGATATAATTTCCTTGATACTTTGGACCTTTTATTACAATCTTCACACTCTGGATCGAATATTTCAGATTTGTGTTGAGGATTGTGAAGCTTAAATTCTTCACACAATTCGCATTCTTCATAGCCAAGCTGGATAAACGAAATATTTTTTTGTTTTATTAATTTCCTGTACACTTCATATGAACACATATTTTCCGGATACTTTTCCAAAATACCTTTATGCATAAAGGTGGCATTTATATCATTGAGAAGATATCGGCGATTCGGAGTATGTTTTCGCCGATAATGAGAAATAGTTGGTTGAAAACTTTCAATGTGTTCCTCAAGTAATTGGCTGTAAATTTTTTTCTTCGATTTGAAGTAAAGAAATAACATCAAAAACTACAACAAACTCGTGGCAAATCTTCTGACTACCACCAATTACGATATTTGACAAGTTAAAACTTGACATGTACATCCGCGTCAACGCACTTCCTTGACGAAACCTGTCATGTGCATATTGCATAGCAAAATCCAGGCAACTCCCGCGCTCTCGCTCCATTTTGCTAGGCTGTTTCTAAGGAAATGCTTTTTGCCGGTTCTTAGCTTAGCACAGGGACTGTTTTATGCATTTTCGAGGTATTATTTATCCAATTTTATTCAATTATATATTTAAAGCACGGGGTTTTTGTTATGTACACGCAACAAAAAGTCATCAGTGTTCCATTTTTGCTATTAACTCAATTAAAAAAAATGTAGATACGGGGTTCTGACTTAGGACGGCAGTATAGAAAACCGACTCATACGGACAGATACTTACATGCTTCTTCACACCATCATCCTGCTCAAAATGGTCTGTTGTTGAATCTCTAATTTTTTTTATTTGTCAACTCGACAATCTCAATTTAGAACTGAGTCATCTAACTAATAGTCTCATTGCAAACAGATATAGCAAACAAGTCATTAAACGTCTCTTCCATCCTCGCCCTCAAGGTTTAAAAGAGATTCCTTCTACACTTCAGAAACAATTTCAGCCTTTCTCCCTTACATTCACAAAGTTACTGATCGAATAGTCAAAGATATCGGCCTAATGACGTTAATAGCTATATTTATTCGTGTGGTACATTTTTCATTATTGTATTGTGCTATGTCTTATGTATGGTGCCCCAGAAGATCAGTGTAAACCTGTAAAAACGTGTGCAATTGTGGATTGGTTCATCTTGACAAAGCATTTGCTTTAAAGTTTAGGGGTTTAATTTTTGTGCTTGTTACTTTTGTATCATAACATATTTATTAAAGTAATACTACCATCCAACAATTTAAAAAATCTTAACAAATCTTACTTTTGCAACTACTAGGCTCTGAAATTTATATTCCTCGCTGATTTTGTATCCTGCGAAACCGTCAATAATTATATTCATCTCTCATAAAGTTTATTAAATCAACTTCAACCGTCTGAATCACTATTACTCAATGTAATGAATACATCTGACTGTTATTTCTGAAGACTTCTATCAATAACAAAATTGAAACAGTGTTCAAGGAAAAATGCAAAATTTTACTAATCGTACTAAGGAAACTTGAAATTTCAATAATTGTTGATATTTGAATAAACAAACAAATAGAATAAAATTAGCCCCACCAATAACCAGACTTCCAGATTTTATTTGATTTGATCGACTCTCTGATAGACGTATATTTTCTATTCGACATGTTACAGATCGCAATTCAGTTATTAATGTTGTAATAATTAAAGTAAAATACAGTTCAACACTTATAAATTAATTTTTAAATAAAATAATGCGAATCGACATATTTAATAATAATACAGTTTACGGTTTACGACAATTCTTGGGTATGTGTTGTTAGTTTTGTATTGACAAAGTTCAATCGCCGAGGGATGATTCTCGAAGTTTTATAAACTGTGAGTACGTCGATCGTTCGCATGGCGACGTAGTTTTTGTTTTCTGTTCTGGAATAGAAAATTCGTACTTATCACTTTTCGAAAATAACCCTCTGGATTATTGTGAAATATTAAAAATTCTAAAATTTGTATACTTTTTTTAGATTTTGTCAATTATTTACGAATAAGGATATATATTACGGCAAATGTGTACACTTTTTAAGTAAATTAAATTTACAAAAAATGTGTAGTATATATATATATATATATATATATATATATATATATATATATATATATATTAAAATGGTGTAGGTTGTACAAAAAAGTATTATGAATTTTATGTAAAATTATAAGTCATTAAATCAAATATAAATCACTATAAATATACAAACTAAACAAATAACAACTAAATATATGTATTATTCTTCTTGATAAATAAATAAAGCCCATCCCTTTTTATTTCTTGACAGTTTTTTTGCTTCTGGTATTGTCTTGCTTCTTCTTTGTAATAATTCTTTTATGTTATCATCCCATGTTTGTCTCGGTCTTCCTACTTCACGTTTTACTTGTGGCATCGCTTCTCAGATTCTTTTAACTTGTCTATTGGTGTCCATTCTCTGTAGATGACCCCACCAAGCAAATTGTTTGTTTTCAATAAAGGTGTGTATTGGTTCTACGGCTAGGTCTGTTCTAATATCAGCGCTTCTTAATCTGTCCATCTTTGTTACACCTTTAATTCGTCTTAAAAATTTTATTTCGACTGCTTCCATTCTACTTTTGTTTCTATTTGTGATGATCCAGGATTCACATCCAAACGTTAGTATCGGTCTGTAAATGGATTTGTATACTTTAATTTTGGTCTTTCTGCTAATTTCTTTTTTGTTGATAAATACATTTTTCATATCGAAATACAGTTTCATTGTATTCTCTATTCTTTTATTTATTTCTTTTTCTATTTTTCTGATTATTTTGCTATTATTACGATGTCATCCGCGAAAGCTCCTATTGATACCTCTACTTTTTCTAGGTTTTTATATCCAATCAGGGTTTTATTTGTTTCTTTCTCACACTCTTTTAGTATTTCATCCAAGTAAATGTTGAACAGTGTCGGACTTAAACTTCCTCTTTGTCTTAACCCTTCCTTTGTGATAAAACTGTCGGATTGCATATTTTTAAAAATTACTGCATTTTCTGTGTTGCTATATATTTTTTGGATTAGACCAATAATTTTTCTACGCAGCCCTGTAGGTACTTTTTAGTATTTCTTACATTGTTTCCCGCGGTACTGTATCGAACGCCTTTTCCAAGTCGATGAAACCAAGGTAGATGTTTTCATTTCTACTTAGTTTTTTTCTCTATAATTTGTCTTATGGTGAATAAGTGATCTTGTATGCTGCGTCCCTTCCTAAAACCGCTTTGAGCTTCATCTAATGTCTCTATAATAGATTTGATTCTAATTTCAATCAATTGTTCTAGAATTTTCATTACAGTGTTTAATAGTGTTATTCCACGGTAATTATTGCAGTCTTTTTGATCCCCTTTCTTATGTATGGGTACGATTAAGGCACGGCTCCAATCTTCCGGTATTTCTTCGTCTGTCCATACTTGATTGATTATCTGTAGTAACCATTCTTCTTCTACTATTATCATTTCTTACATTTTCCCCAAATTGCCCTATTACAGTTCTATACTCGTTGTCTCTTTTTGCTACTCTAGCATTAAAGTCGCCAGCGATGAAAATTTCTCCTTTTGACTCTTCTGTAATGTGCATTAATTGATCCCAGAATTGTTCTTTATTTTTTACAGTATCGTCTTCATTAGGTCCATATGCTGTTATAATTGTTTTTCTTCTTCCAAATTTACTTTTGATTTCCACTTTTAATATTCTTTCTGAAACTGCTTGCCAATTTTCTATTTCTTGCTCTTTATTTTATTCTATTATACACGCTGTTCCAGCAGATGCTCTTTGCAATTTTGATACTCCACTGTATATTATTATGTTACCTTTGTTCATTTTTTCACAACCTGTGCCTTTCTTTTTGTTTCTGTTATTGTAAGAATTTCTAGTTCCGCTTTTTCAAATTCTTCTTCTAGTTCATTTTCCTTTGCTTGCATACTTTATATTCCACGTACCTATTTTCCATATCTCTTTTTTTATTTCCAACATTATTTTTGATCCATTTTATAGTTTTTGATATTTTCTTTACCGTAAATCGTGTTTCCGTTGTCTTGCAGTTTTGTCGTCTTGTTATCCATTCCATTTATTTGTGTTTTTATTAGTTTTTTGGTTCCTCGGGTATAAGCATGTTTAAGTTCTCGTTCCAAATCCATTTTTCATAGTTTATGTATATCTTACGATTTCCAATTTTAACTGTTTTTGCTTTTTTTCTTTTTTCTTTTGCTCGTATTCTTATTTCATATTCGATGATACATGATTATGTTAAATAAAAAATTAAAATATTAAATTTTTTGACAAAAAGCTCAAATATACTATCGTAGATCAAACATGCCCGTTGTGCATAATAATTTAGCCTTTTACTTTAACTAGAATAACAATATGTTATACATTGTGTCCAAGATAAGGGTGAACAGCATGGGGATCTCGGAAACCGTGAGAGATACAGAGTCGGTTAAATGTGGAAAAAGTTGCTCACTTGAGGGGGCGACATTTTGCTGTTGAGAAACTCGCTGAGTTCGGCTTACTTTCGGAGATATTCGAAAAAAACCCAAATTGTGCCTTTTCGTTTTCATTATATTCTGAAGTTATTCGAAAAGTTACTAAACAACTGCATGCACTTTGTCATTGCCTCTCTTTCTGCTCTACAAGATGGCGTTTACAAATTTTCACTACAACGTTTTGTTTTGAAGAAACCATCATCAACTTTATTTTGCTTATGGCACTCAAAAAAAGTACACTCTGTATAAGAAAGCATTTTTCATTACAAATTCAACAATGTACTACACAATATTTTGCAAAAAAAGGTGTAGAAATCGACATAGAAGTATAAATTTGTAGAACCGAATACGTTTCAACCGATTCTTCCCTATAAAATTTACAATTAATAATAAATTTTCCAGTTCCTATTGTCAACTGAAACTGAATTACAGAAAGTAATAGTATGTATGTCCGCCAATATTACATTATTTCGCGTCCTTTAATATAGGTAGTTATATTAAGTTTTCGACTGCTGAGAAGCGTTTTGTGTGTGTGTGTGTGTACTGCTGCAATTTTCAAACTTCTATTACGTTCCTTGCAAATACCCAGCTTAATTTGCGGTTACTACAGGAATTTAATATTTAATTGTGTATTTCGTTGGCTTTTGGCTGTCATTTATATTTGAAAATACGATATTAAGAGAGTATCTTTTTATTGACAAAAATGTAGAAACTCCACACGGACGTGGAACCAATTCTACATCCAATAAGGGTCGGTTTACGCGATAGTAATAGAAAATAACCTTCTTTTTATTACGTTTTGTATAAAAAAAATGTTGATGCGATACATTATAATGCGCTTTTACGTATAGAGCAGCTCGTAAATTTTAAAGCAACCATTTGACTTAATGTACATGCGTAAAATGAATGCACTTATAATTTAATTTTTAACATGAAAATACTTACTGTGTTAATACACTTTTATATCCGCGAAGCTTTCAACAATATTTGTTACAAACAAAGTTTACTTTTAGTTTATTTTAAAACAATTGTTCTTTAAAACTAGTTTTCTGAAGTCTGGTGGCTTGACCTATATACACTATGTAGTACTTGGTTACAGTCTTTACAATTTATTTTATAGATTCCTGATTAATTGCATATGTTTTCGAAATTAAACATTTGTTCTTGTATGTATGAGAGAATTCATAATTTGGTCTATTTCTTATTTACTTTGTCATTACTTTATTTTATGTTAACATATAACTGTACTATGTTTTTATCGTGAAACAAATAATAAAACACGAAAAACTCTGATTGGTACGTGTTTCCGCCATCAGTGAATTCACACTAAAAAGAAAACGTCAAGGTAACATTGTAGTATATATGTTATTGATTCGTATACAGGGTGAGTGCATATTGAATAATTGAAAAAAAATAGTTAGGCAATATACTGGACTTTATTCTCTGTATAATATTAAATATTCTAATAAACATCATGCTTTGTGATATTCACAATATTTTTTGAATATTCATAAAAAGTTCGTTTTTTTTAATCTACTTTATCTTCCCAGTGGTCATTTCAATCATATGATGGCAGCACTCGCTAAAAAACAAGTATATGGTACAATCTGAACTACTTTCAAGGATGCCTTAAATCATTCACTGCTATACTATGCTATATACTAACCATACTATATTCAAGGAGAGAATGGACTTGCGCGCGGACGAACATTTGTCTGTTTCAGTCAAATCTCCGCCTATTCAACCTCTCCGTCGACGCAATTAGCTAAACTGTATCCCAAAGCCGGCCTGATCCCAATGACAGTCCACGAACTGCCGGCACACTGATCCTGTATGTGCAAATATTTCTTCCACTGTCATCGCCAATGCGCAAAAGCAAGTCCATTCTCTTCTTGGATATAGTATAAATATTTTTTGAAGATTCAAAAGGCGCCGAATTTGTATTGTTAAAGTAAAGACAAGACACAAAGAACTGATTGCACTAACAGATCAAAAGGGGTGTCTTTTAATAAAGTTTGTTAATTTCTAGATGGTACGATAATTTCCGCACTCTCACGCCGACGAGTCGTGATATTGAAATTCCTGTGACCCTTATTAAATGGAATAATTAGTTAATAGGTACACTTGTCTTATTTGTAGCGGTGGGACATTTGCTTCGCTTTCTAAATTTACAGTAGGACTGGTGCGGAAATCACCTAAGCAGGAACTTATGGCTGAATTTTTACAGGGTCCAGCAAACCGAAAGTTGTCTTACGGGCGGAGGAATATGCGACATATCCATAGTCAATCGTTGTGAGTATCATCGTTAAATATGGAAGGTGATCAGTACCTTACAGTACTCCATAGTCAACAAGAAAAACATGTTGTTCTTGAGAATGACCACTTTGGTTTCCGGATAATTACGAAAAAATGTAAAATACCATACGAATAAATAAATAAATCGGCCGATAAACATCAAGCAACATTACATTACGTCTTGTAATTCATGAATGATTGTTTTCATTTTTGGTACTAAAAAATGATGACCAAATCAACTACGTACAAACATCTCTGAAGTGATGTATGTATGAATACCGTAATGTCGTGGACTGCGGTACTCTTGACATCACAACATCTATCGCTCAGGAAATAAGCAATAAATTTCACCAAATAACCATCCAGGCCCCAATCAAAGAGTTTGCCTACGATGCTGTATCTTATGTTTTGTCAAGATCAAAGAACACAGCTGCATTTGTTCTGTATTTTGGAAGGAGTCTTGAACTGCACGTTTCATATGAACAAGCCGGTCCAATGTTGATCTATGTTTTCTAAACCTTGACTGATGTTAGAGGGCTCTGAACGGTCTTTACCTTCCTTTGGAATCGTTACGACTACGGTTTACTTCCAGGTCTAGGATATTATACATCGTAAGCAGATGTAGTTTCAATACCGGCAGGCTTTCTGTCATAAACTCGTAAGGTATCTTATTCGGCCCGGGTGCAGACTTTTTTCATTCCTCAATGCCTCTTCCAACTCAGATAAAGTTAGTGGAACATTAATGGGCAGAAGATTTTGATAAGAATCACTTCCCCTTCTTGTTTTGTTTCAAGAAATGTGGCCTGGTAGTTTGTAGAACTACTCACTACCTCAAACTGATTGGCGAATGCCTCGGCAACATCTATCTCCCTATCCTATATGTGACCATTGATTCTTAATTTATGGGAAAAAACGTTTTTCTTTGTGTTTGCCACTGCCTTGACCTTGGACCATACTTCGGCGGTAGGTGTTGATCTGTTGGTTGACGACTAGTATTTGTTCCACGACGAGCGTTTGCTCTCCAGCATAATTTGACGCTCGTGGGATCAAGTTTTGCAACGTCGGATCTCTCCGAGAAACGTTAAAGATATTTTTCTTTCTCCTAATAGCTTTTCTCGCTGTTCCGTTCCCCCATGGAATTGGCATTCTCGCAACTAAACCTTCCTTCATTACTATGCTGTTTTGTGCCGCACGAAGAATCGCAGAAGTCAACGTTGTACTACTGTCTCTTCGGCAGTGTTCTGTAAATTGGAAATGACTAAAGAGGCTTTTAATGTTTCCTAATTTGCACGTTACAGCGTCCACCTTCCATAACCCCTTGATTTTTAAGTTTAGAAATTATTATATCCGTACTACAAAATAATAATTATGTCCTTGCAGTGAATTACACCTATACAATAATATAAAGTGTTAGAGGGGTAACCTCAATTTTTGCTTTTCCTAATCGTTCTGTACGCAGCAGTGTGTTAGCTTAAGCTGCACTTGTTGTTTCTATTAATAAGTTTACCTTCAGTCATATTTGTGGGAACGGGTGTCCTAGGAATAACAATTTGAGAATTGCGTTGGTTGTCAACATAGGGCTGACGTTTTACATCAGAGAGAAACATGATGATTGCTATTATTGAAAATATTTTTTATTAATACTAATAAGTTTTTCTATTTTTTAAATCTAAACTCCGAAGAAAATTAGAGTACAAGCAGTACAATGTTTTTTATTATCATTCCATTTCACTAAAGTGAATCGTTTAATTATTTGTCGCTGTACATACAATTACTAAACCAGATTGATTTATTTTATGTTTTGAACAAATAAATTAAAACAGTTTGTAGTTATATTTACATTTTGTGTTGGTTTGTGTATATAAAGCAAAATATCTTCGTAAACAGAAATACTAATTATAGGTGGAATTCAAATCAATAAAGAGAGAAATTTACGTGGTTAACAATATTTGTACATTGTTTACGTAAAGTAATCGTAAATATAAATAGATTTAATAAATCTGGATTTATCTAAAATTCATATTTATTCCAGCTATTTAATGTTTACAAAAGGCTTTCGAATTTTGATTTTACGCATATGTAAATGTATAATTTCATTTAGATATAATGCCACATTGTAAATTTTAGTACCCATTTGGCGTTAATGAGTATTGTTGCTAATGACGAAAGTTGGTATTTCAACGTCCTACCCTTACGATCCTCTTAATCACAAACTTAAGTTAAGTTTCTGTCTTGTTCGATACCGTTCCCGAGTTATTGTTAAGATTTTTTAATTCAAATACGTCTTTATTTCTTTAATTTATTTTATGCTGGCTTGTACATACCACTACACGAGTTTTTCTGTATTATTCGGACGAAGTTTTTAAATTTGGAGGTACCATAACAAGAATTTAAGAAAGTCGCATTATAAGTAAATTTTTCGGCAATACCATCCTCCAAATGGAAATTTTGTATTGCTGCAGTTTCTTATATTGCCGTTTTTAAACTTTATACTTTAGAAGCAACCACTACCTCTGATTAAAATGCCAGAAGGATAAAAATTATTGTAGCTTGGATTTGACAGATATCCTCTGCGTGCCTTAATTTGGTTCTTGTCATATTTTTGTAGGATATTAAGTTCTTTTTTCGCTTTGAAATCGCACTATTTCTTAATCTCCTTTTAAGTTGAAAATAATCTTTTTTGCCTCGAGAAAATAGTTTTTTCTCTCTAGTAATTGTATGCATCATTGGCGTTTTTCATTACGTCGAATCTCTTTGAATAAAATAAAACTAAATTTATAGTTAATAGCATTCAATACTAAATTGGACTGTGTTCACATTCAATTTAAATGTAAAACTTATTTTTCTATTTGTCAATTTGGATGTCTTCATTCTACTTACACTTCCTACACTGGAAACCATAAAAGTAAAATATAGTTTATCAATTAATTAAACAATATTGCAATGAATTGTGAAGAAAAATTAATAAATCGAAATTCTTCTCATCTCAACAATTTATAAACAAGAAAAAACAAATAAATATCTCAGGTGTTTACAAATTAAAAAATAACGAAACTCAACAAGTTTCATGAATAAATTGAATAAATATAAATAACTATCACATCCAACTAAATTTCTTAACATTAAAAAAATGTTTTACAAAAAAATTAAATAATAATTATTAATACAGTAATTTAACATTCTTAAATTGATCGACAAAGTTGTATATTTTTTTATTTCAACTTTTTTATTATTACACTGATTTTGAATAAATTTTTGGATAAATATCCTAACGAAAAAATTAAATAAACCGAACTGGTAGATGTACACAATTTGATATTAGGAACACTTTCTCTATTCGAAAATCGCATTACATTCTTATTAAAAAGACGATTAATGGACATTTTCGCCATCTATCCGAAAAAATGAATACAAGTAAAGTTAATAGTTTTCAAAATACGACTGCATTAGTTGTCAATACTCTAGACAATTTACATAATTTTGACATTAAAAATTTTAGAAATAGAAAAAAATCAATAAAATTGCCCAGGTGAAAATTGTAAAATACCCACTTAAACTAATTTAATTTGTATTCATTTCTATCAACTTGATCATTACTTAAAATAACTAGGAAAAACAAAAAAAATTAAGTTCATTTTCATCAATTAGTACATTTGTATTAATTTGTTTTTCTGATTAATATATTCTTACAATTGGACACAAACGATACAAGTGACACAGAGGAAGATAGAAAGACTAATGCTAGGTATTACAATAAAACCAAAAAGATGAAGGAATGGATCAGGAAAAGAACAGGAATATAACCGAAGGAGTTACTTATCTAAAATGAAATTTTCCGGGCTATGTAGCAAGGCTAAAAGACGACAGATGGAACGTAAACATCATACAATACCTCTTTGAAGTGGGCAGGACCAAATCGGCAGAATCCAAACTCACCTATTACACTATGTAGTGCTTATTTTGTACTAATTTGTGTCACTGATAAAAATTTTGTACTTCGTGCCATTTGGAAAAACGTAGCGCTGCTAGCTTCATATGAAGTCAGCAGGATCAAAAAAAAAAAAGAAAAATTTAAGACAAGTACATATACAGAATGAACATAATTTGTGCTAATTTGTGCTATTCAAAAGAAACAAGAAAATTGATCTCGTATCTGAAAACTACCTCTCACTACTATTCGACAATAAAGTAAAGTACTCATTTTACCAGAAGAACCAATCGGTACTACTAATCACAGCATACTAAATTGTGCTTTTAAATTGTTTATTGCCCGATTTTGTATCCTTTACCCTTATCTGAAAAACCATCCCTGATCACTAATCAACTTAAGAGTAAAAAAGTACCAATTTTTACCAGCAGAATCAATAATACTGCATACTAATTTGCGCTTTTAAATTATGTATTTACAGAGATGGTACGACAATTTAATGAAAATTGCTGGATTAAAATAGATATCAACAGCTCAAAATAGAGAGAACTGGAAAAAAAGAGCGAAGAGAAGATATTCTTACAATACAATTGTGTATTTTTTAAATTTTATTTACTGAGCTTCATCGAACTACTCGCCTATACTTTTTAAGTCGTGCCGTTCGAATAATCATTAGATTTATGTAGGTCTTGGGACCATTAACATACATTTCGTTTATTTAGTTTTCAGAATCTCTTTACGAAATTATGTTATTTTAGACAAAAGTTGAATGTTGTTATCAATAAGTATCCGTTCTAGACCTAAATATTTACACTTATTTTATATAATTTCCGAAAAAATTAATGTTTTTATAAACGTCGGTTTATTTTCAATCTTCCTTTATATTTTTATATTTTTTCACGAAAAAATTTACTCGCCAGGCGAATTTACTTATTCGTATAGGACATGTAATAATAATATACGTGACATTGAGCAATCATACTCGAGTCGGAAAATAACATGAATGTAAATTCACATTCACATTTAACTAACAATGTTTAATACCAGCAGTTTCATAAAATAAAGAATAACGGAGCATCTTTTTTTAAATCTAACAATCGCAATTTACGACCAAATATTCTTTACCAACACAAAATTTGTGTATTGATTAGAAACAACTTTTTTATGAAAAAAACGTAATTATGAAACTTCTACGCATGTACGAATTTTTGAAATGATTAAAAAACAATAAATTACAATCGGACAAATATTGAGTTATCGTTTTCACAATCTAGAGAGTAGCTGCATGAGAAATATGACGTCAGAGTGTAATATATATTTTATTTCATTTTCTATAACTTTTATTTGAACTGTTTCTTCCATTTTTAGTGCATGATTAATTATCTCAAAGACTACTTATACGATTTTTAAAAAACAATGGGTATGTTTAGTGCTATTTAATAAAATGTGTTGTTTTCTAACGCGACACTTTTTTTATATTCGACGAAGACAACTCAATTTTAAGTATGTATACAATCGTAAGGCTATTCTTTATATTCCGATGACACTATTTTAAGCTCGCAGTATTTGAATCCGTAAAATAATGTGAAGCATTTATTATACTATATGTTTAATTACTGTTTCAATCGATTTTAATTAATTTCGAGTTGGTAAAAAAATATTTTGTTTTTGTGCGGTACCTTCATGTTCATATCATTTCAAATAAATAAATTAATTAATTAATTTTATATTGGCATTTTAACTAAAAGCAATTGCTCTATCTGTGATAAATGAAATTAAAATTAATTTAGTGTAAAAAGGTGCTGTCAATTCGGTCGACTAACTGAAAAAGTGCCTTTTTTTAGAGATATTGTAAATGCTCAAAATTGTATGACATTGCTTTACTGAACAATTAAAATTTTTTAATTCAATTTTAGTACAACTAAACTAAGTAATTTTTAAACGTCACAAAGCTTCCCGATATCAAACGTATGTAAACGACAGGTTTAATATGTTATCGGGAGTTTAAACCCTAAGGATATTGCGTGACAACATATTATAATGTTTCGACAAGCCTAGTTTTGCTAATACTGTTAAATTAATATCAGTTTGTAGTTGTTACTCGCTTATATTACTACATATCTCGTTAAAGTTTACGGTAACACGTACATTTATTTGTTTAGACACGATAACTATAGCAGCTCCATATTCCAATATATAATGAGTTAATTAATTAACTTTCATCACCGATTGTGTTGTTACTACATTGGATAGATTTGCATAATTATACAACGGTGTTACACTTAGAAGGTAAGGGAATATATTAAAAAACAATGAATGCAAAATGATACCGATTGTACGTATTTTAAAAATCAAAGCAACATTTTTTTACTCACTTTTATTTACTTGTATTTGTGTGTATTAGGTATGTTTCTATTGACGGTATGTGTCAAATTAATTTTCGCCCACTTTCAGACATCTGAATAATTTGAATTTTTGCCCGCGCATTAACAACCAGTGATCTTAACCAGTTAAGCAAAGTCGTATTGTTAAAATTAATTTATGTTATGATGAACGAGCCGAAGGTAAGTGTTGTAATCACCGAGTGATTAATAGCGATAACACACTAGTAGAATACTATACTTTTTCTACGACTATTCAACATTTCAAAAAATTTATATACAATTAAATTAGTAGTAAGTTCACTTACAATCATTTTAATAAGTGTTAATTGTTCACCAAAATGTCTTCTCAAATAATAATTCAGAACAATATACAGGGGTCTGTAAAAGGTCTTTACACACGCCTACCACATATTACTTAGACCAAAATAAGCCGTAGTAGAGACACAAAATAATTTTTATTCGATAGGGAATTCAAAAACGATCAAATTATGTCTGTTCTATTTTAATTTTTACTCGTTTTTGAGAAAAATGTTGGTGCGTTAGAAAAAAGAGCGCCTATTTTTATATCATAAACAAATCAATTTCGCATGGCTAAATCTACTGCTCAAATATAGACTATATGTAAAAGGATAGACTTAGTAAAAGTTTACTGTTTCGGAAATTCTGGGTAGGCGTGTGTAAAGACCTTTTACAGACACCTATCAAGTTCTTTCTACCTACAGTTTTCTATAAATTTCTTTTCAATTTGTAATTCATACATGGCGATGTTTTCCATTTTTGCACATTTATGATTAATGAATATTCAGAAGAACTTTGGATCGAAGAACTCTTTTGTTCTTTCAAATTACGATTCTTACAGACAACAAGTCAGAAAACTAAGGTGTCACTTCAAAAAATCAGTCGCAAAAGTTTGAGGAAAATCCCCACAATAATTTCTTCTTTTTGAAAATTCTATAACACCAGCCTGCATTTCACCAGTGGGAAAATTATACGAAACACTCAAGAAATAAAATGTCATCAAGGAAGGAAAAACTACAAACAAATACTGCTAAAAACTGTCAGCAAACATTGTGTTTTGATTTGACACCCTTTTAATTATTTCATTTATTCTTCATTGAACTTTACTGAATTTTGCTGTTTGCCTGCCGTTCTGCAATCCTACTTAAGTAATAGTAAATAACTAACTTAAAACTTCCCCCACATCTTTTCCTTCTCGGACTGCCTCAGCGGACTAAGTCATTCCGGAACACGCTGCAATTATCTGTTACTTTTGACCCTATTTATAAATTCAAGAAAAAATAAGAAAAAAACTAGAAAAACAAAATCCTTTTATTCTTAATACATTGGTTTTGTGAACTATTTTGAAATTATCCTGAAATTTTAAATTCAATAAAGATTTTTAATTTGGAAACGATGGTATACATAATAATAATAATAATAATTTATTTCATCTTGAAAGCCATAAAAAACTATGGATAAGATAGGTCACATTTCACATATATATGTATATATTACACCATGTAAATATAAGAACGTTTTTGTATGTGTATAAACAAATATTTGTACAAACACTAACTTAAACACATATGCACATATATTACAAAATTGTCACAGTAAGCAATAAATAGGAAATAATAAAAACAATCTTATAATTATTTAACAAAACTTATTCGCAGAATTTAAAAAATCGTCTATTGAATAAAACGCCTTTTGTGTTAGGTAATCTGTAAGTTTCCTTTTAAAGAGCGTGAGGCTATTTACATCTTTAATTTGATCGGGCAATTTGTTAAATAATGTCAATCCTAATACACCAGGAGTCATTATGTTTTTTTGATTTGCAAAAGGTACTCGGAAGTGATTGTTTTTACGAGTCGCGTATTCGTGGAAACTCGAGTTAGTAGCGAATTTTTCTTTGTTACTGAATATGTATTTACATACTTCTACAATATACAAACATGGTAAAGTTAAAATGCAAAACTTGGTGAATAAAGTTTTGCACGTTACGTGTTTCTTAACGCCAGCTATTGTTCTAATTATTTGTTTCTGAGTAACAAACACCCGTTTTGCTGCTGTCGAGTTTCCCCAAATACGTACTCCATATCTTAAACGTGACTCGACACATGCAAAGTAGAACATAAGCAACTGTTTCCTATCAAGATAAGTCTTTAAAAACGGAGTTGGTAACATGTCCGACTCAAGGCTACAATCACTTTATCACACTGAGGTCTCCAGCTTAACGTTTCATCAAGTATTATTCCTAGAAATTGAACAGTACTAGATTTCACCCCCATCATCTTGTATAGAAACGGTTTCACCAGACTGCCGCGTTTGGTAATTTTGAAAGTGTATCAACACGGTTTTTGTTCATTCAGAAATAATAGATTGTCATTGTACCAGTTTGTTAAAGATGTCATAGTATTCCTTAGTTTAACTGTCATTTCAGACTTTTCCCGACATGAGACAATCATTGACGTGTCATCGGCATATGATGTGACAATAGCATTTGTGTTCAGGTAGCCTATTAGATCGTTTACGTACAATATAAACAAAACCGGTGCTAAAATAGAGCCTTGTGGTGCACCGATGTTTTGTTGAAGAGTTACAGATCTTATGGTTTGAGATGTCTCGCCATGTTTTGTGTATAGTTCGACGTATTGTTGCCTGTTTTTCAGAAAGCTTTCAATCCATATCAAAGGTACCCCTCTAATTCCATATGCGTCTAATTTTTTTAAAAGTTTCTTATGGTTCATGCAGTCGAAAGCTTTTGTCACATCGCAGAAAATACCAACGGCAGTTTCCTTGTTTTCTAAAGCTTTTACAATATTTTCATAAAGAAATTGAATCGCGTCTGAAGTAGAGATATTGGATCTGAATCCAAATTGGCTTGATTCCAAAATGTCAAATTTGTTTATAAATTTTTGCAATCTATCTAAAAAGAATATTCAAAAATTTTTGAAAATCCTGATGCAATTGAGATTGGTCGATAATTATTTGGATCCCCAACTCACCTTTTTGTGAATTGGTACTAGCTTAGATAATTTCAAAACCTTTGGAAATTGACCACTTTGAAATGATAAATTTATCAAATAGGTTAAGGGCTTAATTATAGTCTGAGCTATTTCTTTTATTAGAAAACAAGGAATACCGTCTGGTCCAGCAGATTTTTCTTTTTAAGTTTATTTGTTATTATTGATAACAGCTCTGATTCACTCATCGGCAGTAGGAAGAAACTCTTCGGGTTGTAGATAATATGTAAAAATTGTGAGGCGACCTAGCTTTTTGTATTAACTGAGATATTTTTGAGGGAGCATCTCTAAATTGAGTATTAAAGTAGTTAGCAACTTCAGTGGGATCAGTTATATCCCCATTGTTTGTTTTAAGTTTATAGTTGTGAGACTCACTTTTAGTTTTTGTTTTCGTTAATAAAGGACCACATGCCTTTACTGGGATTTCCAGAATCTAAAATTTTGTTTTGAATAAACATTCTCCGAGTACGACTAATGAGGGCGCTGTGGTCTTTTTTATTTGTAGATACAGTTGTTTAAGAAATGGGAAATCTGTTTGTAGCATGAACATCGATTTTAATTTAGCACTAGACAGTCTAACTTCTGCATTTATCCATTTATAATTATCATTATGAGAATACATTTTAATGGTTTGATAAGGAAAACTATATTCAAAATGATTTAACAAAATGTTTAAAAACGTGTTGAAAGCTGCATTTGTATCTGTTTGAAATAGCACCGTTCTCCAATTTTCTTCTTGTAATATATTTCTAAACTCGGCTATTTTTTCGAGTGAATATTTTCTGACCCTTTTGTAAAGCTTTTGTTGTTTGTCATGTAGTTGATGTTTGATTGAAAGAGAATCGTATTATGATCCGAGATATAGTTATCTACCGCTTGATACTGCACAGATTGTAGATTTGTAAATATGTGGTCTAAGATTTTGTCTTTCCTTGTGGGGGTATTTATTAAACTAGTCATATTATACGTATGTAATAAATTACACAGCGCACTGAACTGGTTTATATCTCTAATTGGATCTACGTTGAAATCCCCATTAATATAAGATGTCTGTTAGGCTTAAACACGTTATTGAGAACTGTATTCAAGTTAACATAAAATTCATTAAAATCGCTGCTAGGTGATCTATAACATGTTAAAATAACCGCGTCGATAGAGTTTTTGGAGTGTGTATGCCAAACACATGCGCATATTTCAAAAACTTTTCTATGCAAAATCTTGACAAATCTAAAGATGTTACACTTACATTTTTGTGACACCATATCCCCACACCACCACCTTTGTGTACCGATCGGCAATAATACGATACACTCTTAAAATTTGGAAAATTTACGTTTTCAATTGAGAGATTACGCCATGTTTCTGTGAAACAGACAAATTTAATATTGGATTTATTTCCTAAATAATCAGATGACAAAAAGTTTACTTTTTCATCTGTTAATGACCGACAGTTCATTAATAAAAATCGTAATTTTCTACTATGTCTAATCTTCCGCTGCTTTCACTTGGCGTTTTGGAAAAAAAACGATTTACGCACGTTCCCTTTGGCCAGAAAGTTGGTTTCATCGCATCTTCATGATGTTCCATATTAATTGTCACTTTGAAGGATGAGTATATCTCTGGATAAACAGACTTCAACTGTTCAACCTCCGCTTCCGGAAAAGATCGTTGCAGATATAACTTCACATCTTCAGGTTTAGTGGCTGGGTGCAACTTATATACGTGTAAGTAAGCACGTTTTGTACAGCCTTTAAAGTGCTTTTGTTATCATTAGCTTCTATTTGACCAATTATAGTAGTATTTTTGAAACGGTTTAATCTTTTTGTGCGCCACTACCGTAAATGCTATTTCGTTATCTACTGTGGGTTGATTTTCTTTATCAGGCACACATTTATCTTCCGTAATGTTCAAGTCTTCGTCAATCTTGAAGTTTTCATTTTGCTTATTTACTTTCTTAGAAATTACATTGACCTTATTGATAGATACGATATTATCATCTTCTTTAGTCAGCAATTTCGATTTCCGGGTTTCCCCATTAACGTATTTGCCAAGACTTGAAGGTAAACTTTGTTTTGGTTCTTCGATTTTGCTAGAAGATGTCGCACTATTTACTATGTTTAATAATCTAATTTGCTCCTGTAATGCAACTATAACTGTTTTTGATTGTCGATAATTACATCTTTATGGTCTAATAATTCCTTCAGATATGAAATTTCTAAATTTATGCCTTGACGTTCAATATTTAAATGCTTTTGAGTACTTGCCGTCTCCAATTTCGGGCCGTTGTCAACACTTTCACAACAGTTTATAAACTTATCGTCAATTTTTATTATGTTTTTCAACAATTTAACACAGCTTAAATGAGACACCGTTTCACATTTAACACATTTTAGTCCACTTTGAGCGTGGTTTTTACATTTTTTACAGTTTTTAGTTGCAGGCGTAAACACATCACTCATACCATCCGCCATTGCAAAACTGTAAAGTGAATTAAACATGTAAACATGAATTAATGTCTATGACGAATTCTAATCTATATAGTAAAATCCAAAAATGTTTTTTCTGACACAATGTGGGATGAAGGTACGCAGAGGCGTCGAAAAAATTGATTACACTGTCTATCAAGCCAATATAGTAGTGTTGGGGGTTGTATGATACATTTTTAGTTATACTAAATTCAAATTTTGTTTTTACGCTTTCCCCTAGATAGGCTCGAAAAAATACAAGTTACACTTCAGTTGATTATACAGACTGTCCCAGATAAACTGAACTCTACAGGGACCTCGTAAACCATATATAAGGAGATAGTTAAATTATGGAAAAGTGGCGCTTTTCTAGGCTTTGCCAAAACATTCTCTTAGCCACTATTTTTTCTTAAAATGGCGTGTGAATTTTCTTTAGTCAAAAATTATTTAATTATGTAAAAAGTATTTGTTAAGGCACTACTTAGAATACACCGGATCAAAGAAAAGTTGGCTGACATTGCTTTACCACTAGAACCAGTTATAACGAGATTATGGTACTTGGTTGGATGCTGCGGTATATTATGCAAATAATTTCAGTGGTGTAAAAGACTTAATTTTGGACTTTAGTGCAATTAAAGAGTCAAAGCTTTTATTGAAGAAAAATTGATGAAACTTTGTATCGGGGTTGGGAATAATGATAAATTTAAGATTTAAAAATTTTTTTCTGATTAACTTTAAACATGAGTTGGGACGATTTTTGTTGTAATATAATCCACTCTTGGTAATTTCGTGCTGTGGTGAAAGTATAAAAAGTTATTAAAACCCATTGATCGTGACCTTATACATGCAGGATCAAACAAACTGCAGTTTAGAAACAACATTTAGAAACATTTACAAATATATTACAAGATTTTCCAGGTTAGCAAGCTTAAATTTGAGAACATTATGTAAGAATTCAACAATCTTACGATGGGATGAACTTATGCTCTCTGGTTTAGTATTTACTTGAAAAAAATAAGAATCCTTTCGTTGTCGAATTCTTGTGTTTTTCTTGAGAACTTACATGGTGGAAAATCGCAGGTCTTGCCATAAACGCTACTAATGACCAGGCGGTCTTATCAGATCGATTCTAACGGTTTCTATGCAGATTAGAACCCAAGAGATCACGAGAACAATGTTTATGTAATTTATTAGACGGACAGAAATTTATTTTTTACCTTCCCGGTTCGTTTTTGTTGACGGGAACCTTGTTGGCTAGATCGCTCGCTATACTCCGATTTTGGAAATTCATCATCTAATGAAGTAAAAGAGAAAAAAATTTTTGTAAATTATGTTTCGTACATCAGATATGACTTTCTATATAAAAATATTCTAAATAAAAAAAAGAAACTTTACGCTCAGCGTAAACGACTACCCGCTCGAAGAGTGGATTCGCCCTCAATGTAAATTTGGATACTGGCGAGTAAAAGCAGCTACATATAAAACGGATTCTCGTGTTGGATATGGTGCTAAATATTAGCCCTAAACTTGCAGTATGGTTCTTTAGAAAATATTAATTTTAACGAGTTAACTGGAATTAGTCAGATGACACTTTTATGGACGTGGTGTTAAACACTATGCAGTTTCTATTAGGTGCTGTTTTTGCTCTTGTTTTGCTTGTGCACTGGACATCTTATGCTTTTGCAGATGCTTGTGAACTCGAACTGTCTAGGCTTATTTTCAATTTTTCTACTATTTTTATTCTTTTTAATTTAGACCACTCAAAATACAATATTTACTAAATGCACCCACACTTTATTAACATTTCAATTTTCATTTTATTTTCCTTTCTACGTATTGCTCTATTTCGTTTTAGCACCCTGATACAGTTGAATGTGTCGTAGAACAAGATAGAAGAGATTGTTCCAATCCGTAGAGCAAACATATGAGGGTGTAATATTGAAACATTAAATTTCAATCCATCAACAACTAGGCTATAGCGGTTGTAATTCACAAATAATAAAAGAAAGCGACGGCTCTAGCGGTACAACCTAGAGAGAAAAACAAGACAATTCGGCTCGATGTAGCGTACTAAATTCATGGAGGATCCAGTATTTGTAGTAGTTAGCACAGCAGTGTCTGGCTTAGTCGGTGAGTTGGGGAGGTCCTTGAGGTACTGTAAAGAAATAGACTGCCGCCTAACAAGGCGCCACCTGCTGGGTAATAGAAAGAAATAAAACCGACCAACAGGAGTTCAACAGGTTTTACTAAAGGTCTAATACGCTAAAACGAACACAAATCAGAGAGACAAATAGACAATTCAATATAGCAAATAAAACTTAAAGTACTAGGAGAATGTGACAGAAATAAGAGAGACTGTCGCATAAGATTACGAGCGTTAGCAACAACAATTTAATTAAAGCTCGCAATTAATGTGTCGAATTTCAGTTAAGCTTTTTTTGTTACACCCCAAATTAAAGTTAGCGTTCCAATTGAGGATTGGTTACTAAGAAGACTCGACGTACACACGTCACTTACACACGGTGACTTAAAACTAACTTAAACTCGGAATAACACGGTAAGTAGCTCCCGCCAACCCAAAAGGCCTTTTGATTTAGCTTCAACCACTCTATGTAAAGCGCCCAAGCTCTTATGGAGCTAGTTAAAAACAAAACCAAACGTCGGTGGTGGAGTCTACCCCGAATAAAAATTTACTTAAATGCTAGAGATTCAAACCGTTTAATGTCACATGTACGTGAGCTTCATACGCATTAATAGTGAATAGGTTACTTAAACATTAAAACTTAGCTGTATTCTGTAGTATGCAGTTCCGAGAATGAAAGTTCTTGCTAGCGACAGTATTTGACAGCTCCAGAAGATAGGTAACCCCAGGATTTCCCTTAGGGAGGTTTGTAGTAAAGAACGGATGGCAAATATGTTCCCTCGAAGTAGCAATTATGCAGCATAAACGACCCTGCAGCCTGTAGAGTTCACCGGCTGTTGGCAGCTTAATTGAATGCGAAACCGTGGTAGTCGTTAAGTTATGTAGCGAAGGGTTCTTAAATAGCCATTCCAGCACCCCCAGGAATTATCCAGGTGTAATACACGATGAGAATATGAGGTCAACGCACGTGCTAAAGCATACGTCGTAATTAGAACTAACACAACCACGAAACCAAAGAAATAAAAGAAAGTACTTACGGTGAATGCGGTCGGATTTAAATTTAAACACCAATTCGACTTGGAATTATTGAAGCACACATTAATAATTTATGTGTAAAATTTTAACTTTAAGAGACACGCCAAACACCCAAGTAGAAGGAAGTAGAAAATGTCCGCTCATCGTCTTCGATACTTTTGTTAATTTTTATTTTAACCAATGGAAAATTAGCAACATGCGCGGCAAATTCGACTTTCGTCGTAAGGTGCTACACACGACACACGTTTTTAAGAAGGCTCTCGACATACGTTTTACTTTTGCAAATAAACCCGTAACTTGCAAAATGACCTTCGCTAATAATTTAAGACGTAGCCGTAGCGTAGCCGTAGCGTAGCCGTAGCGTAGCCGTAACGTAGCCTTGCTGAGGCAACTACCCCAGTTGTGCAATACAACTCCAACAATAAATGATCACCTGGCAATCTATACAAAAAATCATCTTGGCACAAATAAATTTCTTCTTCTATGCATTCGGGAATAGCCATAATAAAATTATAATTTTTTTGAAAAAAGGGTAACTTTTTATTCCTTAATGTGTCGTTTAAAATTCTTTGTTCTATGGATCCTCGAAATTTCATAAAAAATATTCACGAATAGTTTGTCACAATCGAGATATAAATTGAGGGGTCGTTATAGTAAGTGTGAATTTGTTGTTTAGTCGTTAATTAAACCGTTTTAAACATTCTTCAAAATACAATTAAAATAATAATAATAATAATAATAATAATAATAATAACATTTTAGTACATAAAAATTTATAAATGTATAAATTACGTTTGTGATTCACAAATCATCATAGTATTTGCCTCAGGTATTTACTACTTACAGACGTTCATTAATGTCTTAGCTGACAGTACAAGAACTACTTCCTATAAATTGGCAATGATTAAAAAAATTACTAAACTTGATTGTGTTAACCTAACACCTAACGGTGTTAAATCCGGAGATATTTTATAACTCTTGCTGTATGGGCTGGGCTGATGCATTATCTTGTTCAATAGAACCATGTCTTAATTTATCATCAAGAGCTTGTGTCAAAAATTCTTGCAAAATTGTTAAATGTATCTCAGCCATTATAGTTTCTTAAAAAAACACAGGACCTATTAGGCGTCTTGTAGGAAATAGCAACCCACACTCCTATTTTTTCAGGATGTAACGGAGCTTCAACAAATACGAAGGATTTTCAGCTCCCAAATTCGAATGCTTTTTAAACAATTTTTAGTAGCAAAGTATCGCTGGTGATGACAGCTTAACTATTGAAACAAGTGTCCGATTAAAGTTTTTTGGTGTTTTTCTGATTGTTTAGCAAAGTTGGTAGTTTAGATTTCGAAAGTATAGTACTTGTTTGCATCGAAAGTCGTCTTACAGATTTTTTTCTGCTTGGTACAATTCGTCGGTGAATATCCTCTATAGTTTTTGCTGTTAGTTTTGTAGGTCTTCCAGTTAATTTTTTTTAGAAATACAACTTCTCTATTTTCAACCCAATCAATAATGTTGACATTTAATAACCACAAACTACGTAATTATGGGGGAATGTTTTTCTTACCAACTCAAAATTGTCTTTTGTTCGACCTCGGCTGGAACATTAATGAACGCAGGTATATCTTAGCACGCCTTAGTACGTATATTTTCGGTATCTCGCGGTGTTTACTCTCTCTGTGGTACAGAGTCCTGAACATTTTGTTGGATTCTCACTGAATTCTTGAAGAGAATTTTCAGTTACATTGTTAGAATTATTTGTTTCCTTAGGAATAGGTAATGTTGGAGTGAATGTTGGAAAATTATAATGTGGCGCTGGAATTAAATGCCATCAATTTTGGCCAACCAAATGTCATGTTTAACGTATGTATAAAAAAATATTTTTGTATTCTGAAGATGACTCACAATAATTTTTGAGTTGAAACTATAGTCAATAAATAAATAACTAATATTGGTTTGCTGAAAGCGTAAATAATTTATATATAAATGTTTATGATCCGTTTCTATTTTAAACAAAATTCCAGTAATGTATTCTAGAAACTTTTTTACAGCCCATACTAAAGTTAATGCTTTGCGCTCGATTTGTTCTGTTTTTGAGAGTAGTTCTATCTAAAATTGGTTTGGTCAAATTATCTATGACAAATAATTCAGTATGAAACTCTTCAGTGAGATTACTTAAACTTGTTGAAATTGTACCCAAAACTTTTAGTTCAACTCCAGAAGGTTCAAAGGAAAGGAACACCAACTGCAGCGTCTATTTGTCAAGTTTTTGGTGCAGTTTTTGGTGTTTTTCTGTTGGTCCAGAAGGTTCTATAACATGCTTGTTACAAGGTTTCAATTTTTTTCTTAATTCTACATTAATCAAACTAACGGGGATACATGAGATATCAGCTCCCGAATATATCAGAAATTCTACATTCCGATCTAACTATGATACAAATAATAAAATTTTTCATTCATTAGTATGTACATGATTCACATAGATTGAACTCACAAATTCATTTTTACTTTCATTATATAAATAATGCGCATTACCTTCCTCACATTTAATAGATCTGATGCTGGTTTTATTATATACCGTAGCCCAGTGACCCATTTTGTGGCAGTTGCGACACCTTAATCTGTTTGCTGGACAACTTGGTGTTGCATGCAGCCGTAGTATACAATACCTACAGAATTTCTTGTCACTTTCAGTGGTCTTCTTTTTTTTTTGATATTATCTTCCTTAGGATGTTCCGCTATCATCTTGTGTGCTATTTACATTCTTTTTTGATACCCCAATTCTTTCAATATGACGACTGTCGCTTCTTAATTCTTTTTCTGAATCTTCTGTACTTTAGCTTCTTTAGTTGCTATTATGCAATTTCCTAATGTTAACTTAGCTTGAAGTTGCATACGTTCACTTGTATTACTATCTAACATTCAGACTACTCTCGATCTGTCATTTTATATGGAGTTGCTTATTATTTATTTTTCTATTAATGCAGCTACCACCATGTTGTATTTTACTTTATCGAATACTATATATTTATGAGATTACAACGGTTGCCTAAGTTTACTACTTATATCTTAGCACGCCTTAATACGTATACTTGCAGTGTCCCCGGCGGTGTTTACCATACCGGTACCGTTAACATAAAATGGAGACTTCATTACGCAACAAAAACATCTGTTATTTTTGTCAACACTATAATAATTGAAGGATCGACTTATGTAACTGCTTACACATCTGTCGACAAAACTGCTTTAATGCGAATGCATTTTCGTACGTGTTACGTTAACACGAGTCGACACTAGATGTCGCAACACTAATTGATAATATTAAATGTTTAACACTTAACAAAATATTGTATTATTTATACAAATCCGTAATTGATAGGCTATATCAAATATATTTAGCCTTATAAGAACAAAATGTTCTACTTATCCTTAGTTTAACCCAGACGAATGTCATAGATTATAAACAGATTCGTAAATAATTACGAAAATCAAAATCAAATCAAAATATTTCCGCTTACTTAGACGTTTTGATTGCATGTATTAGATAGGGAATTTTCGAATGTTTAATTTTTTTATATCGGGATTTAAAAGTACGAATTTAGATTGGTTTGGGTTATAAATGTATACGGGGTTAATTCAATTCTCGGCTTTGCTTTGAACTTGGGTATGTGCGCGGAACTAACATGTTTGTACGCCCTAAAATTGCTTCACAAGCCAAGGCACGGGACTAATGGGTTTCAATTGCCTTTTTATTAATGTTTTTAGTTCTGAAAGCTTTTTTAATTGTACTTAAAAGATGATTTTCTTAAAACAATTTTGTTTAACTACTTTTAGTATCTTGTTTGTATCGAGCTTTGTCAATTTTTTTTATTTACCGAATTTTTTTGACACAGAATCTCGATCGACTAATAATTTTCTTGTTGCTATTTAGAATTTTAATTATAATCTATACTCTTATTTTCAAATTTATTTTCGTTCACATAATTATCAAAAAATTATACGCAATGGCTACTTGAAATGTTAAACCTTTCGTATAAATTTAATAGATTACGTGACGCGCATTTAAATTGAATTTTATTGAGATATTAAATCTCATGCTCTTACATATCGATATTGTCAACACACTACAATCTCTTTCAAACGTAAACAAACACATAAATAAAGTTACAGTTACTTGCATTATTGTCAAGTTACAGATCGACAAATATTTGTAATAAAATGGTTGCACAGATTGCGTACTTTGTCGCTATTTATTAAAGTCGAATTATTATATTGAATATTTTCTAGTGAAGTGCTTTGGGCAAATGTAGCAATCTTCTTTCAATCTATATTCAATGATACGTAAACTCAATATGCCTTTTGTGTTCCGTATTTTATATAAACTAAATTAAAATTTTTCTTTTCAGGTGTTATCAGGACTTTGTCCGTATTAGACGTGGAGACGAAACCTCACTATTGGTTAACAGTTTACGCTCAAGATCACGGCGTGGTGCCTTTATATTCGAGCGTCGAGGTAAGTCTTTTTATTTTACAAAAAAAATTTAATAGAATTATTCGAGCGAATCAAATATTTACTTATTTTTCATTGCTATATACAATGTTTTCTTTAAATTTACTTGACGCAAATCGTACTTAGTTGAAGTTGTTTTGGAACATTTATGCTCCTGATAAATGCAACAACATTCTAAAAGTTGCGAGTAAAGTTTTGTATCTTATATAGTATTACGCCTCGAGTATTACAAGATTACAGCACATTTACTTTAAACTAAATACATTAAATTGGTGAAAGCCCTTAACAACATTAAGTTGCCAGTTACACAATTACATAATTGAGAATTTTCTTATGTAATCGTCTAATAACATTTTTCTTTTTAACGTCGGATTTACCAAGACATTAAATACAATCGTGACTATGACGCTAGTTTAAACTATTATAATTTTCTAAACTTTTGCCATTAAAAGAGAAATTTGCATGTTTTAATTTTAAAATTGCAACGATTAGCTTCGATTTATTGATTTCTAGAAGTATGTATTTAACAGTAGTTAGCCTACATAATCCATACCGATAATTTTTAACTATGTTTTTTTTTTAATTTTTAAGCTACTTTTTGCGTTTTTACATACAGACCTGTAAAAAATTACTATTTTGCTGTCATCACATTACTTGCCAACCCTCAAATATCAAGGAGGCAATATTATTGTTATAGAATACACTCTCTTGGTTTGTAGCTCTCCAGAAAAGTATATAAGTTTGACAAACTTAAATAAGACGTCTAAAATTTCAATTAACATTATTGTAGACTTTCCTATCATTGATCTTGAATGTAACTTTGACCAAAGTGGTAGAAAAGTTTCCTTTTATAACATGTCAACAATAATTGTTACAGTAACTGTAGTTATAGTTACTCTAATATTCAACAGATGGCATACCAGATATACACTTAGCGGGAACTTATGTACAGTCGATAGAAAAACTTTGTCCATTACCTCCACATGTGAGTGAATTTTTGTACGAAGAAATGTCCTCGTCTCATACGGTGAGTTTACGAGAAAAATTTATTTTGCATTGTATAAGAGGTACTTTAACGTCATAAGAATCGTTGTGATAAGTTCTAGTGCTAAATTTTAATAAATAATTGATTGATACTTTTTTTTGTGATTCAATCTAAAATTTTACGTTTAGGTCTATATCTTTAACTCCCCGGTCAAAATTGTAGCACCAGTCAAAGTTAGATGAATTGTAAAATGCCAGGGGCACTATTATAAATACATTGAAGGAATTACATTCTGGAAAGATCGGTAAACTATATTCTCGGGAAACAAAAACTGTTAAAATTATATTATTAAACTTAGCGACGGGGGTTTCCGTTTCATTATAAATAGTTATTGTATCTAGTTCAAGAAATATTAAATCGTCGATGCATAAAAGTTTCTCAATTTGGAAGTGATAATTTACCGAAATTAAAATGGTCCAGAAATTTTTGTAAGAAAAAATGATGCAATATCCAAAATAGTCTGTCAAAATTTGAAGAAAGCAAAAGCAAGCTTAACTCCCGAAATGATGAGAGATTATTTTATCAATTTAAGAGCTACCATTACTGTCGACTGTAGAGACACAAATTATAAGTCTCGAGAGAATTTTTAAGCATGACGAAACCTAGTTAACAGATGATCCTGGAGTCAAAAAATGATTTTTGTAAGGGTGTAAAATATCTTGGAAGGATAAGAGATTCGTCGAAGTCAAGTGTGTCAGTAGTGTTTTGTGAATCTGCAAGTGGAAACATAATTTCACCATATGTAGTCTATAAATCGGAACATCTTTAACAAAAGTTCCATATGTTCGAAAACTAGATAAACCAGTAGTGCTGATTGATGACAACCTTCGCAGTCATTTTTTTTTAGAGAAGTTTTAAAAGCTGCTGAAGAGAATAATATAATTTTCTGCTGTCTTCCTAAAAACGGGACACATTTGTGTCAACTATTGGAGATTGGTGTGTATAGTTCGTCAAAAAGAAAATGGAGACTAATATTGGATGCCTGGATACAAAATTGCAACAAAAAAAATCAGACAATTACAAAAAAAATTCCCCAACTACTAAAAAAAATGTGTGATGTTGCAACAACCAATGCGACAATTTAATACCAGCCTTCAGACAAAACTGGTGTTTATCTATACAATCCAGATGAAGTTTTGAATCGTCTTCACATAAACATTTTAAATCTAAATCATTCAGCGGAACGAACATTCAGTGAAAATTGGGACTTAATATTAATTAATAATTATATAGACCCTGTATCTTCTGGAAAATATGTCTACTTCGAGAAATAATAGGGTTGTTCAATAATTGTCTGATTTGATTGAATGTGATGTCATTTGATCACAAACAGCAGGAAAAGTAAATGTATTTTTGATTTCTCTATACTTTCTTAAACGACTAATTTTGTATTTACCGTTCATATGTCGCTTGTTTACGCAACAAAAGTTTTTTTTGTGTTTTTATCGTTTTTTATTCGACTAGAACAACATGTTAATTACAATATCCTCAAAATGTTGAGAACCGTGGTTTGTATATAACACTCAGTTTCTTCATTGTCAGCCATATGTACAGTGTCTTCGCCTTCAGATTAATTAATGTTGATTTCATTGAGATATGCAAGTTCTCTTGCGGCAACCGTTTGAAGAGTTTCGTCCTCTGATGAATACATGTAAGCAAAATCAACAAAGCCCGAAGACGTATCACTATCTTAGCTGTCTTTTTTTACTTTCCACTTCTACGACTATGTTCCTCATCTTTAAGTCAGTGTTCATCAACTAGATCAGCAGTCAATTTGTGGTTCATACATACCTTCTTTCTCTTCTTTTTGTCACCGTTTGGTTCGTGTATACACAAAATTGAATTATCTTGAATTATCGAACCAAACACGTGCGAATAACGTTAATCGTAAAAAAATCAAAATAAAATGGATTTCAAGATACCAAAGCCGTTGGATGCCAACGATGCAAGTAAATGGCAATTATGGGGTAGACCGGTAATAGTACAAACCGATCATAAACCTCTTGTCTCTATATTTAATAAAAATTTAGAGAAAGTAAGTGTAAGATTGCAGAGAATTGCTATTAAAGTAACTAAAGAATGAAATACAAATTGAATATACAGGGTGTCCCTAAAATGTGTGGACATTACTGAACCACAGATTCCTGGGCTTAAAATAAGACGATTTAACCCAACTTACCTATATCCAAAAGTGCTTCGTTTAGCCAGTATTTTGATTCAAAGTTCCAAAGAAATTTTTTATTTTGCTTATAACAAAAGAACGGTTTTGTCGATTTTGATGATATTTGGTATTGCACTCCTTACAGATGTAGGTCATCTTTTAAGGTAATATTAGTTATTATCAGTGGACCATTACTGTACGAAACACGGGTAACCCGGCAAAAACCACTCAAAAACTTTTTAATGTTAAGACCAATAACTTTTCAAAAAATAGTTTCAGAAAGAGACATTCAATAGTAATCTTTTTGTTATTTGTTAATTGATGAGATCTTTTAAGGTTTAGACACAAAAAAATAAAATCTGAGAGACCGCTCACTGCATTTCTTAAAATAGATATTATCTAGCAGTCTGATATTCTAAAAAATAAATGCTAATAACTATTGGTTATCAATTGTGAAGCGACTCAAATTGCTGTTGGTGTTAGCTAATGATCTTTGGCAGTGAATATTCTTTGTTATTTACGTAGTGATGGTTGTAAACTACACTTATGCTGAGCAAACGAATTTGTTGATGGTTTTAGGATATTGCGAAAGAAATTGTCGGAGAAGTGTTAAAGTGTACAACGAAAAATTTCCAAATCGTCGCGTGCCCAATCGTCAAACTTTTGCAAACATTGAAAGACGCCTTCGCGAAACAGGAAACCTTGCATCGATCACAGCTGATCGTGGACGTGCTTGTAGAATTCGCACACTCAGGTTAGAAGAACAAATTCTGGAAATAGTAGAAGAAAATCCAGAAGTAAGTGCTCGATGCTTAGCATTGCAAGCAGACGTTTCAAAGAATGTTGCTCATAGAGTTCTTAAAGAACAATTGCTATATCCTTATCATGTACAAAACGTCCAGGAGCTTTTGCCAGCTGATACCATCGCGCGTCTTGAGTTTTGTAGGTTCATTCAAGAAAGAAGAGCTGAAGATGTCAATTTTAATAGCAAAATTCTGTTTACTGATGAGGGATGTTTCACGGGGAGGGGTATGACAAATTTGCACAACGAACATGTGTATGCAGATGAAAATCCACATGTCATCAAGCAACGCCACTTTCAACATGAGTTTCGAATTAATGTATGGGTAGGGATAATCGGCAGTTTCATCATAGGCCCTGTCATTTTACCAAATCGTTTAAATGGAGAGAATTATTTACACTTCCTTGTAAATACCTTACCCGATTTATTAGAACACTTGTCGTTAAATCTTAGACGCGACATGTGGTTTCTACATGATGGAGCACCACCACATTTTACAATGAACGTTCGGAATCATCTTCCTAACAAATGGGTAAGCAGAGGAGCTGATGCTCTTGCAAAATGGGCACCTCGTTCACCAGATTTAAATATTTGCGATTCTTTTGTGTGGGAGCTCTAAAGAGTAAAGTGAATTCTTGTCCTATAAACACACAGGACGAACTTTGGGCCAGAGTACAGAACACTTCACAGTCCATTAAGAATGATGCAGAAATGTTACAACGAGTACAGTTCAATTTTTTGCGTCGAATCAACCTTTGCATCCAGGAAGGTGGTGGTCACATTGAGCATTTACTGTAGATCTAGTACCTAAAGTACATACCTACTTGTCACTAATAAATATCATAACAAAATGCCTTATTGTCATTTATTTTTAGAATACCAGACTGCTAGATAATGTCTGTTTTAAGAAATGCAGTGCGCGGTCCTTCAGATTTTATTTTTTTGTGTCTAAACCTTAAAGATCTCATCAATTAACAAGTAACAAAAAGTTTACTATTGAATGTCTCTTTTTTAAACTATTTTTTGAAAAGTTATTGGTCTTAACATTAAAAAGTTTTTGAATGGTTTTTGCCGGGTTACCCGTGTTTCGTACACTAATGGTCCACTGATAATAACTAATATCACCTTAAAAGATGACTTCGATTAATTTCCACGTAGTGGGCCTTCCAGAGGAGTCAAGGTTCGATTGCTCAATAGAAACGACAAGCTATTCTTTCGACCAACGTTTCGACCAATTCCTGGTCTTTATCAAGGTATCTTTATTAATAAGGAAATAAATTAATACACAATCGATTAACAATAAAGTACAATAAAAATTTTTTAGAATTGTTAACACTATTACTAACCACACAAATCATCTAATGAATAGAAGATTCAGATTACAAAAAAATCATTACGTATACCTACTTGTATAGCACCAAAATTTTATGGCCTAATCAAAATCCATAAGAAGGATTATCCGATTCGACCCATTGTTTATAGGATCACCTTCTTATGACCTTTCTAAGTTTATCACAAAGATTTTGAATAATTTAAATTATTTATTCACTTTTAATATAAATAATTCGTATCAATTAATTAATAAGATCAGCAATGTTAAAATACCGAATAACTACACGTTGATTTCCTTTGATGTAACGTCACTCTTCACCAACATTATCAGAGAATTAGTAATTTCTTTAATTTATAAATATTGGCCACGAATAAGTAGCTTTACCACCCTAGAACTTAATGAATTCATTAATATCATACAATTTCTTTTTTAATTCTAGTTACTTCTCTTATAATAACTGTCATTATCAACAGATTTTTGGAACCGCTATGGACAATCCTGCATCCTCAATTTTAGCTTCTCTTGTTATGCATGATCTAATTACTTATGTTATAGAAAAACTAGATTTTGATCTACTCTTCATCTATGTATATGTTGATGATATCATTTCGTGTATACCTACATCTAACATTTTTAACACCCTTAACACTTTTAATAATTATAACAAATATCTAAAATTTACATATGAAATCGAAATTAATGACCAAATACCCTTTCTTGACGTTTTACTAATTAATAATAAAACAGACAATTCCTTATTGACTAATTGGTATGTGAAACCTATGGCATCCAACAGAATAATTAATTATTACTCGAAACATCCTTCTTTTCAAAAAATTAACACTATCAAAAGCATTTACCAAAAAATAGTTAAACTAAGTAGCCCTATATTCCATAACCAAAATAAAAATTTACTTCAAAAAATCTTAACAAATAATAATTACCCTAATAAACTAATACAAATGATTTTAAAGACACAACAACCAAATTTGAACAAAATAACTAATAACAATTACAATGACTCTAACGAAAAACAATATAGAAAACTCATCAATGTACCAGGCTTGTCAGATAAAATTATTAATATACTTAAATTCGATGGATTTAAGATTGCACTTTATAACAATAATACTATTTACAAACATATCTATTCAAAACTCAAAGACAAAACAATTGACGTTGACAAATCAGGAGTTACTTATAAACTAACTTGCATTAATTGTTCGAAGGTATATATTGGCCAAACAAAACAGAGATTAGGGAACCGAATTAAGGGCCATAAATACAATTGCAGTAAAGGTAACACAGATACTGGACTTTCATTACATTGCAGTAAAGAGGGTCACATATTCAATTTCGAGTCGCCTAAAATTTTAGATATAGAACCAAATTTAAAAAAAAACGCCTAATCTCAGAGATGATATTTATCAACATTTTTCATAATAATGTCAATTTTAACACAGATACTAACAATTTAAGTAGCATATATAATCATTTAATTTCCACTATAAAAATCAACAAATCTTAAGATCATGTTCTTTTAACAAATATTACTACAAATAAACGTTAAACTAAAATAACCCACCACCAAACTATAACTACATTAAAACTGATCTTATAATTAATAAAACAAAAAAGCAATTCTAATCTCTTTTGGCATCCTTGAACGTACCGTTGTTTATCTCGTGACGTAGGCCGAATTTATCTACAAGAACATTCAAATGAAAGAGAAATTTGTAAATATTTCCTAATACATTACTTCATTTTTAACCATTGACGAATTTAGTACCTCTCCAACCAATTATATCAATTTTTGTACTAGTCTGAAATTTAAAGTTATTTTGATAAAACCAAAGAGAGCTGTGATAATTGTTTGTTAAACTTATAAAAATATGTTTGATATTTCAAAATTTTTATTGTACTTTATTGTTAATCGATTGTGTATTAATTTATTTCCTTATTAATAAAGATACCTTGATAAAGACCAGGAATTGGTCGAAACGTTGGTCGAAAGAATAGCTTGTCGTTTCTATTGAGCAATCGAACCTTGACTCCTCTGGAAGGCCCACTACGTGGAAACTGATCGAATAAAAAAATTTTTAAGGAGATTACCAAGATTAAAAGATGACGTACATCTGTAAGGAGTGCAATACCAAATATCATCAAAATCGACAAAACCGTTCTTTTGTTATAAGCAAAATAAAAAAATTTTTTTGAACTTTGAATCAGAATACTGGCTAAACGAAGCATTTTTGGATATAGGTAAGTTAGGTTAAATCATCTTATTTTGAGCCCAGGAATCTGTGGTTAAGTGATGTCCACACATTTTAGGGACACCCTGTATACCACGTTCTGAGATGTATGTCGCAGATGTTTTCTCTAGATTTGTTTCGAATAAACCAACTCCAGATGATACTGAAATGGAATATGCGGTTCATACAATCTCAAATAATATCTCTATGTCGGACGAAAAAAAGAAAATATTTCAAGAAGCGATTGATAAAGATGACGCATTATCTAAAGTGAAACAATTTTGTATTACAAGGTGACCCAAAAATTTTAAAAACTTATTCAAAGAACTAAAAATATATTTTAACCTAAAGAATGATATTTATCTCTCAAAAGACCTTTTGTTTTTAAACCAAAAATAATTGTACTTACTTCGTTGAGACCAGAAATGCTAAAAATTATACATGAAGCACATTTTGGAATGCAAAAGTGTAAATTAAAATAATGTTTTGACCAAAGATTGATTGATATCGAACATTTAATATCTAATTGTGATATATGTTAGATGAATAAACCGGAAAACAAAAAGATACCTTAAAACCACATTCTTTACCATCTAGACCATGGCAATATTTAAGTATGAACTTTTTGAATTTAATAATAAAAATTTTTATTTTTTTTATTGGTATTCCAATTGGATCGAAGTCTTTCCAACTAAAGACAAGACAATTGAAACAGCTAGACGCCATTGCAAAGATTTATTTTCCAGATTTGGAACGCCATATATTTTACATTCTAATAATTTTCCTTACAATTCAAATGCATTTAAAAAATTTGCTAAAGAATGGAATATTGAACTAAAATTCTCAAGTCCCTACTACCACCAATCACACGGACTTGCGGAAAAATTGGTTGATATAGTGAAACAGATGTTACGAAAATTGGAGTTAAAAAATGGTACAAAATACATTTTTCAAATCAAAATTGGCGTAAAATGAAAATAGGATCAACTTTAATTGAATCGTTTATTCTTTTTTTTTTACTTAATAAAACCGTTATTTGACGATCATTTGGTGTTAATAGAATTAATCTGCTTCAGCTATTTCTATGACTTTTGAGCCTTGAGATATCAATACTTATTGTTAAAAGCGATCAGCCTCGCCTTATTTTTTAGAAAAGTACCATTTCTACACAACTGATCTACCTCAAAGTAATTTTTTATAAACTATTAATTAAAAATAAAAAATTTTGTAGGTAATAAACGGCATACATCGAATTCCCGTCAGCCAAATATAGACAGTAGCCAGTACTGACTAACTCTTGTATAATTTACTAATTGAAACCAAGTAAATAAAGTGTGGTGTGAAATCTTTCGATTTCGAAAAAAAATGACTTACGGCTAGAATTTCAGCCTCTGGTTAAGTTTAATTTTTGGTTAATTTTCAAGGAAACAATTGTAATAACAATTATTATCGTGACAGTAAACTCAAACCCATACTATTGGAATAACAGTAACAACAAATGTTTAATGAATGTTTTGTTGGACATTTAAGCCAAAAAGCTCAACACTGCAAAACAAACTTTTCATTGATCATTTAATGAACAACTCCATTTTGTAATCTTGTGTGACAAATGTTAATTTGATAATACGGACACATAATTTATTTAACAGCAAATTAGAGAACATCGATCGTAAAGAAAATTGAGTAATTGTTTCTACTATAATTGAGATAGAATTGTAAATAATTAAATAAAGCACAAAAACTCAATTAACTCAAATCAATATATTTATTCAACTAAGTACCTATGCATAATTTACGTTTGTAATTAATAATAGAAACGATACGTTTTTGATGTTTCGAATTACCTATAGAAATGTAGATATTATAAAAGAAAAATAACACACTCTTTGAAGATAGACTATCAAAATTCGATAAAAAGCATACCGCTAATACTAATTAATAGTTATATAGCGCACTATACAACAATGAAATCAACTACGGTATGGTAAAGAATACAAAATTAGGTGTACAAGTAGAATGTTAAATTATACGAAATCATGTATATAATAATCGAAATCTCAAACTGATTTGCATTTACATAACTGACAAAATTCAATTAACTGAATTATAAATATTTTTCACCAATTATTTAAATAAAATAATGTTTACTTTAATACAAATTATGATTCAATTAGATTAAGAAGTGATTTTTTCCATCTATATCTATATATAAATGGACTGAAAATTATTTAATCAAACTCGAAACGAGGAGTTCGTTATTCTTAATATTATCAAGTTTTCCTACAAAAATTGAAAACCGAACTCGATAATATTTCCGATGTTGTTAAAATTAGATCAAAAAATTACAATATGCAAATAAAAATTAAAATTAAGAAAATTTGAAAAAGTTTTAATGATATTCGCGTATCTTAAAAAGCGCAAATATCGACGATTGGTTAAAAATTAATCAAGCTAACGAAGTGTACGGCGAACTTCCCAATTTTAATTATTTGAATATTTTATTAGATTTCAATTCTATCAAAAGTGATCGAAAGGAAATTTCAAACTTTTTTTTTCAAATTAAAAATGTATTTACGTCGGCAATTCGAAAAAGATTTTAATACCTCAGAAACGCAAAAAAAAAACTTTGCACGCACATCGTACTACGAATACAAATAGAAATTTTCTTATCAAAAGACAATAAATCACAATTCGCATCCCGGCATTTTTTATTCTTAGTTTAAATTTATCGCCGTTCCTGATATAAAACGAGAATATGCACAAGTAACGTAAAAAACAAATTTTAATGTACAAAAAAAAGTGATATTTATTCTCGCGACATATGGTACAACAATATATATTTTCATTAAAGTTAAGTGAAATAGTTATTGATCAGAACCTGAGCTTATGTAACTATTAAAGACGTGGGTTTACCGTGGTTACTGATATAAGTTCTGAAGTACGTTGATTAAATTACGTAGCCCTCAAAGTTGTTTACCTATTTATATCATTTAAAACATTACATTTTCTACATTTCTATTGATTTTGGCAACAACGTTTCTTTCAACTTGGTCGTTGTTTCGTACTTGTGAATAAAATTGATATAAAGTTTAGTGGACTGTAATTTTATGATTGTTTAAATGAAAAACTATTTACAGATTTTATTTATTTATTTATTCGTATGGTATATTTTCATTAATGTATTGTGATGTAAGTATTATGTATGATGCCTCAGAAGATCAGTGTAAACCTGTATAGTGTGATGACTAAACCGAAACGAAACAGATACATATAGATATATAGATTGATTTAGGGTTTCGAAAGGAACTCGCTTACATTGGCTTTTTGTAAACAAGAAAACTTTTGAACTTTTCATGATTGGCTAAACTAATATAAAAATTTAGATTTTAACCTATCGCTTACGAAACTAACATATTTTGCCCCTGAACAAACAAACATTTCCACAAAATTCAAAGAAAACTTATATCTATAAAGTGGTAAATGTGCTTAACTTAACGACTTATTTAAAAGCGGATAATAATAATCTTTAATAATTTTTATTTAGTTTAATAAACTAATACATTAATCATAAACAGTATATTCCTTAAACTAAAAGTTATTTATTTTTGAAAAGAAATTTAGATCCATTTTTGTGTGTGGTATTGGTAAAATTGTAATCGTATTAAAAGAGGAAGCTTTAAGTAGTCCAATACATTTTTATTAAAGAATATTTATTTAAATTTAATGTAGTCAATTTAACTAATACTGTTTTTACCACAAATGAGACCACCTTCTTAAACCAAGGTTTAAAATTTGCTCCAACTCCCACCTTTAACAAATTAACGTCAAACAATTTTAAGCATGCATCGAACATGTCAATTATGTCCTTCTATTAATAACCTCACCCTAAATCTATTCAACAACACAAAAAAACAAACAAGCTCAAAACATATTCAATTAATAATGACTATAAAAATAATAGGTCCCCATTAACTCCATAAAAGAAAAATTACAAAAAGACAATCTTATAATTACAAAAGCTGATAAGGGTAACTGTGTAGTAATATAAAACAGATCAACTTACATAGAAAAAACCTTTGAGTTTTTAGCATCTTCTGATTTTTTATCCATACAGAGCTCCCCTTTGAAGCAATTTTGGAATTCCGCCCTTTTTACATTATCTAACTGCATTCAAACCTTTAAATTTTTTAACTCACATCCACAAAAATTAAGACCCACTAATCCAAAACTGCCTACATTATATAGCTTACCAAAAATTTATAAAAAGAATCACCCTATAAGACCAATAGTCAGCTACACTGATTCTCCTTTACTTCATTTCAAAATTTCTCGTCAATATTTTCACCAATAAAATCAATTTCAAACCCATTCATTCAATTAAGAACACTAATGAATTAATAAAATACATACAACATCTCCAATTAATACCTCATACAAAAATATTCATCATTTCTTTTGATATCAGCAATCTATTCCCTTCGATTCCTTCAAGTGAAATGTCACCTTAATATCAAACCTTCTCTCAGATAGTACCTTCCCGGATTACGTAGCTTCAGATCTTCTCAAATTAATAAAATTCTGTCTCGAAAACCAATATTTTAATTTCAATGGGTATTTTTACAAACAAAATGAAGGACTCCCTATGGGATCACCTCTTTCTCCAATTTTAGCCGAAATATTTTTAGACCACTTAGAATCAAACTACATCACCGTGACTCCCATATTCAAACAACATGTCAAATTATGGAACCGGTACGTAGATGACATTTTTTGTATTTTCATTTTTACACTTCATCAATAATATACACTACCGCATCAAATTTAGTTTAGAATTACCGAATATTAACAGTCTCCCTTTTTTAGACATTCTTGTCATATTAGAAAACAACAATACAATTTCTTTCGATATTTACAGAAAACCTACAACCACAACTCAGATTATTTCATACAATTCCAATCATTTTCACAGCTACAAATTAGCTTCCTTCAACTTCTTTTTTAACAGACTTTTCACCAGCCCTTTAAATAATTCTAATTTTAATAAAGAACTAAATACAATTTTTATTTCACAAAATGTAATAATTTCTCTTTTACAGTAATTTATAACCTTTATTTGAAATTCCTTTTTAAACACAACATCCAAAAATTCACTACCTTAACTCATACTAATTTCTTGACTGACAAAGAAAATATAATAAGAATAAATTTAAGTAACATATTGAAAAATACCATGAATACAAAATCTGTTTCAGTTCTTCTACTAACTTATCAAAAATGTTTACAACTAGATTAGACACTCATGACAAAAATGACAACAGTAGCATATACCATTTGGTTTGCTCTTGCAACAAATTCTATCTTGGCAAAACTTGAGCCTTTAATACCCGTTTATCTGAACACATGAGATACATTAATAATCCTTCTAAATATAGACTTAATCAGTCTTTAGTCAAATCGACTTTTGCACAGCACATATTAGATTCTGGCCACACAGTAAGTAGTTATTCCTTAAGCCATCCTTTCCAAACGAATTATAAAAACAGACATCTACTAGATCTATTAGAAATCATATACATTAATACTGCAAACAAAAACCTCCTTTTAAATGACTAATGGCCGGTTGCACCGACGCGACTTAAACTTAAGTTATGCTTTAAAACAATCGTTGCTATGGTTTTAACAATTGTATCTAAGTTTTTAAGCATTGCTTAACTTTAAGTGGTGTCGGTGCAATCGGCCATAAATCATGTTTGAACCACTTGTATTAAATTATACCTAATTACGGGACACCCTACATATAAAAATTCATACTTGCCGCCAAATCCTGACACCCTGCCATCTTACGAATTTTACTATTAGTTTTAAGCGTTTTAATCATTGTGATAATTAACCTTCATTAGATTAACATCATCTACACGTTAAATTTTCACTTTTATATCATGTTCGTCATGTTAGTTTATAACTTCAATATAAATTTGTTATCCCATTTTTCATACGGGTTTTCACACAGTTTTTCTAAATGTATCGCAACCAACATAGAAAACATTTTATTTCTTTAAAATCTTTAAACATTTTGTGAACATAAAATAATGACCATCACTTTATAAACTTAACAGCTAATTCCACTTCATAATTTTTAGTAACTCACACACAAAAACTATTACTGTTGAGTGTTATAATTTTTAATTTAATTTTAGTTGTATTTAACTGAAGATGACCTCAAAAAATTTTGATAAGTCGAAACTAGTTTTAACTTTTAAACAATAATTATCATCGATCAATTTAAATAAATATTCTCTAATAAAAATGTATTGGACGACTTAATGCTTCCTCTTTTAATACGATTAAAAGTTATGTTTTTCGTTTTTCTTCTGTTTTAATACATTAGGTAGATTTTTGAATAATTGCCCCTTTGTTCATGAAAGAATTTTGTGTTTTTGTTTTTAAGAACTTAATCTAAAAGTCTCTACACATCCTAGTTCCTTGTATTATAATAATGAATTTTATAATTAGAGATAAGGGACATACATGTGTACGATGGCAGTAGACCACTGTACATTTTAAATATTAGATTTATAAAGTGGACTTTAACTTCAAAATAAGATTTTAAAGTCTGTCATGAAAGCGGCCGTTAATGTAATAACATAAATACCATATCGAACGCCTGAGGAAGGAAACACTTCGTTTAATTATTTAAATATAACGTTTCCGAAACGTCGCAAGATAATCACTTGAAGTAGTTTTATTTGCCCTGTTCTCCACTAAGAAGGATTTTCTACAACTGTATAAATACCATTGCAGAGTATCTAACATTTCAGTGATTTTTTATTTGAACATTGTAATAATTTAATTGATTTGTTTTCTTGAATTTGCAGTTATTCTTACTTGAGTAGACAGTATGTTACATATTCTACCAAGTAGGCAACTTTTTTGATAATATAATCAGCATATTCCTTAAATTTTCATTTTTGATCTATTATTACGCGTAAGTACTTTTTCTAATTCTATATTTTGTATCATTCCCTCAGTCAACTTAATATTTTTATTCGATAACACAATGTATTTAGTCTTAGATGTATTTAATTTCAAATCATTGACTTGTAGCATAAACTTTCTATAATCGATGCTTGTAGTAATAACTTTAAAGTCAGAGTTTAAGTTACTAATTGTTAAGTTTATCGTTTTCATTTGGGCTAGACACTAATGTTTCATCCGCAAATAGATTATTATTACTGAATTTTAGATTTTATTCCAAGTAATTTTTGTATATTAAAAATAAGATAAGACCTAAATAAAACTGATCCTTGGGGCACCCTCACGTTATTTAGGATTACAGAAGATTCACACGAATGTTTACGTTTTTTTTTCCAAAACTGATTTTTAATTGTTCTATTATTTGTTCATAAATTGGTAACACATTGATAGGTGTAAATTCTTCACATTTTGTTGTATTTGAAATTTTTGGAAGTGTACCACTTATTAATTCTACAAATGTACTTCTAATTATTGGTAACGCATCTGTAATTACTTTTTCTCTCATGCGTTTTGTTTTACCCTTTCGTTTAATTAAGGAAATTACCGTTTTTACGTCATCGAGATTAATTTTTTTAATTTCAAAGTATTCGTATTTTCCTTTATAATATATTTGTGGTTGGAATTTTCAGGAATAGAAGAGTTATTTACTTATCTAATCCAGTCGTATGTATTTTTGTCAATTTTGCAATTTGGTACAGCTGTCTCGTTTTTCTTGTAAGTGTCGCAATTCTATTGTAAACCACGAATTGTTTTGTTTTATTTTAACTGGTTTACATGTAACAAGGTTTGCACTTTTTATTTTTTCAGCAATTTCATTTACCTATATCATGAGATTTTGTACCCTCCAATTGTATATATTTAACTTGGTTAATAAGTTATTTTGCGAATATGTTGCATAATTCTTTATTGCTCTAAGTTCATAATTAGACTGTTGAAATTATTTTCTTATCTTGATTTCGATAAGGTTGTGGTCTGTTGTTTTAAGGGCATCTAACACCTTACAATTTAAGTTTGTAATTACTAAGTTGACAATTGCATGACTATTTTCTGTAGAACGAATAAATTTATCAACAATTTGTTTCATCCCTATCCTTTGCACAACTTTTAATAGTTTTGAGCGAAAGGAATTATTTTTGAATACGTTTTGATAAGTCACCCACAATTGTCTGTTGACAATGCGTCACTTGAGGTTGGAGAATGATAGAGGATTGCATAAAATCCTGCATGAAACCCTCGCACAATCTTAATACAAAGTAGCCAAAAAATATTATTGAACGTATAATTGAAGGTCATCCAAAACACAATTTTATTGTTTACTATTATTACTACACCACCTGTATAAATAACGTATTTGTGAGCTGCACCGAATCGTTGTGTATCCTGGAAATTTCACCGTCATGTATGTCATTACTTGCACGAGTTTCACTCAGGACCATAATTTTTGGTTACTTATCATACATTAAAGTTTCAAATACCTCAAACTATGTTTAGCCTTCTGTACGGAGCAGAAAGTCAGGCAAACATCATGTGTATTATTTCACCAACGTTTGACTGACTGGGTTCAGTCTTTTTCAATGCGTCTACATAGTTGAGGTACTAGAAACATAAGAGTATTGAAGGAGTTCCTTCCCCATTAGCATATCAAGTTCTTTCATATGTTTTATCATACTTCGGGAATTTAAATATATAATATCGGCACAGTTGCTACTTACTCAAAAATTAATATTGCTTATTTTTTGGTTTAAATTTCGCCTGAAAACGGTACAACCATGGCTTCATGCGTGATGTCTGACACCTAGTTTAATTTTCAATCCATTCATCGTCTCAATACAGTTTACACACTTAAGATTGTCTTTGCCAACTGAACATTCACTTACCAGATCAGGTCTTGCACATTTTGGACAAGCCTTGTTGGTTTACATTCGGCAGCTTTATGATTAAACCGGCCACACGAAAAACATCTAGTGGTCCAACACCTAGGCTCGTATTTACCGCCATATAATAATATTACAGTAAAAAACGATACTAGAAAAATGTAGAAATGCCTAATAAAATAATCAGAGAAAAAGTAGAAAGAACAGAAATTTCGGGATTTTTATTTTCTAAGCGTTGGGGAAAAGTTAGCGGAAAATATGGGATATCATCCAATGGAAGAGCAGGTCGTTGCCGGTCCTAAGGTAGGAAGATGGCCCACTTTTAGTAAAGTCACAGAAGAGCAGGTGAATGGTTGTGTGGGTTAGTTGAGAGGAGGATCGGGTCCAGGTTGGGACAACATTTCTGTACATGTTATTAAAAAATATAAAGAAGAACTCGTTCCTCCTCTCACTCACCTCTGTAACTTGAACCTAAGCTATACAAGCGATACATAAAAAGGGCAGTAAGGTGTCTCCAACTACGGACCAATCTCCATGTTATCCAACATAAGCAAAATATTAGAAAAAATGATCAATAAACAACTTGTCCAGTATTTTGACCAAAATAACACTAATCTGCCTAACAATTTGGGTTTAGAAAAGGCGTGAGTACACAAGATGCCTTATTAGCAATTACAGACAAGCTTTATAAATCTTTAGACAATTAACAAAAACCATAGTTATTTTTTTAGAACTCAAAATGCTTTTGACTCAATTCCACACCTTGACCTGATCCACCTCTTGATAAAAATTAGTATAGACGGAACTGTTTTAAATTGGTTTAAAAATTACCTAGAAGACAAGGAGCAAATGTGCAGGGTGGGTATCTCCCTTAGTAGTTCTTCATCCTGTATTTTTTCCATCCCCCAGGGAACTATATTAGATCCGAAATTGTATACGGCTTATGTAGTAAGCCTTTGTCAAATTGAGTTAGAGGGTGGTTATTTAATTTTATATGCAGATGACAGTTGCGTTTTATAATTTGAGGGGAATAGCTGGGAAGAAGTTCATCGAGTAGCAAATTAGGGACGGGACGGGGTGACTTGGTGGATGGGACAATATACCTTAACAATCAATTTAAATAAAACTAAATACATGACCTTCTCTCTATCCATCAAATGACAGTCTGTCCACTCTGAGATTGCTAGCCACTCAAAACATTTGTCTGCGACTGCACTCGTCTGGATCGAGTGGACCAGATCAAGTATTTGGTCACCATAGACAACCAAATTAAGTGGAAAGTCTATATCGAAAATATAGTATCAAAACTAAAGCGGGTAGTACCATTAATAATAACAATAAGAAAAATCTTCACATAAAATACTATCAAATTGGTCTACTTCGCATTAGTTCAATCACTCCTACAATACTGTGTAGTGGGTTGGGGTGGAGCATTTAGGTCTAACTTTTATTAGGTCAATTCAAAATTTGATAATAAAATGCATGTGTAGGGCAAGTAGGCTGGACTCCCCTTTCCCATTATATAATGAGCTGTCAATTTTGAACTTTAATCAAATCTATAATTGTCTTTTGGCTCTCAAAAAACATCTTCCTTTACCCCTAACTATAGTCGATTCAAATATACGAGGTCGCTATTTAAAGGCTGATTAGTAAAACACTACCACGGGACAACAGTCGTGGCGATATTTAATAGCGAAAACATTTAATCTACTATTATGTTTCAGAAATCATTGCTGGGACCTACAATATGACGAATACAAAAATCTTTAAAAAAGACCTGATTGTCCAGTTCAAATAAGAATATTTAATGTTGTCTGGTTACAAGAAACTATTTATTTATTACTTTTATTTCATTAGGTATATAATAACTAATTATTGTTTATTTTATTAATGTTATCTATCTATTCTAGTTACAAGAAACCATAATTCATTTTTATTTTTATCTTTAAATATGATCAAACGATGTTACTGTATATCGCAATTAAGTTGAGTAACAGAACTCCCCAGCAGCACCACGAATTTTCATATAGCTGCTGGGTTTCTCAATTATTGTAAAAAGAAATTCAATGTAAATATATTGAGGAAAATAAAACAATGTAAAAAAAGGATCTTCTTAATTGTAATTTTTTAGTCGACGTTTCGGCTACTACGAGGTATAACCTTTTTCACGTAATCTTCTTTCACAGGTGACATTTGCTACATTTAAACACTACGAATATAATTAACTTTTCACACATCACGATAGAAAATTTAAATAATTAAATAAACACACATATACACAAAAGTAGGTATTTTGTTTCATATATACAGGGTCGATTATTACTGCGTGCACGGGCGATGTCTGGGAAAATGGGAAAATATTGGGTTTAGAAAAACTTTTGAATGTAAGTTGTGCAGATCAATGAGCTGCACATTTTAAAATTATTTTTGTTTATAAAGGAGTTCCATAAAAGAGCGACATTACAAAGTTATGTTTTTTTAACTGGAACTACCCATTTATTTAAATTATTTAAATTTTCTATCGTGATGTATGAGAAGTTAATTATATTCGTGTTTTAATGTAGCAAATGTCCACCTGTGAAGAAAAAATTTTTTAATTTGATGCATTGTAAAAGGCTACGCATCGTAGTAGCCGAAACGTCGACTGAAGATTAAACTGTCTACTACCTTCAATTAAGAAGATCCTATAAATATGAAACATAAACCATTATAAAAAAAGTTGTATACGTCGATAGTCAGAATTTTTATCACAAAGTCCAGAACATGCAACACATTTCTCATTTCTTTTTATTTCCTTGCCACATCTTCCACAGGGCGCCAATTCTTTAAAACTCGCTATAATAACAACTTTCAAGAAACACAAAACACATCCGCTTACATTGAATGCACGCAAGTAATGTCAATCAGTATTACCTACAATAATTATAAAATACATGGTATCTTAACGGCGTCAATAATCGTAATAACGTGAAAATTATAATAATTTTTGTCCGGAACGTTACTTACATTTGTTTTTATTGCTTGAAACTTAAAATAAAAGTTAAAAGTTAGTAAAATTGTGGGAGGTGCCGTGTAACTTGGCCACTACCGAAATTTTTAGAAATTTGTGGTATCGTTGAAAGGTGTTTACTGTTTTTGTAATCTCATGTTAAATTTGGTAAGTATAGCCTAAAATATAAATCAAAAAATTTAACAAATAAGGATGGATAAAGTTATTGTTTGGAAAGGGGTGTGAATCTCAGCCATTTTCTTACTATTTTCTATAATCTTGTCCTCTTCTTTTTACAAGCACATTTTCTTCAACATACTTAATCTTCTTATAACATTTTCCATTTTCTTAATGCATCCCCTATGTTTAAGAGCTTTGGCCGTACAGTTCCATTCCGGTTAGATGATTCGGAAGTCGCTGTAATGTACTGCAACCATTACCAAAGGTATTATATGGTAACCGAGACCGACGGCTTCTAAAATCGGTTTCGAAAAATATCTCATCATTGACTGTAATCAAACTAGTGCTTCTACCGTTCTGCTCTAGACATTTTCTTATAACATTTCCCTAATTTTTTTTATTCTTTCATCTTAAACTTTTTCCCTTTCGTATTAACATTTTCTTACATTTTTCTTTTCCATTTAATTCATCATGGTAAATTTTCTTATAATTCTGTTGATTTCTTTCGTTTTACTTATTAATGTATTTAACATTAACATGAATTGAAAAATAAAAATTAATCTGTGACATCAAATAATAAAAAAAAAGATACTAAACAATAATGCCCCCATCTGCTAATATAAGAACATATAGTCAAGCGTATTTTAAACTTTATAAACATATTATACTTAATGTTGTTTACTATCAATCAAACAGTTAATTTTAACTCAAATAATAAATCGGGTCAAATTATTTTTAACATAGAATGTTGTATAATTTGAAGATACTTATTTACATCTAACGTCACACGGTTACACTAGATTAACTAAATAATTGCACACTGTGTGTTACAAGCAAAACACTTCTTTTGGCATTCGCCTGAAACTTAATTAACGAACAATTTCTTAAGAAGGTAGACAAAACGTTAACAACGTTGAATATAAATAGGTACAATGAGGTTTAATCCCAAAAGGCGTTCTTATGTTTCGATTATCTTACGTTTTAAGGTACCTTTTTTCTTATCAAGATCGTTGCATTACATTAGGTGGTTGCAAACATGTATTGAAAGTCTTTATTTCGTAACTCTTGTATTAACGAGTGTTGTGAGAAATACAAGAAATACAGAAACTAATTCTATCAAATAAAGGCAGCCATGGTTCTTGTATCATTAGTTTGTAAAAACATTATTATGAACGTTTTTTGTAAAATAGCGTCAATGTATTTACCCTTGTTTATTTACATAATAGTTAAAAGTTCGAAAAAAGTGATCCTTTTTTTGGATTAGGGCTTCATAAAAGACTGGTTATGTAAACGATTGGTTAGAAAGAGATGCCTCAAGATATTATCCTTGAATTTAACCAACAAATGACAGCTTGCATCAACTGACTATAAGAGCAGTCGATCTAATAACCGACGTTCCACTTGGTCAATCAGTTTATAAAATTTTAAAAGACGTTTGTGACCCAGTGATATAACAAGAACATAGTTCTGTGTAAAAGGAACAATTGGCACTGATAGATTCAGTATTCTGAAAACGGTTTGAATTTTATTGTTGCAGACAAGAGCCGTTAGAGACCGTCGATGGCTGGTATGTAAAACAAGCGGTTGCCGCAGAACTCCACATTGCCCTGATACTAATAAACGTTAAAGAACGTATGGAAAGTATGGATACGTGTTAAAAAAACATTAAAAAAATGTGTAAAAAAATATTTTTGTAAATATTCTAAGGTTTAGAAAATCTATGTAGGATAACGGCCCTTGTGGCTTGATTGATTGTGCCCAATCTAATCAGATCTGCACTATTATACTTAAAACCCATATGCAAAGTTTTATTATATTCTGAACGACCGTTTTCCTGACATCTGTAATATGTGAAGTAAAAATAGGTTGTAGGAAAAAATCCACATTTATGAAGAAAATGTGCACCGCGAAGCAATTTGTAAAATCGAATTAAACATTTCAATATCGGCCCACAATTAAATGTACCTAACTGGCAAGTCGTTATACAAACGCTACCTACGTACATCAGTAGCGAAAATAAAATTGCGTTTTAGAAAAAAAAACAAAAGCTATTGACAATAGAATTTCCAACTACTTTTCTTCTTCAACTTTTTTTGTATAATTGATATTGGTGGAGGTATTGTTACAATAATTAGTGTCACGTGATTGTTATATCTCAGAATTACCTACTTATTGGATCAAAAAATACTTTGAACAAAAGTTGTGTGCAATTAAATTATGGCTATATAGATTATACTCAATATCTAATAAAATCTGCAGAATTGTAAATAAGGCCCATGTGCCAAGTTTTATAAAAATCGGATTGGTGGTTTTCTTAATGTCTTGTTTATCTTGTGACAGAAATTTTTTTACTTCATTATAATGTACAAACTCTAATTCGTCGAAAAAAATGAAAAAAAAGGGGTTTTGAAATTTTCGGTTTGGAATCTGTCGAATACCTCCCGACCTTATGTATAAGATGTGAAGTAAAAGAGAAACGACCTATTGATTGCAAATTTGGTGATAATTTATGTCAATTTTAATAAAATGTTTAAACCTCCTCAGAGGTCTACAAATTCGTCAACGAAAGTGCTACTAGTAAAACTGACCACCTAAGTTCAGAAAAAATGAAGAGCTTTTAGTATTGCAATGCGACAGGTAGAAGGATTAGAAGGTTACTATTACTATGTACCGAAATAATCCCATGAGGAGAATGAACAGATTGTTTATAAGTCGAAAGAGGTAGACAATTTTTTTTAACAGAGAAGAAGAATTGACAACGGAAGAAGAGGTATTGATGTGGGGATGTGAGTTGTAGTACCTTACAAATTAAGACAACAACTATTAGTTAAACTCTATAGATCGTAAAGATCGAAAGTAAGAATCGAGAATTTACCGCGAGAAGTTGTGGAAACACAAAAAAAGACGAATTAATCCCAAGAACATTTACAAACAAAGTATTAGTTATATTCTCTTTGGTATTAGTTAGTATCCATTTAGACTACTTACGAATTTTTCAAAATAATTAAACCAGTTATGTAAGTAGTTTCTGAATTCCATATTGCATCTTATGGAATTAATTAAACACTTTAATTTAATTAGCTTATTTTGAATTACAGTGAGATCTACATTATACGCATATTTCCAATTCATTAATTTTCATTAGACAAATTTTATGTTATATACACCAAGTTTATTATTTTGTAGAAAGTAAATAGGTCAAGATTATTAATATCTGTTGTAGAGCATTTAGAAACTTAATACCAGTTTGAAATACTTCATACCACCAAAGGAGGTGATGTTTGCTTTATAGAACAGATGCTGGCTATAGCAATAAACGATCGTATTTTTGATGTTTGGAATATAAGTACATGATAAATATTATTCTTAGAGAGTGAATCTGCATTTCTTTACTCGATAAAATAAAATCTACTTACATTTTATAGGTATACACCGATAAAAATAAATAAACTAATAATTAAAATCCCGAAACCAACTTATTGGTCTAATTAATAAAGATAAAGATGATACCTTCGTGACGTATCACGTTAACACGAGGTGGCATAATTATATAAGAAATGAAGCGCAATTTTTTAAATAATATTAACATTTTTAAAAGAATTTTGTCAACTTCATTTTCACGTTTAATTATATTTATCTGAAATATACCAGTTGTCAATCAAATTCTAATTATATTTGTTTTAATAGTTGGAATCCATTATACAGGGTGGTGCTTTTGAAAACGGGTCATCGGTTAATGGTTTTGGTATCAAAATGAAGCTAAAATTACTCCATATAGCTGTTGCAATTAGGAGTCAGCTGAATTTCACGTTGTTTTCGAAAATTTGTCAATAAAAATAAAAGTAAGTTTTGATAATGAAAGAAAAATAGTATAGGGTTGCCTAAACAAGCAACAATTCCTACGTTTTGACAATAAGACTGAAAGGAAAGTCATTAATAAGCAAATAAAAAGCTTTATTTCAAGGAACAGTTTTGAATGATATTAGATTTAATTTAAGTAGGAAGGGTACAATAAATAAACATCAAAAATTATTGATATTGATGAATTTTCAAAAAGATCGTGTAATTCAGCTAATTCTGCAGCGAGCGCTGTATGCTATAATTTTAGCTGCCTTTTGTCACTTGAAAGGGCGAGCAGGAATTCGAGAAAAACCAGTTCACAATTCTAAATCCCTATGACCCGTTTTCAAAAGCACAGTATTATTCAAAATTGTGTAAGACAAAAAGCAATTGATAGGTATACTTTAATAGAATCCTTCTAGGTGGAGGTGGGATGCACGGTTATCAACTCGGTCTTATAAATAACCTTGATAAAGTCCACACAGTGGTGGACGAAACGTAGGCAATTACAACCAACTGAGTTGTTTTTTGTGCATCCCACCTCCACCTAGAAATAATCTAAATAAACTTTACGTCTTTCCTAATACTTTATTAAATCTTTGGTTACCTATTATTTATTATCAATAAATTAGTTATAATTGTCATCTTCAGAATTTGTAAAAGTAACTGTTTTTATACAATAGCCACACTTGATAAAACCAATATTGTTGCATCCGGCACGAGAAACCAAAACAATGATACAGCCAAATGACTGAACTATGTTTGCGGTTCGAGGGTGTCAAAAACCTTTCTCTCGAATAACTAAAAGCGACATTCCTATCGAACGTTTCGATCACATAAACTATAATAAAACCAAAACTATCTACGAAAAGTGACTATTTACTAAACAAACTCGATAACATTTGATCACATATAAATTAACGTTGCAAATTCTATACAGGGTCATTGATGGTCGATGGTAGGTTAGACGTTTATGGAAAACGGGGCATAGGACTAATCTGAAAATATGGCTATTGCCATAAACAGACACGATCTATCTTTCTAAAATATTTTTATTTTGGCGATGTTGCCGCTTCTACTCAAAAGTAGTAACAACTTGTTAATTTTAAATGAAACACTATATATTATTAAATTTTTAGAATTGCAATTTCTTACAGATATTTTTTTCTTAATAGTTTCCTATACCTATCTACACCGGTTTTCAAGATAATAATTATTTTAGGTTATTTTTTTTCAAAATATGATCAAAATTTAAATTTAGCTGCTATTTGAACCCATATAAGGCTGAAATTTTAGATGCAGTTTACTTAAGCCTTGTATCTAACAGCTACCTAAATAAATGTATTTTATTTTATACAGGGCGGTTTAAAATTAATGATTTTGACGTGACATACAAAAAGGTCAAAACATTTTTTCAAATGGAACACCCTGTATATTACTTGAAATTCTGATAGACAATTAAAATGCCTTCAAGTTGATATAGCAAAGTGGTATAGCTAACACGTCAACTTTTCGAAATAATCGCAATAATTATTAAAAATCACATTGTCTTCACATAATTTGTATTAGTTAGTCATGGAACGCCTTGTGATTTGACAATTGCTCAATTATTCACTGTGTTTGACAAACGTCGAAGTTTTGAGATTGTGATTTACTACTTAATACTTATTCAAAAACAATGGAGCGAAATAATTACTCGCATGAAGTTTTGATGAATTTTCTACATGTTCTTGCCACAATTTTGTCACATTGTCCTTGAAGAATAAAGAGATTCATCAAAACTTCATGTGAGTAATTATTTCGCTTCATTGTAATTTGTTTTTGAATAAGTATTAAGTAGTAAATCACAATCACAATCTTAAGACTTTGACGTTTGTCAAACACAGTGAATTATTATTGAGCAATTGTCAAATCACATGGCGTTCCATGGCTAACTAATACAAATTATGTGAAGACAATGTGATTTTTAATAATTAGTGCGATTACTTCAAAAAGTTGACGATTTAGCTATACCACTATGCTATATTAACTTGGAGGCATTTTTCATCTATCAGAAGTAATATACAAGGTGTTCCATTTGAAAAAATTAAGCTTTGACTTTTTTTGTATGTCACGTCAATATCATTAATTTTAAACCGCCCTGTATAAAATAAAATAAATGTATTTAGGTAGCTGTTAAATACAAGGCTTTATCAAACTGCATCTAAAATTTTAGCCTTATATGGGTTCAAATTATTATCTCGAAAACCGGTGTAGATAGGTATAGGGAACTATTCAGAAAAAATTATCAGTAAGAAATTGCGATTCTAAAAATTGAATAATAGATAGTGTTTCATTTAAAATTAACAAGTTGTTACTACTTTTGAGTAGAAGCGGCAACACCGCCAAAATGAAAATATTTTAGAAACATAGATCGTGTCTATTTATGGCAATAGCCAAATTTTCAGATTACTTCTATACCCCGTTTTCCATAAACGTCTAACCTACCATCGACCATCAATGACCCTGTATAAGTATACAAATGTAACAAAATACTACTCACCATTGTTATGTACATTGGAAATGGCTAAAAAGGATAAATGCAACTAAATAATCTAATCTTTCTTAAACCCCTGCGCAGGCGGCTTGAGGTTGCGGGCATGCGATGCGGAGAAGCTCTTAGACCACAAGAGCATCTACACTGTACTGCTGTACAGATATCGGCTACTCGAACTACTGGAAAGCCGTGGCTAATTAGCGGGTGTTGTGCGATTTTTCTATTCTTCTATTTATTTTATTTTATTTTTCTATTCTACCATTCTATGTTTGCGGCTGGGCTGGCGTGGTATTCTCCCAAACTACTATAGAGCGAAGTACTTGTTGGTGTAATTGAAGAACCATGCCTTTTACTATAACTATAAGGGTAAAGACACATGGGCTGCAATTCAACTGTAATTTGACTGCAAAATTGCAGTTCAGATGCAGTTGAATGCAGTTGGCACGACTGCAATCAAACTGCACGCTAACTGCACGTTAACGTCGGTGTAACTGCACATCAACTGCAATCAAACTGCACGTTGACGTGCAGTGGGTTTGCAGTTTCATTGCAGTCGTACTATCTGCATTCAAACTGCATCGGAACTGCAATTTTGCAGTCGAATTGCAGTTGAATTGCAGCCCGTGTGTCTTTACCCTAAACTAATTTGCAGTCGGCGATGATCTTCAACACAAAGCTACTGGTTGCATTGTGTAGCCGATCGGAGTCGGAAACGGAATTGCGAATGGCGGTCCAAACTTCCTTTCTTGAATTACACAAAATGACACTGGCCAATTATAAATTAAGTTGACGGATGTGCCGGAAAGGCAGTATTTTCAAAACCATCAATGACAATATGTACGGTTGCAATTATATGTAGCGTTGGTTGCATAATTCAAAGGAAAATTATCAGGGTATTTTGTAAAAAAGGAGGCAAGGACGAAATGATAATTAAAATTTAAGTTGCAAGTATTAAACTCATTTTATAGAAACTGTATTAATAATAACATTCTTAATATTTATTAATAAAAATAATACGACAATTAGGATCGAATCCGCATTATTTGGCGTAAATCATTATACAGGGTGTTTCCTAAGTAATCTAAAATATTATATGGGGCCTTTCGTTACTCAATTTTAAGACGAAAAGTTCATATAAACATGTGTGATAAGTCTTGTCGTTAATGAGATACAGGGTGTTAAATTGTTTATAATAAATCAGCTCTGATTGTATTTGAAATTAATTTTCCTGGTGACGCTACTGGTTTTCGAAAAACATGCTTATTCTAAGTGGCCTTTGGAATAACGTTGACAACTGTGTCAAACCTAAAAACTAACGCAAACAACGAACAATAAATTGTTAATATTACGATCTTTTTGTGTTAAGTTAACAACGATGCCTGTGTTTACTAATGCCGAAATGGCTAATATGCACTTTTTGTATGGATTAGCGAATGGTAATGCCTTAGAGGCTAGACGTATGTATGCCCAGCGTTATCCTAATAATCGTTTACCATGTTCAGATACGTTTACTAAGCTACATAATAAAATAATAAAACACCCTGTATCTCATTAACGACAAGACTTATCACACATGTTTATATGAACTTTTCGTCTTAAAATTGAGTGACGAAGCGCCCCATATAATATTTTAGATTACTTAGGAAACACCCTGTATAAATTTAACTTTTTTTTTAATACGGGCTAAATACATTAAATATGTTGTGTAACTGATTTTACATTGATATTACGAGTATGTACCTACTTATACATGTAGTTGTAGCAAAATATTTAATATCTAATCCTGCATTAGACACGTTTGATGACATATACAGGGTGTTTCATTAATCAGTACAGAAAATGAAACTGGAGATTCCTTGCAAAATTTAAAGGGGGTTTAACATAAAAAAATTTCCTTAAAGCCTCCCCTGAAGAGTTACAGCCCCTTAAAGATGTGTAAAAAATTCACATTAATCGATTTTTTTCTAAAATGACTTGAAATAAAAAAAAGAAATCTAAACATTCAAATACTACTACCAAGAAGCCTCCATAATTTCATAATTTTATTCACCCTTGTTCTCTGCAAGGGGTGAGTCTTACTACCCCTTAGAGTTTTTTACCAGAACTTTTAATTAATTTTTTTTCAATTTTAAAATTCAGATTTTGGAGGGCCAATTCAATTAAAAACTTTTTGTCTCTTAAAATTTCACGTAAACTCAATACTTTTCACCAAAAAAATAAATTAAGCGAACTTGCAGAATTTTAATTAATAAGTTGCGTATGCAAGTTTGACATAAATAACAATATTATTATTAACTATCAATTTTAATTTAAATTAACAATATTATTTCAGAGAGTGTTCAAAATGGGCACCATTTTCTTGAATACAGGCTCTTATTCTTTTGAACAAATTTCCGTTAACGCTACCTAGCATTGCTACAGATTGTCTAACTCTTCAGGGGAGGCTTTAAGGAAATTTTTTTTATGTTAAACCCCTTTAAATTTTGCAAGGAATCTCCAGTTTCATTTTCTGTACTGATTAATGAAACACCCTGTATATCATATTAACAGTCTGGAAAATTTTCAAATTAAATTTTGTGTAACAATACAGTGGTGTCTTGGCTTCTATATTGTATTTTTGGAGAGATTTCTTGGCATTCAAATCTATGACAATTTCGTAGATTTAAAGAAAAATACAAAATTTTATAGTGTTTGAATTTGAAAAATATTCATAAAGCGTACGAACAGTTTCATTATGACAAATTATCATTAATAGTTTGGCGTTGACAAATCTTGTAATTCATGACTGGCTTTAATGCTAATTAAACTCGAGGCGAGCTAACGTAAACGTATATCACAAATTTGCTCAATCCTACTAAATGAGTAAATATGAGTATATGAAAATAGGGATGACACACTTGCTTGGGATATTAACAGGAAATACGATAATACACGTGTAGATACTAGTTTTTATTTTCTCTGCAAAACCGTAACTTTACTATTTGTCATTTAATAATTATTCTCTAGCAAACAATTAATTTGTTTGTGTGTTGCGAAACCAATTCGACCGAATTAATTCTTATAGACGTTTAAGCAAAACGATAATTACGTAATAAACTATTAACGAAAATAATGATAGTCCATCAAATCGTTTTCGAGAAAGGTGTGTAAACCAATACGGAGTTACCGACCACCTCATTTACTGTAATGTCTGAGTTATTTAACGGAATGATCGACTTACGACCAAAACTTCTTAATTACCTAATTTCACCTTTAGATGGGATACAACTTGCCCTATTTCGGGACGTCGATCTTTCTTCCACTTTCCTTCTTTTAATTTTCTTCATCTTTAGTCTGAGTAATTGATCTATTAGTTTAGGTTTTTTATGTTTAGAAAATACCGAATGCAATCGATAGTAATTCTTGAAAGCTATTTACTGTATTATTATACCGCGAATTGGAAATTAACGTTCGATTTTATACCTCCGAAAAGACCTTACGTCTTGTTTCTTTATCGAGTTCTGTTTTCTGTACCATTTATCATCGTTAATTTAACTCCCAGATTAACTTTAGTGATTGCTTGCTCGTACCTTTGTTTGCCAACTTGATTAAAAGTTTTAGTTAAACTTTATCATGTCCATACTTGATTCGCTATAGCATTTGTAAACATTTAGAACGATCAATTTTTACTGAGGATGATCATTTTACTATAAGTGACGTTTATTTATAGTCAAATATAAGGATCTGTGAAATGGACGCATAAAATTTATTTATTTCGTATGTAAATACCCATACATAAACAACAGTAATTATTTTAGTTTTGTAGCAAATTTTCAATTTCTCTAGTTCCCAAAATAAAATAAGTAATTTGTACGATAGTGTGATAAGAAAGTACGATTTTTGATGACTATACACAATTTTATTTCATTACATATTTGACAAATAAAACTTAATTTTTAGTCTTAACTAAAGTGTAGTTGTTGACGGTCTACAAGGGAATGTCCCTTTTCTACCATGACCTAAAAGCGTATCGCATTACAATCAGCCATTTGAATATTGAACATACCGCCATCCTTGACAAACGGTACGTTTGCAATTTTAAATATTGTCGATTGGCAACTTGCATAGTTTTTGCACGGCTCGTTTGGTAGATCTCGTGGAGATCTGGATTGTAGGTGCACGTTGCCATCGTTGCCTGGATGCACCTCAGTGATTTTTCCTATTTTCCACGTTTGGGGTGGAGAATTTTCTTCTATCAGGACGACCAGATCTCTAATGTTGAGAGGAGATCCTTTAGATGTCTGCCACTTGCTTTGTTGTTGCAGAGACAACAGGAACCTTAGACACCAAGCCGTGATGCGCTTTAAACGATATAATTTTGAGTATCTTTTGAAAATATCATAATATTTTGAGATTGCCGACAATGCTCATGCTTGGGCTTACAATTTTCGGGAACTTCGACAAAGTCTTTTCTAATTTGGGCCATTTTATTGAGTTCTAATGAAAGCCAATGTGGGCCATACCACCAAAGTTCATTATTAATTAAATTATCTGGTCTGATACCACGAGAAACTAAGTCAGATGGGTTGTCTTTGGAGCATACATGAGCCCATTGACTTATGTCTATGTTTGAATTTCTGAAACACGGTTACCAACAAATACTTTAAAAATGGCTACTGTAGGGCAAACTTACGTATAATTAGATGGATTTTATCATTGAGTTATAGGATTTTAATTTAGTTTATACGTTTAATTGATTTTTAATGTACCGTGTAGTGAACTGTGACACTAGAGGAAATTGTGACAGTTTTTTATAATCCCTGTTATTTGCAATTTTAAACATAATTGAGTTAAAATACTCTTTCGCAGATTTTATAACTAACTAACCACTAAAACTACAAAAACCAACAGATATTACACACATTCCGATGAAAACAAAGGTTTGTTTGTCCTACAGACGCCATTTTGGCAAAAGCGTTGAAATGCTTTATTGCAAATTAAAAATGTGAAAACTCTGAGAAGTTAATTGAAAACAAAATTTAATAATTGACCAAATGTCAAAAATAGCAAACTTACAACAAAATAAGGTCGATAAAATGATATAGCGTCCTTCATAGGAAAATTTGCTAACGTTTTCATTGCTTTCATGCAACGAGGTCGTCATCTGAAACTACACTTTCTACTGCAATGCCAATCTCGGCACCCAAAGTTATTATAACGCGCGATTCAAAAAATTTTTCATTAAACCTTGCCATGAACGACAAAGCAAGATATAACAGGTGTATCTTAGCTTAACTTGTACATTTGTCAATTCTGACAGATTTAATTTTAACACATCTAGTTTTATGCATTTAGAGTAGACGTACGTGAATTTTTTCATGGTCCACTTTGATGAAAAATTTTTTGAATCACGGGTTATATTGATTACATCTAAACTGGAAAACTTATTTTGTGTACCAAAAATTGCTAGGACAAAAGCTGGAGCTTGTCCACTAAAGGTTCTGCCATGAAAACATATGCATTTTTTGCAAATGATTCCTCGTTACTACCGGAGAAAGTGTTACGTTCTCTTTTGTTTGTAGTAATTATTTTGTACTTAGACGTAACAACCCGGGTACAATTATACAATAAAAAGTAATAAGCAGACACCCAAACAAAAGTAATTTAATATTCAAATAAAGAATTTGCAAAGAATAAAAAAAAATGCAATAATGCAAGGAATAAACACAACGACAATACGGCTTTGTAAATTCGCAAAAAAATGTAATTGATTATAATCAACTGTGCACAAATCAAAAATATATCTTTTCCCGGCTCGAATCGATTCGTGACGAGTAACAGTAATAAAGAAAAATATTCTTAATTTCTAAAGCAAGAATGCCGTGCACTAATACTAAATAATTTGTGTAATAAAAACCTGGACAAAAGTAGTCTTCTTGATCCTCGAACTTTCCTTGAATTTTTGAGAATAACAAAACCGTACTTGGGAAGGCGGGTCCCGAAATAAAACACCTAAAGAAAGATAATTGTGCAAAAAAGAAAGGTTTCCAAAAAGTGATAGCTCTTACCAAACAAATGTTCTGTGCCTTAATTCCTTTTCAAAAATAACGAAACCGTATACGTAGAAGAATCCCAATTTATAATTAACAGATATCTACAATAGGAAAAAGAGGCAAAGTATAAGAATTTATAAATAACAAAAGATACGATATCTTACCCTGGGATGAAAGAATGCGTTGCAATAGAGATCCGACAATCGCCGATAATTATGAATCAATACCAAAAACCAATTTAATTCATAAAACAATGGACACCATCGAAACATAAACTCGGAATCGAAATGCAGCATATAAACCCAGCATGCATATTTGTTTCGTGGCCGTCTCCAACATTCACAACCGCCAATTCCCTCATCGAAAAATTTAACCGCGTTGTAATGGCCTACCAGTGGACGACCGCACGTGCATACACTATAGCAGGGTCGTAATTGACATGAATTAATGAAATGAAATTGAATATTACAGAACCGAATTTAAACCGTAACAAAAAGTATTTATTATATCTTTCAAACTATTAACAATAAAATTGTTTTTTTGTAGAAAACCTTCCAAAGGTGCTACAAAACCTATTATTTTATTTAAACATGAGTCAAACTCGATTTTTCTGACTACGGATGTTTGATCTTCACTTAAAAAAACTTGTAGTGGAAAATCTCGTTTCGATAAAAAATTCTTCAATTCTTCCACCCTTACTTCTTCTTCTATAATATTCTTATTCTTATTTTCTTGGCTTAAAGTTCTGCCCAGAGTTGAAATTGGAATATAATTGATTAAATTTCTATAGATGGTTTCGTAAAGAAATGGACTATCTGAAAATCTGTTAGCGTTTTTATGTTTTTCGGTATATTTCAATGCAGCGTCGTTCAATAATTTTACCAAATTATTAATCTTACTACTCGATTCTCCCCTTGATTCTAACAAGCATCTATATCAACTGCAGACAAACTGTGACAAATATTTCTCCTAAATTTGGATATTTGTTGTTTTACTGCTTTAACGACACTATAAATGGTGGTAATTTTAAGATGATCACTATGGAAGACATCAAATTTTCACAAATAACTTTGTCTTCTGCTATATTTTCTATCTAACCATTTACATTTTTTTGATACTTGAGGCGAAGTAATTATTGCAGAATTAATGTGCCGCTACTTAGTTGTGCCTTCTACAAAAAAATCAGTACTGACAACGCCATTGTTTATAAAGCTTTCAAGGTATTCTCGATAGCATTTCAAGGGAGTTACTGCTTTCTTTATGAATTCCTTCATCGAACTGTTTTGAAAGCGAGTTGGCAACTGTATTTTGAACACCATGAGAAGAACCGTTTGGGTTACAGTTATCTTCTCCCTGATTTGTTCTTGGAATTACAGGAACAAAACTAGAGACACTTAAGTTCTGATAAAGTTTCATTTGTGTCCAGACTTCTTTTTTTATCTTCACAGTGACTAAATCTACGGTCGTGTTCTTTTACATTTGTTTTACTTAGAACTAAACGTAAAGAAAAAGATTGCAGTACCGCGCACATTTACTTACGAAACAAAGATTGTACCGAAGTTCACCTAAATACTATTTACAGGTTCACAAAATTCATAAATCTAAATGAGACTGTGGTCTTTGTTTAAAACAAAACAATCAATTTAGCATCAAACTTCAAATTTACAACCCCAGAACTCCACATCGCCCCGATAAGGGAAAATAAAATTGCCTTTGAGAAAACAATGGTTTCAAACAAAAGCTATAGACAATAGAATTTCCAACAACTTTTCTTCCTCGACTTTTTTTGTAAAATTGATATTGGTGGAGATATTGTTACAACAATTATTATCACGGGATTGTTATATTTCAGTAATTACTTATCGGATCAAAAAACAATTGTTGTGTATAATTAAATTATAAACTACTTTTATTTGAAACAAAAAGTGTAAATTGAATATTTTTATAAATATTTCAAAAATTATATAATCTGTGTACATAGACAAAATTTATCAGATCTTCGGAATTATAAATAAGGTCCTTGTACAAAGTTTCATAAAAATCGGATGGCTGGTTTTCTTGATATCTTATTTACATACGGACGGACGGACGGCCTTCGGACATATTTTTTTTTGCTTTATTATAACGTACTAACTCTAAATCGTCGGAAAAAGTGAAAAAAGAAGGGGTGTTAAAATTTTCGGTTTAGAAACCGTCGCATACTTCCCATCTTATTTCATAAGATGTAGAGTAATACTACACATGGACCACGTAACTTAATTTGTTTATTCGTAAATTCACACCAAACCACTAAACACGATAGTTCTCCGGAGTAAACAATCAATTTATTTACGTTTTCTTCTGATGAGACTAACAACACGTATTGGGGTATACTCCAAAACTTCCAAAATTTTCTGTAATAGGAACGCCAAATTAATCGATAAACGCATTTAAACTGTATTGCATTTTTATGACTAGTTAGCTTGAATAAGAGAAACTCAAAAAGTCCGCAAGCGTTATTTTAACTTTAGTCAAACGAAAGTTCTCTTTATTTTCGCGAACTGGGTTGTTCCTTGCAGGTAATCACTAACATTATTTTATCCGCCGCATAAAAATCGCTGTCAATAGTTCGTACGCATATAACTTCCGCGCACTGTTCAATATTTAGCGGTTGTTAAAAATAACAATTATGATCCGCTACAAGTTGGTATTTGTTTGGTTACATAGTTCTTCGTAGTTTCGAATCTGCTTACAGACTAACCTTAAAAATATAAAAATAAACTGGGGGAATGCATATCCCCTTCTGAATTTCTAGATCAACAAAGAAACTACAAAATGAACACGTTAACAATTCTCATAAAGATGCACAATCTGCAAATTCAGAATTTAACTGTAGGTTGTAATCATACTGTTGAGTTTGGACGAATCAAAATATCAAATTTACTTTTAAAAACGACACCTTTCACAAGGTCTTTTATAGAACAAACAAAGAGTTTATTGAGTTAGCAAAGTAAAACGGCGTAATGTGGGAATGATTCCATGAAAACTTTTGATACAACCTGTCAACATAAATATTTAAGACATTTCACGACACCACGACAATATCTAATGACAAAAGAAACTATTGCAGCGCACATACGAAAAACATACGTGCTTTATCAACGCAAACAAAATATTCTTAAAATATAGTATAACCCACTTAAAACGAATACTTCAATAAGGCAAAACCATTTACACGTAAAAAAAATAATTTTTACTAAACAGAAGTGACTAATCGAAACATGCATTCGGTTACAGTGTGACAATTCGTTGTACCTTTCGAAGCGTTGGATTAATTTAGTTTTATTAATAAGAAATTGTAATTTAGCCTTTTGTTCTTGTTTGTTAGCGAATCTGCTACAATCATCATATTAATTTACGAGTAAGTATCAGTTTGTTCGTAATTAGATTTAAGATTATATTCTAAACACATTAACGTAACTGTTTATTTGTTTAGCAAATTGGAGTATCTTATTTACGTTTTCATTCCGCAATAAGTCGCTTTCATATTTAATAGATTCTACGGCTAAGTAATACATTTGCAATTATTTATTGTATGATCTGGAAAATACGTTTAATTATAATTTAACACATTTTTGTCGTTGATTTTGTAAAATTTTAAGTATTTTTATCAACACTTTTACAGCAGAAAGTATGTGTTTATAATCATGGTTTAGAATGGTTTTCGCAACCTCTAAGAAAGTTAATAATTAACACCTTACATTAGTGATTGTAGCAATTAAAACTTCTTGTATGTATATTTAACCAGTAAAAGTAATTGTTTTAAATTCTTTTCCCGATTTTGTGCATCTTAAAAAAACTCAAACAATTTAAATAGATTCTGGAAACATTCTTGTTCTAGTTTAGAATAATAGGCTATCATTTTCCATAGCGAGTTGTTATATTTTTATTTTTTGCTGTTGTCCTTTTTCTTGTTGCTACATTTTTCTTGCAATTTGATTAATATACTGTAATAAAATTGTCAAGCGCATCTGAAAATATTCTTTTGTTATAGGTGTACGTGGAAGTATTAAACGAAAACGACAACGTACCTCTAAGCGATGACGCCGTCTACTATCCTACAATTTCTGAAGATGCTCCTGCGGGTAGCACTGTCGTACAAATACATGCTACGGATAAGGACGAAGATCCGTCTCAGAGGATCTCATACCAAATTATATCCGGAAACGCGGAAGCATCCTTTGCTATTAATTCCTCTACTGGTGAGTTCCGCTTCTAATTTATTTATTACCAAATATAATTTCATTTAAAAGGATGTTTCCTTCCTCCACTGTATATTTATCGAAATGTTAACAAATTAAGAAGGGACACAGCTTAAAATGTGTGCAAAAATTTAGTTTAATGGAAAAAGTAATTGAGTTATCCTACATACGCCTAAAAGGGTTTAACGCGACGTAATTTAAAAATCGATTTAAAATGTTCACCAAATTCTACATATTTCCCGCGTTTAGGTTTAAACAAACACCGTTTATTCTTAATATCATAAATGCACTTACCACGACAAAAAAAACTTATCTTTTAACGCTTATAAAGCAATAACAATAGAAGCCAGATTCGCAAAAAGAACAAAAATAATCTTAAAAGAAAATAAAATATATCTGGATAGGTTTTGGTAATGGATATGGTTTGAATAGCAGCTAGTACGGCCGCTGTTTGTAATGTCGACTTGAAATGGCTTTAGAAGGTAATGCGCCTCTTTTCCGCAGTCGTTTGCAGCCCCAATAAATATAAGACGCATCGAGATAATCGCCTTGCAGTATTAAACCGATAAGTTTCTTTTTTCTTCATCAACGAACGCCAAAATTAACAACGGTAGTTTTTATTTTGTTTCAAGTTGTACCGTTAGCGGCGCGTAAAAATTAAAAACCTATAAATTAACTTTTTGGTTTTCAGCGAACAGCTAATTTTTTTTTATTGTTGCGAATTTCTCTATTATGCTTCGTAAGTAGACATTAGTACGTGGCTGAGCGTTTAACCGATTTTTCATTTCTGTATTTTAATGAAAAATAGGAATCTGTTCGCAAAAAATTAGTTTGCATTGCGTAAATTACTCCAGGGTTTCTTTTTTTTTCTCTTTACTCACAGATATTAATTTTTTTTTTAAAAAGTTAAGTATACTAAGAATTAAAACAAAACCTATACAAAAATGGTTAAAAATAAAGCTAACTGAACAACCATTGATAGTCGAACTCTTCATGTACAATCGTGCTAATAAAATCAGAATAAGAGTTAAAATAGTTATAATAACGTACTTGGAACCGAACGCTAAGGCCTACAATTTCGTACAATTAATAAGGAGGGTTTTTTAAAATTTGGTCAATTAGTCTAATTGACTTTCAGGGTTTATTCAATAATACCAACAAACAACAAAACCAGTTAAATTTTTGCAAGCCTAGGCCAGCATGCGGCCTTATAATATAACTGTCGTTAAAATACCGTTAATTTCCACGTAATTACGATGTTAGTCCGCTTCTAGTACTAGTAGTCATTACTGAAGTAGGCGAAAGAAGAAACGAGAGCTCTTCATGAAGTTTATTAGAAATAAATTAAATAAATAAATACATTTTCGGGGACTGTAATAAAATGTTTGCAGGCATCAAGAGATAATAAATATTCAGGTGAGTATTCCTTCAAAATTATAAGTTTTGATAAAGTTTGCTCTTCTCGAGTTTCTAGGTGGAGGTGAATGAGACAACAAACTCAATACGTTGTCAACGCGTTGAGTTTGTTGTCTCATTCACCTCCACCTAGAAGGGCTCAAGAAGAGCAAACTTTATACAAAAAATAATAAATATTATTGTTACTTAGATGAAGTCCTTATAATTACATTAGTAAACTAGGTCTTTCGTAACATTCGGAAACAAACAATAATTAATCAGCGATTATAGGTTCAATCTATTTATGAAAAATTAGTCCTTTCGTCGTTAAGAAAGAATCCTGGTGAAATACCACTATCACGAACGGCACTTCTAGTAATTTGTAAGAAGTTTCTAATTACCTAAAAGTTTTAAAATTGTTTAATGGCGTCTTCTCACCAAGGAAGACAAAAAGACAATAATATTGTGACAAAGGCAACTAAATAAATAATAGTACATTATGTAACAAGGGACTAAAGTGCGTTGTTAATTCTGAGGGCGAAGTTAATTTGCCTGAACGAAGCGAGGACGAATTATCGCCCGAGGGATTAACGCACTTTAGTCCTGTGTTTCATACATTGTTTTATGCTTATAATTTTAATTTTACATTTGTTTAAATTCGTATATTTCCAAATAATCTTTGCAAGCCTGTATATCTTTAGTAATAAAAAAGTAAACAATAGAGTCAAATGAATCGGCCAATGAGAACTAGTAAATAGTAAAATTGTAACCTAATTAAAACAAGTGTACCAACCTAATAAATTTATTTTGAACAAAATTTAAAATAATAAATGTATGGGAAAATTGTAGAAAATCTCAAATTAATATGGAAACGAAGTGATTAATAACGACTGAAGCAGATTTACAATTGTACTTATCCAGCACGAAAAAAATCAATAAATCAATCAAATCAAAGATGTCATCCAATTACTACAATGGTTACCCGTCTCAAGCACGTGATTTTCAGGAGTTGCAATCATAAATTACTGTGCGCAAATAACAATCGCACCTAAAATCTTATGATCAACATAAAACAGAACACCAAAATGAGTGCGTATAATATTCATACATATAAAGTACCTCAAAATTATGAATTTTTTTAAATTTACAACATCATTAACTGAAATAATAGGACTGTCCACTATTTATCAATGAAAAATCAAATCAGTGATGTCAAACATTTCATAACTTTAGTAACAAATAAAAATGGTGGTCAAACAAGCATCTATCTATTCCAAAATCTATCTTAAATGATACAAATGAAACTTAAATTATTTAAATGACATTAAATCTTATTAACAATCCGACAAGTAATTAAGGTCAGTTGTTTTAGAGAACAAAAAATGAAATTGTCAAATATGAAATACTATTGAAACTATTTAATACGTATTTATTCAGTTCCTTTTGTTTTGTTGACAAAATACCTATTTTTAAAAGTGGATTTAATACTAAAAATGTGCTTAAACTAATACTACGAGGATGTATTGATATCTAGTTAGCCTAGATCAGTTCCTTGCATAAACAAAATATTGCGTTACCATAGCAACGAACAATAACTTATTAGAAGTGTCAGTGTAAAGTTTGACGTCAAAAAGTAAACCAGAGTCACGCAATAAATTAAATGAAAAAGATGTCCACCGAAATTGTGAAAATCGAAAAATTGGAGTATCGAGCCATCATCAAGTACCTGTATTTAAAAGGGTTAAGAGGTAAGCAGATTTACGAAGATATGCTTAATACCCTTGGTGATCAATGTCCTTCGTATGCGACCGTCAAAAATTGGAATGCAAGCTTCAAAAGAGGTAAATTTTCCATTGAAGATGATGACCGATCGGGAAGGCCAGTTTCTGTGTCAGTCCCCGAAAATATCGATGCAGTTCATGACATGATTTTATCAGACCGTCGAATTGGGCTAAAACGGATATCTGAAGCACTGAATATTTCATACGAACGCGTTCATCATATGGTTCACGTCAATTTGGACATGAGAAAATTGCTGCAAAATGGATCCCCAAATGTTTGAATGTTGACAAAAATCTGTGCTCGATTTGAAAACGATGTAGACTTCTTAAACCGAATTGTCACTATGGATGAGACTTTGGTACATTTCTACGATCCAGAAACAAAGCAACAATCGATGGAATGGCGACACGTTTCGTGTCCAAAAATCTGCTGGAAAAGTTCTTGCTTCAGTTTTTTGGGATTGCCATGGAGTAATCATGATTGATTTTTGGATAAAGGTAGAACAATAACTGGAGATTACTATTCGACATTACTGACCACTCTACGGGAAAATATTAAAGAGAAAAGACGCGGAAAGCTATCCAAAGGTGTTTTGTTTTTGCAGGACAACGCCCCTGCACACAAATCTCATGTTGCCATGCAAAAAATTCGTGATTTAGGGTTTGAATTACTAGAACACCCCCTTATTCACCCGATTTGGCTCCGTCCGACTATCACCTCTTTCCTCAACTAAAAAAAGTTTAAAAGGTCGTACATTTTCTTCCAACAAGGAGGTAATAGAAGCTGTGGAGGTCTGGTTTGCAGAGCAAGAAGAAACATTTTTTGAAAGGTCTAGAGACGTTGCAGGTTCTTTATAATAAATGTATCCAATTAAGAGGAGAATATGTTGCGTAATAAAATATTTTGACATTGAAATTTTGTTTGGTTCTATAGTAGGTTAAGAATTTTTCAATATATCCTCGTATATTATTCAACGAGCACGTAATGTATGTTATTACGCACCAGAATGAATTTTACGAGTCAAACGCGAGTGAGTAATGCCATTATAATTAGGACTGTTAGAGATATATTAAAGCGTGATGAGTAAAACCAATAAAGATCTAATTCAAAATGAATGAATACAGATACGTTACAATTTAATGTGACAACACAAGTTATATTATGTTTCTATAATTACTATCATAACCATGGTTACATATCGTTCATAAAAATATAACGCGGATTTGTGAGCAAATTAATCTTTAACACTTCCCCTCAAAACGCGCTTAACACGAATTCAAACACCGACCAAGGTTGAACATATTCATGCACTTAGCATGCTTTAGCCTAGGTAAGGCTTTCGTAAGCACATCCGACACCATGTCCTCCGTCCCTACGTGTGATACGGTAATTAAACCATTTCCGATGGCTTCCCGTATGAAGTGATAACGTATGTCAATATGTTTACTCTTCGCATGAATTTTCTACTAGTTTCAACGCACTCATATTATCATTGAATATTTGAATATTACTTAATTCTTCAAATCCTAATTCAATGACAAACTCTCGCAAATAAATTGCTTCCTTCACTATTTCGACCATTCCCATATACTCTGCCTCAGTTGATGAAAGTACCACCGTTCTCTGTTTCTTTGATTCCTACGAAATAAGAGCATTACCTAATAGTAAATAGTATCCGGTATAGGAACGTCTATCAATCTCACAGTTACCCCAATCAGAATCTACGTATCCACGCATTCCGAGTTTGCATGGATCGTATATAATTCCTAAATCAATTGTTCCCTACAAATATCGTAAAACTCGTTTAGCGGCCAGCCAATGATTTTTCCTGAAACAATTGTTAAATTGGCTTAAATAACTAACAGCATAACAAATATCTGGCCTCGTAGCAAGTGACAAATAATTTAGAGCTCCGATTAACTGTCGATAAGTTAACCTACTTTCTTCTTCGGTTAGTTGAGTTGTGGGTTTGACTAATTTCACTCCATATTCAATAGGTGTATTCACTGGTTTAGAATCTTCCATAGCAAATCGATTCAAAATATCTCTTATATATTTTTTTTGATGTAAACCAATTTTATTGTCTTTTCGGGAGAACTCGATTCCAAGACAATATCCCACTGTTCCCAAATCTTTCATGCCGAACCTCTTTGATACTCCGTTTTTCAGATTGGTGATTGCAGTTGAACTTCTTGAAACAAGATAAGTGTCGAGTTTTCTCCTCGATTAATAATATACAAACAAGTTCATGTAATATTACATTCAACTTTTTATACCAGCTCCTCCCTGCTTGACGTAAACCATACAAGGTCTTAAGTAAACAAACTTTGTCTCTACTTTGCAATTCTTGTAACATTTTCTTCGCTTTCGAACTAATTTCAGAATTATGTTCTTTGGATAAATAATCTAATATTTCTGGTAGTTTCTTGGGAGTTTCCATATAAATGGTTTCTTGCAACTCACCATTTAAATATGCACATGTCACATCAATTTTTGATGCATTTTCATTCCGTATCTAGCGACTAAAGCAGTAACCAACCTAATTGAGTTTAAGCCTTGACTAAAGCCTTGCGCAACCAACCTCGCTTTTCTCCTTTCTAGACTACCGTTGGCATTAAACTTATTTTGCAATACTATACGACTGCCAATTACTTCATCGTTAGTAGGTCGATTCACCAAAACCCAAGTACGATAATTAATAATGGACCTTACTTCGTCAGCCATGGCTTCAAGCCAATTCGAAGCATCCGACCCTTCAAGTGCTTTCCTCATTGGGATTTCAGAAATATAAATTTCTTCCTTAATGTTAGTAACCATATTAAATTCTTTTCATGGTCGTCCCCTGAAACCAGTCCTTACGATTTTGGGTATTCCTCTGCCGCGAAAGTTCAGGTTTTCAATTTCTTCAATATTGTGTTCTTCATTTTCTGTGATTTCTTTTTCTTCAAATCTCTTCTCCTCACCATCAACTTTCTTTTTTTTTCTATATATTATTTTTTTAATTTTATTTATCTACATTTGTCACATAAGTTTCTTTTTCTGTAAATACTGCTTTATCATTTCATTCCATTTTAAATCTTAGCTAAGACCACAATATCATATCAATTCGCCAAACTTTGATATTGCCAATAACCGCACTCATCCTCTATTTCTCAATTTCCTTCCTCTTACGCATATTAACAAATGATTCAATTCACAAAACATAAATAACAAAAGCAAAAAAAACACATCCTCTATTAATTCTACCTTAAGTTAAAACAGTTACCTATTTTTCTCTTAACTCTTTCCCTTTTTTCCAGCATTTCCTTCATCCACCGCCTTCTACTCCTTCTCCAAAAATTACAGTTACTTATAACTCCTCACATTCTTTCCTCATATGTTCCATTATTTCCTTCTATCCCTCCATATTCTACACCTTCACTTCTCCCCCTCCCTCCAATACTTTGTTTTACATTCTAAATTTTGCCACCATTCTTCTATCTTGTAAATTCATATTACTCATTAAGTACTTCGGTCTTCCTTCTGCTACCTCCGTTTCTTATCTTTGCACTCTTTTCCTATGGCTTTACCCATTTTCGTACTTTCTTCTACACTCTATTCTTTATCTATTCTCTCTATCCATCTTCTCTTTCGCAAAACCTCCTCTTTCATAATATAATCTCCTAATATATTTCTGTCCATAATTTATCTTTTGCTCTCTACCTTCTCTCCAACATTTATATAGAACCACATTTTGTCCTGTCTCTTACTGATTTCCTCCTCATATCTCGACGCCTCCTCCCCTCCTGTATTTTTAATTTATCTAGTTTCATTTCCTCTTGTATTAGATACCCAGGTACCCTCCTCTATCCAATCCCAGTCTCCATCTCCAATATTTTATTTGTACTTCGTGTTTCGTTCTTATTTAGTTCATCTACGTTTTCTAGTTTTCCCCACCCCACCCCCCAAGTTTACTGTTTTAATCCTCCTCCGTTTCGTTTAAAATACCATCATTTTCGTCTTCTTATCATATCAACTTTTAAGTTTTTTTATCCTATCTCTATTTCCCCCCTCATCTCCCTGTCACTGTCCGCTGACACCACTTCATCCTCCGCATACGCTAACGCCCACACCTTCTTCTTTTCTATTATCACATCTTCTTTTTGATATCTCTTTTAACATTCCTCTATCCACGTTATTAATTGCCGCTAAATAACCAAGAACAATCCGAAAACTTTTTATTTTATTTGCATTCATTATCTGCTCCATATGATATAAATGTTATCACTCGTCCTTCTATTTTCTCTAAATCCGGCTTTCCAGTATGATATTAATTTCGTTACCACACTATATAGGTTTATACTGATCTTTTGGGCACCATACATAACACTTACATCACAATACAATATTTGTATAATGCACCACACGAATAAATAAATAAATAAATTAATTTTATTTCCCTCTCTAACCTTTTTCTTTAAACCTCATCCGCATATAATTTATATCCCACATTTGTAATGCTTATTTCCCTATAATTGTTTACTTCAGCCATTTCTCCACCCTTATATAACGAAGAAATCCCTCCCTTCTCCAAATTCTACTAAACAGTCATCTTATCACTTGTCTCGTTTTTCACCAGTATATTTCCAATGTTCTCTTTGTATTTTATCCGTTTTCCTTCTGTGTTTCCTACCTTTATTTTCTTATGCCTTCTTCCTTTATTTCTCCCTTTTTAGTCGCCATCTCTTTCCTCCGTTTTTTTTCTCTAGGGTGCTCCTTTTCTACTTCCATTAGATGCATACATTGTTTTTCCACTTTTCTTCCTCTATCTTAACATGTCTATCCTTCTTCTTTCTCTTGGAGTTTATTTTCTTCTGTATCGATATCCATATATATTACGAATGTCTTCGTTTTCAGTATTGGCCTCGATGGTTTCTTCATTCCAAAAAACATTTGAATATTCATTTTCGTTTTTGTTTTTGTTACCATCTAAGAACTTCACGTCGCGAGTCACTTCTAGCTTCTTTTCCTTTGTCAACCAGATCCTGAAGCCTTTTGGTTCGGTCGAATACCCAACAAAAATTCCATTTCTGTCTCGAGCGTCGAATTTCCCTCTTCCATGTTCTCTGTTCAAAGTAATTAATTTACAACCAAATTCCTTAAAGTTACTTACGTTTGGTGGTTCCCCATTTCAAACTTCGTAAGGAGTGTTCCCATTAAGACTTTTAGTTGGACAACGATTGCGTATGTAGTTAGCTGTTAATATGGCTTCCACCCAAAACGATGGAGGTAGTCCTGATTGAATTAATAAACAACGAGCCATGTCGACTAGCATTCTGTTCTTTCTTTCCGAGAGTCCATTTTGCTGAGGATTGTAAGGTGCGGTCAGACGTCTCACTATTCCATTATTCTTCAAAAAATTGTGTAATCCTTCATTTACGTATTCAGTGCCGTTGTCGAATTGAATACACTTGACCTTCTTTTCCGTTTGCTTCTCCACCATAGTAACGTATTCCTTGGTCATCTGTAATACCTCATTTTTTGATTTTAGAAAACGAACCTCACACCAACGGGAGCAATCATCTATAAATTCAATAAAGTATTTAGATTTCCGATCGATTCTACCCGCATTGGCCCATAAACATCCGTATGAATTAAATCTAAAATGTTTGAAGTTCGATTCGACTTCTTTGGAAAAACTTTTTTGGTAATTTTACCCTTGACACATACTTCACATTCCAAGTTTGCATTTTTAATGTTTAAATTTGTATTATGAAGTCCTTTTACAGTACCTTATCGTGCACTTTCACAAAGATCTCCGAAATTTAAATGTCCCATTTAACGATGCCACGACATTAAATTTTCGATTGGTGATTCTGGTGAATTGTCAATTTTTAGCACTTCATTCTCAACGTAAACTGTTATTTCATTTTCAATATGGTTTTCAATATCCTTCACGTGTACATAATACAAATCTCCGACACGATCAGCTATCATTTTAATTTCTCCGGTACACTAAAGCTTGTTTTCTTTTAAAAAGTATTTCATTACCATTGTCTGTAATTTTACTTTCAGATAATAGATTTGTTCGTAAATCTGGTACATGTAGTGTGTTATACAATTTAAAATTTCTGGTCTCTCGTTTTCCGATCGCATTTATTCGCACTGTTCCCTTTGCAACAATTTGTGTGTGTTAATTATTCGCAAGTTTAAAATTTGCACTATTTGATTCATTAATTTCCACAAATTTGTTCAAATCTTTACAAAGGTGTGAAGTCGCACCGCTATCCAAACACCATTTGGATTTTTTATCGTCCTGTACTTGTTTTACTTCACAAGTAAACAAATTTTCTTCTTCTTCCGAACGATTCGCGTATGATTGCTTGGATTTAACATAACAATCGGCTGCTTTGTGTCCGTATTTTCTACATTTGTGACCTTTAAATTTAAATTTCACATTGTTTTCTTGTTTAACTATTTGTTTATTCGGTTTCTTGTAATCATTACGCCATCTTTCCGATTTCTTTGTGAACATAACGTTTTCCGTTATATTTGTACGCACGTCATTTCTTGCGTCGCTTTCTTCGGCAATTTTGATTCGTAACATTTCAGGTGTTGGCAATTCGTCACGCGATTCAATCGCACATCTGAAATTTTCGAAATTTCATGGTAAACTATATAATAACATGATAGTTAACAAATCGGGGTTTATTTTCACATGCAAAGCATGTAATTTATCGACTGCATCGAAGAAGTTGTTCATGTGAACTCTTACGTCAGCGTCGTTTTCCATACGTTGCAGTGTTAACTATTTTAACAATTGCGCGCTCCTAGCGGGTTCCGATGACTGATAAATATTTTCCAATTTTATCCACACATCACGAGATGTGACACATCCTTTAATTTGCTTCAATTTCGTTGGCATAATTGAAAGGATTATTTCTGATTTTGCTTTATTATCGTTTTCTAACCAGTTTTACACCTTTTTTGTGTTGTCTTGATTATTGGTGATTACTGGTTTCTTCGATGAACCATTCACGTAACACCATAGATCACATTTTACTAAAATAGCTTCCATGTGAATTTTCCACGTATCGTAGTTGTCCTTTCTTAAACTTTTACAGCGCACAACGTTTGTAAACATTTTTTTTTTAAATTCCGTTGACACACTAGTTTGACAAATGTCTTATTATAAGAACAACGAATATCTCTTATTTTTTAAATTATTGGTTTATTCTGGGCCCATAACCTGTTAGAGAGATATTAAAGCGTGATGAGTAAAACGAATAAAGAGATAATTCAAAATGAATGAATACAGATACGTTACATTTTAATCTGTCAACACAAGTTGTAGCATGTTTCTGTAATCACTATCACGACCATGGTTACATATCGTTCATAAAAGTATAACGCGGATTTGTACAGAGCAAACTATTCTTTAACAAGGACTTAATAAATAATTGACAAAATTATTAATAAAACTTCTGCTAGAAGTCAATATTTTTCGATAATTTTTCTTTGCAAATCAGTTTTCTTAATCCTATACAAACGTAAGCCTCAATACTATAAATAATAGCGTTTGTTCTTTTTTTGTTGTTTGTAATGAACTAATTTCTTTTATTCTAATCTTATACAGTTCCGCAGTCGTTTTTGGTCTTTTTGAAATTTTATTATTGATTTATTATCAACTCAAATGGAAACACGGTAGAATTACAATTATTTATAAATTGACGTCTACAATTGAATTTTGGGTTTGGATCAGATAGTTTTCGTCTTGCATTACCTTTCTGATGAAGTCTAAAATTGAATCAAATTGATAATAGTTACCCAGAAATAGTGAAAATGTTCAATTGTCATTCCGTTAAAATACCTACCTGTTATAGTTTCAATTAGTCATAATTCAAAGAGATATAATGCTATGCTACATATTATGTTTGTTATGAATCGTGATGTTATAACCTGAGAAACGAAAATAAACAAGTTATTGCAAGATACTGTTGCCATAACACAAACGTGTTATATTACCAATATAATTTAGAGTTGAATTTAAATTTAACTTCGAATATAGTATGCGGATAAAATTTGAATTTACATTGTTAAGATTAAGTAAAATATTTCCATGCATTTATGTAGATTGATCAAATGTTTTATAGAAACAAAATATGTTTGAGAATAGTTATTTATGATACAAGTGTGTGAAGTAAGGCTTTTATGCACGAGTTGCGGAATTTAAAACAGAACCGCAGGTGGGTGTGTTAATCGCAATGAGTGCATAAAGCCCTTCACACACTTGTCTTTGCCTCATGCTATATTTCATCGATGTCAAAACTAATTTTTGCAAATAAAAACAGTTACAAAAATAGGGAAAAGCATGCGGTTTCCTTTTTTTTTATTTCGATATTATTTAATAATGAAAGCCTCTTTTAAATTACATTGTACTTTTACACACAATTATTTAGTAATTAATGTGTTGATTATAGGTTAGACGTAAATAAAAAATATTAATTACAACGGAACCTCTATACAACATAACTAGTATTCAAATAAAGACGGTCGTGGAATTGAATTGATATAATTATTTTTGCAGTGTACCCAAAAAGTAGAAGAATATAAGGCGTGATGGCGTGGAACCCGTGGTGTGCATTAAATCATAATATTATTTGAACACTCGTTATAGTTAAAATATTGCAAAGGTGTTTCTCTTTTATATCACAAAATATAATCGAACATTTTGCAAGATTCATTAAAATCGCATGGTATATTTCATAAATTGACATCAATAAGCATGGATAATCTATATAGTAATGAAGTCATTTTTAAAAAATTGTGTATTCGTTAGTTCCACGTTTCTATATATTCAAGTTATTTTTAGTTACATTATAGTTGATTGTTTACTGTTTAAGTTAAAATTTCCATTGAATTATAAAATTATAAAAAACGAATAGTTTTTCTCAATTAAATATTATAGCTGGCTTAATACCACAAACTTAAAAATCTTCAGATGTTAACTGTATGGTATGAAACAAAACTCATTATTGATATACTAAAAAACGCTTTCATTTTTCTAGTTACTTTAAATGAAAAGACTGTATATACTCTGTAAAAACTCCTAAATCTTTTTTTAAAATTATATTCTATGATCTTATTTAGCATGCGAGTTTTTTTCCGTTAAATTTCGAATATATTTTTAAGATACCTCTCATAATTTATTAAAGCTTCTACGTAATCCCTCAAAAGGAATTTTAAACGATTCCGAACTTTAGAAATACTAGCTAATGCATATTCTTTGTAATTCATCAGTTTATGATGATATATCAATAGTGTACGATTGCTACATTTTTAAAATTATTTATTTATTACTGAAGCCTCGGAAATGTTGTTCTAGTTAAATGAAAACTTAAAGACTTTCCAGCCGTTACCTTAAATTACTAATACAAAAATGATCTTTTTATAAACTATTACATAGCATCTCTATCTACCGCTTGGATAATAAAAATGAGTTACGTTACACTTAAAATTTCTCAAGACATTTTATTTTTCTGGTATGGTGGTGTATTAAAAGTGTTAGACATTTATAGGGGTAATACATTTTCACTTTAATTATGATCAAGCTCGTCTTTAAATGTAATAATAATTTATTAAAAAAAAGCAATGTAGAAGGTTAATTCCCATAAGTATTCTCTAAACGACAATTGGGAAGGTAAAGGTCCGAGTATGTCATAAAACTAAAAGTTTTATAGAGAAAAAGTGGAAGGGAACAGCAAAACATTTCCCTCTTGATGTTTTCTAGTTCGTAATTTTTTTCTAATGACGGTTCGTATTTATTATTTTAGTGCCAAACTGAATAAACGAATGTCAGTTTTTATTTAAAACTCCCCGTCACCACCACCTGCTGTTTGTGCGTATACTTTCGTTTTCCAATAAGTCGTAAACAGTTGCCCTTACTAAAATTAATTTCGAAGGATGTTATAAACTTAGTAGAACTTAATCTGTTTGGATTGAGGCTTACCGTTCCTGCCATATTGTGTTTCTATACATATGGAAATTACCATAATGAAGTGAACCCGGCAGAACGTCAATTTATTGAATATTATGTTATGATTTTATATTTAATTATGCAAAGTTTAATAGCTAAAGGTGCACTAGGTTAATTCCTACCTTAATAAATTCTTTACATTATTCGGGTGTTTCGACGGAACTGTCAAGTCGTCATGTAACGTGGAAAATAATTTTCGAAGGAAAAGAGGATCATCCACGGTGCACTTTCCTTGTGTCCTGTTGGAAGGGCACGTACCTCGACTAACTCTTGGCTGAGGCCGTGGATAGAATTGAATAAGATTATTAGTTGTTAGGGTGGGCGCCTGGTCTATTACTTTTGTTTTATTAATTAACGGCCTAGTTAGACCTTCTAGGACGCCAGGAAAGTTGGTAAGGACAAAAAGAAAGTTATGAACAAAAAAGGTAAATAAATTGTGACTGGTTTATTATACAATCAAAAGAACTCATACAAAAACAATATATAAACTTTTACCAAATTTGTCGAAAACAAAATTCAAATAAAAAATTATGATAATTATTGGCTATGCAAATTGATAATGATTCTTATTGCTTTTGGTACAAAATTGTCATAAAGGGGTGGAAGTGAAATTAATAACAGTTTGAAACAACGGTAACCAGAATAGGTATCTTTTGTATATGTTTTTAGTCGTTAGTTTATTAATTAGTAAATAAGCTTAATTTTAGGTTAGTTCGTTAGTTAATTTTAATTAGATTTCTTTTTTTTTATGCTTAGCTTAGTTTTCTCAATCTCTATTTATTTTTATTTTTTTATTTTGAACTCAAATTTAATTTCTTATTCTATTGACTTGGCTACTGTTGTACGAACGTTTCTAAAATTATTGTATGCGACCATACGTAAAAGAAACAAAAAATGTGGGGAGAAAATTATCTAAAATGCACGCCCGTTACAACTAAAAAATTCTTTTATGCTATATTTATGTACATGTTGATGCATATAACTAATTTGCGGTGATAACGGAGATGATAAACGCGGAATATAGTTGGTACGTTATTTTTGTCAAGCGTACAAAGTAAAATAATCAAACATCTGACCTTATCAGTAACTTGAAGATACGGCGGCCAAGACGCCTTTGAGAAGCGTAGATACTTGCGCTTCCGAAACGAAGAAATAACAATGAGGTTCCAATTCCATAAATAACCAAAATGTTGACAGGAGCCAATATCCGCGAACGGTTCCTAGTTTGAAAATTATCGGAATGCTGATAAGCTGAATTCCTTTTAATACGTATTATTATTTTACTTTAATGGATTGGCCCTCGGAAACTTCCCTATAGTAAATAAGTAGGCTATAGTTTCTAAGGAATTAGATGTGGTACATACCGACGCTATCAGCTACCGGGAAATTCGTTTTAATTTTAAAAACTATAACTAACGAATACGATGCATTCGCATCGCGACTTTTAACGCTTTTGAAAACCATTATACTACAAATTTTCTAACAATTTCGATTGTTCGGGGTCAAGAGTTTATGATAATTGAAATAAAGTTATAAACATTTACACTTGACAATTTGGTTGCCTATACTCCGGTAATTTAATAATCGATTTAAATGTAGAAACAAAATATAAACATGTTTTACTCAATACATGAATTTATTAAACATGTATTCTAATATGTAAATAGTGGAGGTGTTTTCTATGCGATTCGATTTAATAAATAATAACATGAAAAAAATTAACGCTCTCGATCGTCAGATTTGATTATACAATTTACTTACCCTCGCCTTGTTTAAGTCCCAGCTCGGCCGCCATTTTGTGATGCTTACTTTCTGTGCGGGTGATTCAGTAGTGCGGAGCGGGTATTGGCCACCAAATTTGGCCATCTCATTTTTATGACAGCTGCGCCAACTTAAAAATTATTTATTTAATATATAGCCTAAATGGAACAGTACCGGGGATTCGGTTTCAAGCAGTGGTAACGTAAAGACATGGTTTAGAGTGAGTTATAGTAATTGAATATTAAATGAACATTTTAAAATAGACGAATTATTGGTAAAGAATACGAATAGATTTAATTAAGTGAAACAGAACGAGGACATAGATAACGAGTGGCGTGCGAGATATGATAAGCGTATCACGCGAGCACATTTTAGCGAATCTTTTACATGTAAAAATAATCAAAATTAAATTACGCTTAAAAGTTGTGAATAATTTTCGAAATTTTAAAACGATAAACTTTGTTTAATGGGGTATGAATTACTAAAGTAATTAGTAAAGTGTTATCTCAATTACAATTAATCAACAAAGGTGGGAAATCTGAAACAATTTTAGAAAGAAAGAATTTATCAAAATGTCGGAATCGGAAGGGTCTAATACAGACACAAGAAAAAGAAGACAGGAAGAAGAATTGTATAGGTTATTTAGAAGAAGTAAAAAATAGAAAGATCACCAGGGAAAGAGGAGGAGAAGAGAGAAGAAAAGGGAGGGTTTAGAGAAGTAGCAAAAAGAAAAGAAGACGATGACGAAATGAAAATGATATGGAAAGAAATGTTAAAAGAAATAAAGGAAATGAAATTGGTGCAAGAGAAGAATAATGAGGAAATGAAAGAGATAAAAGAGGAAATAAAAAGAATGGGCGAAAAGTTTGAGGTAAAGTGCAAATACTTGGAGGAGAAGTGTGATGGTCTGGAGAAAAGAGTAGAACTCTTAGAAAAAAAAGAGAAGAAGAAAAATTTGGTAGTAAAGGGGATGGAAATAAAGGGAGGAAAGTATGAAATAAAACAAGAAATGGAGGAGCTGATAAAGATGAAGCTAGGATTGGAAAAGAAAATAGAAGAAGCCGTGGAGATAAGAAAAGGTATAGTGATTATAAAAATGTCGAGTTTGGAGGACAAAATAGAGATACTAAAGAACAAAAGTAGAATGAAAGGTACCAAAATATACATAGACGAAGATAGGACAAAGAGGGAGAGGGAAATACAGATGAAGATAAGAATGGAAGCAAAAAAGTGGAGGAAGAGGGTTTGAGAGTGAAAATTGGATACAGGAAAATGTGGGTGGAGGGAGAAGAAAGAAGATGGGTGGAGAAAGAGGGGAGGATAAGAAAATGGACACCAAAAAACTAAAAATTGAGAAGGGGGGAGGGCAAAGAAAAAAAAAGGGTAAAAGAGGGTGGGGGAAAAAATAAAGAGAAAAATAAGATCTTATTTTGGAACATTGCGGGGATAAAAAACAAAGGTGTAGATTTTGGAACTATATAAAGGGTTTTAAAATGGTAGGTTTAGTAGAAACTTGGATGGAGGAAAAAGAATGGAGTACATGGAAAGATAAGATGCCGAAAGAATATGTATGGGAAATTCAGTATGCAAAAAGAAAAGAGAGGAAGGGAAGGGCGAAAGGAGGACTAATAGTGGGGGTAAGAAAAGAATGGGAAATAGAAAAGGAAATAGAAGAAGAAAATGTAGAGGGATGATTAAAATTAGAGTAAAGACGGAAAAAGGGGAAAAGTATAATATTTTTACGATATATGGAAAGAAAATGGACACAACAAAAGCAAATATAGAAAAGGCAATAGAAGAAAGGGATGAAGGCAATTTGATTATAGGAGGAGATTTGAATGCTAGGATAGGAGAGGAGGGAGGAATAATGGTAAATGGAGAGATAAGAAATAGGATATCAATGGATAAGAAAATAAACGGACAAGGAAAAATTTTGATAGAACTATGTGAAGAGAGAGGTTGGACAATAATGAACGGAAATTTGGAAGAAGAAGGAAAAGGGAATTTACATATGTGGGAGAAAGAGGCCAGTCAGTAATAGATTATGTGATTATAAACGAAAAAAGTAAGGAGGTCATAGAAACACTAAGAATAGGAGAGGAGATAGAATCGGACCATCAGCCGCTAGAAGTAGTCATGATGGAAGAGGGAGAGAAAGAGGTACAAGAACAAGAAGAGGTATGGAGAGAAAAGAAAGTATGGACTGAAGAGAGTATAAAAAGATATAAAAAGGAAATGGAAGAGGAAGTAAATACTAAAGGAGAGGTGGAGGAAGAGATGGAGAGAATTACAGCCAGGATGGAATTGGCAACAGAGAAGATAAAGTATAGATTAAGAAAACAAGAATTAGGGAAAAGAAAAGATTGGTGGAACGGAGAATGCGAGAAGGGGAAAAAGAATTAAGAAAAGGAAGAAGGAAATGGAAAAAAGGAAAGATAGAGATAGATGAATACAAAAGGTTAAAAGAAAATTTTAAGGGAATATGTGTAAAAAATAAAGAAGAACATAAAAAACAAACCGAGATAAAGATTAGAGAAATTAAAAATGAAGGACAGGTATGGGAATTCATTAATAAAAAGAGGAAAAAAGGAGGAAGGATGGAAGCAAATATAGATGGGGAAAAATGGGAAGAACACTGTAAGAAGTTAGTAGGAGAGAGTGAAAAAACAGCAAGAAATGAAGAAGTTGGAAAAAAAGGATAAGACACAGAGAGGGTGGAATAGGAAAAGAAGAAATGGAGAGAGCAATAAATAAAGTAAAAAAAGGAAAAGCAGAAGGGACGGATGGAATACAAGGAGAACAATGGAGGTACATCGGAGAAGGAATGAGAGAAAAGTAAGAGAAGTATTCGAGAGAATATGGAAAGGAGAAGGGTTTCCAGAAAAATGGAGAGAGGCAATAATATGCCCAATTTACAAGGGGGGAGATAGGAAGAAAGCGAACAACTATAGAGGAGTGAGTATAATGAATGCGGGCTATAAGATATATGCGGAAATAGTTAGAAAAAATTGGAAAAAGAAATAGAAGAAAAGAATGTAATACCGGATTGGCAAGCAGGATTTAGGAAAGGAAGAGGAACGATAGACAATATATACATATTAAAGCACATAATTAATAAAGAGTTAGCAAAGAAAGGAGGAAAGATGTACGCAATATTTCTAGACATTAAAGCGGCATTTGATAATGTGGAAAGAGGGGATTATGGAAAAGGATGGAGGAGGTAGGAATAAACAGAGATATAAAAATGCAATAGAGGAAATATACGAAGAAACAAGGTGTAGAACGAGGGTAGGGAGGAAGCTAGGTAGAGAATTTAGGACGGAAAAAGGACTAAAACAGGGATGTCCGCTAAGCCCAATCTTATTCTCGATATACATTAGTGATCTTGAGGAGGAAATGGAAAAAAATCAAGTAGGAGGAATAGTAGTAGGAAGGAAAAAGATATGGGTGTTAGCTTATGCGGATGACATTGTGGCAATAGCGAGAAATGAAGAAGAGATGAGAGGAGTAGTTAAATTTATGAAGAAATACCTAGAAAATAAAAACTAGCAGCAAATGTCGGGAAAACAAAAATTATGGAATTTAAAAAAGAAAAGGAAGACGAAAGGAGGTGAAATGGTGGTGGGGGAGGAGGAGGTAGAGAGAGTAGACAAGTATAGATACTTAGGTTACAACATCAGATATGATAACAAAGATGGAGACCATATAAAAGAGATGAAAATGAAAGGAAATAGAATAGTAGGACAAGTATGGGGGTTAGGGGAAAGGATATTTGGTAAAGATATAGAGAAAAGGAGATGGATGTTTGAAAAGTTGGTAAGAAGTGTGGTACTGTATGGAGCGGAGATTTGGGGTTGGAGGGAATGGCAAGAGCTGGAGAAAATACAGGAGAAATACTGGAAGTGGACGTTAGGACTAGAGAAAGAGACACCGGGGTATATAGTGGAAGAAGAGCTAGAAATAGAAAAAAAAGGATACAAGCAGGAAGAATTGCAGTAAGGTATGAAGAAAAAATGGGAAGTAGGAAGGAAAATGAAATACTTTATGAAGTTTGGAAAGAGATCGAGGCACAGAAGGTAAAATATGGGGCAGAAGAAAGAAGAAAATACTATGAAAGAGTGGGATACGCGAGAGAAGAGATAAAGAGATTAAGAGAGGGGGGGAGAAAGATGGAAGAGGAAATAATTGCAAGAGATAAAGATACTCAGAAGCAGGAAAGAAGGGCAAAAATAAAGGAAGGAAAATATAACGAGAAATACATAAAAATAATGACAGACAAGACACCAAGGTACATAACAGAAGGAAAAGGAATGAATGAAATAAGAATGATTGCAAGGTTCAGAATGGGTAATGAAGAAAAGGAAAATAAATATTGGATGAGTGATGAGGAGAGATTATGCAGGTTGTGTGGGGATGAATGGGAAAATATAATACATATAAAAGAGGGATGCAGGGAAACAAGACATGAGGAAAAGGAATGGAAGTTACTACTAGGAGAGAAAGGGGAAGGAAAACAATGGATGAGGGAAGTGTTGGAGAGGAGGAAAGGGATGGAGGAGAGGAAAAGAAAAATACTGAAAGTTTAGAGAAGAGAGGGATGGAAGGTTGAAGAAGGAAACAGGAATTAGTGGAATTATAATTTAATGAAATATTATGTTGTTTTTGTTTATTTTTTGTAACGGAAAAAAAACTGAATCTTTTGTTATAGTAATTTTTAAGACAAAATAAATATTGAATTGATTGATTGATTGGAACAGTACCGGGAAAATAAAACTAGGTATAAGCTTGGTTCTTGGTACGACAATGCAAAACTGTTAACCTGCAGGAGGTTAAAGGGTTACGACGACAAGGGCCAAGTTTTTGGAAGTCGTGCTCGAGAAGCGAACGAAAACATATTCCCACTAAACGGAGCAATATCCGAACAACAAACAAAGATTGAAAAAACCTATAATTGCCACGGCTAACTAATTATTATGGGAAAAGCTCTAATTTGAAACAACAAAAATCCACAATTACTCCAATTTATCAATCACGCAGGTTAATCCAGTAAATGGATTAAAGAACGGAATTGATATTGGCGAAAATGTGTAAAATAATTCACATTTACGGTTTATGTCGAACAAAAATGCATCAAAAAATTTTGATAAAATGAAAGTTGTTACACCAAATATTTCCAGCAAAGTCATTTAATCTGAGATAAGGTGACGTACTTTGGAATTTACTTTCATTAAAACATTTTTTTTCAAGCACTTCAAATGATGAGTATCAAAGCGTCTTCAGAAGCTAATTAGTGAATGAATTCTAAATTAAGAAAACAATCCTTTGCCCTCTCTTAACAAACGTTTTTCATGGAAAAATTCAATAACATTGCAGTAACCTAAACAATTCTACTAAATCGGCATTTAAAAAAAATTAATGAAGCGACTTTTTTGCGAAACTCAACTAACATTTTCCTTCGCGTGTAGGCAAAGGTGATTTACTCGCATTACACGATAAATATTTTACACTACCAACTATTTCAAAAAACGTTATAGCCGCGAAGGTTACAAGTAACATAGGAAAATGGCTAACGTCAACATGGACTTCAAGTATTTATACCCTTACTTTAAATTTGGTATATATTAATATTAACTTTTTTAGTTGTGCTTATTTTAAATTATGAATCTTTGTGATAAATGTATTTGCGATAATGCATTTTATTTATATTTTTTGTTATTATGCTTTGTCCAAGAAATGTTATAAATTTCAGTGACAATTTTGATTTGATTTGATTTGAAAGAGGCACGGGTGAAAATAGCGACCTTACGAACACGACGTACAAACGAAAACAAAACAAGTGGTATCTCCGGCGGTTCTAAAATATTACAACTGATTTACCATAACCTTCGTCAAAACTATCATATTTTGGGTCTTTTTGTATTATAAAGGCGCGATGTTATATCGTAACAAATAGGTATTGTTGAATTAGCATTAGAGATCTTTACAGCAGTAGTGCAAAAGTATATAGGGCGTCCCACTAAAAATTTTAAAGAAGATATCACGTGACCCCAAATGTGACGTTTTAATACCGTTACTTCTTACTTACAATGGGCTACGCACTGTTTATAATTTGCCAAATTTTAATATCGTAGTTCATATAGTTTTTTGATATAATCTGGCCAAAACCTCATGGGCCACCCTGTGTAATGAATTGAGTGGCGGTAAGTACATTTAACATTTACATTTAATGGAGGAGAGGAAAAGAAAAATACTGAAAGTTTAGAGAAGAGAGGGATGGAAGGTTGAAGAAGGAAATAGGAATTAGTTGAATTATAATTTAATGAAATATTATGTTGTTTTTGTTTATTTTTTGATATGGTAAAGGGAAAAACTGAATCTTTTGTTATAGAAATTTTTTAAGACAAAATAAATATTGAATTGAATTGAAGTACATTTAACACAAAAACACTTCACTTCAAGCTTTCACTATGTAAGAGGATTAAGAAATATTTCCAAAACATCAAGAAGTACTACGTTTAGAATGGAAATATACAAACTGATCCAAAATGAATTTAGTTTTGGCTTTTTGGAAGATCAAATAAGGCTTTCGGCTTTGTTTCAACAACAATCAGAGACAAATTGGCGTCTTTCCCCAATTGAATAACGTATGGCCATTTTGATAATTAACTGCATATTATTATTGAAAATAAGTCGGTTTAAATCAATATGGGATAAAGGATAATGGTTATTATTGTGATTAACATCAGTTCGACTTGGAATAATTAGACGAACGCGCCCTGGAATGACAACACGAGTTTCCCATATAAGTATCCTAATTAAATGTGTTGGTATAAAATTTATACGTGACTGTTACACGACAAGTAACGGGACGTGTTTTTTTTGAGCGCATTTTCGTTATTTTCAACTTCAGTTTGATACCGTGAGTAGACGAGACAAATAATCTACATTCCGTGACAATACATCACTTGTTCTTTAGAAAAATCCAAAACGAATTGTGATCCGTGCTGAAATAGTTATTTGTATCACTAGGCTAGAAGCTGACCTTTTGCGAGTCCGAGCGGTCGCAAAAACAGTTTCTGGTCACGTGTTACACACGATTGTTTGGACCGACAAATGGTCAAATTTGTTGAAACTTAAATTTTCAATTATTACTGAATGCCAAAATATTTTCGGTTGTTAATGCCATTTGGCAGCTGTCAACACGGTGTTATTTTGGCATGTATTAAAATATGTGTATTTTCCTTTTTTTCAATGTTTCCGTTTAAAAGGCCTATAAAATTCTTCAAAATAAGATGTAAAAGAGTACTGCATCGTATTATTTACGTATTCCAGCATGAGGATTGTACTGATTTTAGTGTCATGACTATAATGTGATATTGCCAACATTTAGTAACTTTTTTGCCGGCCGAGGCCAAGAAAAGGAGTATTTCTGGCCGTTTTCAGTGATTATGGACGGAGGAACGAAAAAATATTTGATAAATTTCGTCAGACCAAAGTCGATTTTTTGATAAGTGTAAATTTTGATCGATGATATAAATATCACACTTGTTTTTCGTTCCAGAGGTCCGTTCCGAATCGTACACAGTAGGAAGTTCTGAAAGATGAGAGTCTACGAAGTCTATTGGTTGAATTCGTGTAGTTGCTATTTTGACTGAAACAACACTTACTTTTGCTCATGTTTCACTACTGTTTATTTCAATCGCAATTGCTGAAAATCGTAGGATAATAAGTTGTTGTAGACTACAGTAGGGGTTGTTACCTCATGTGTAATGATGATACGAACGATATTGGAAGCAGGTTATCAGATCATGACGTCGATGATCCCGCTTTCATACCTTTTAACGTATTATTGTAGTAATACTTTTTAATTAAAGTTGTTCCACCACCTTCTAAACAACAAAACCATAAATGTATACCTAATAATAATGAATTGACATAGCGTTGGTTTTCTGAGCCTTTGTCCAAATTTTCGCTGTCCGTACTACCAGCTTCTTCATTGCATCTGAACTGTCTTTCTCGTTTTTTCTATTCCTATACACGGACAATGGTTTGTCCATCTGTTTAAGGCTATGAGGCTTCTGAAATATTTTAGATGCCGTGAAAATCATTAAACAAAGAAATGCATTCTCGTGTATAAAGAACACGTACAAATAATATAAACTAAGTAATGCCAACAGATAACTGTAACGACGGTTGAATGTTTAAATACAAATTGTTATTTAAGCGATAACTTTGAATGCACAACACACTCGTGCAGATAAAGCCAACTAATTTCTGTACAGTAGCATACACGCACGAAAGAACACCTGATGCGCATTTTGCTCTTATTATGCACTCTAAGGCAAAGACTTCGAGTTGTAAAATGTTTTGTCTAAAAATGTTTGTATTTTATCTCTTCCGTGTTCTCATACAATTAAGATTTCGTGGAAATATCGTAGTTATTCGTCTAAGAAGTTTCATATCTTCTTCATTCAGTAGCAGTGTTGCATTCTTTTTATCTGCTTTCAGTAATCTAGTTCCTTAGCGCTGTTTCATTTGGAATTTGGGTTTGTTATGAATATTTTTAGATAAACAAAAGAAAATGAAAGGAACCATGAATAATAGTATACATGTATTTAACGTACCTTTTAAAACCAAAAACAATCCGTTCCTCAAACGATAAAAAGCAGCTACAACGGATTTAGTGAACCCCTCTGGTCATTCATCCATATACCTAATAGTTAACCAATACATACATAATCTCATATACTCGAGGTAGGTGAAGAAGAAGTCACGATTGAAAATGAGTCCAACAATTGCCAGATAGTGGACCCAGAATCTCACGTCTAATTACCTCCTAAATGTATGTAAACATGAATCAATCAATCGAGATGATTGCGCTCTAAAAGGACAATTCTTACTAACGATAAGTTATTAATAAAAAAGAAAAGCACTCACAATGATTCTCTACATCCAACAGACTTAATAGAAGTTTCCCTGCGATGGTTTAAACGGAAATGTCAAAACGGATTACCAAATGGCTTCGTATATGGTCAACCCACAGATACTATTCTTTAAACATTGCGATTGCGTACCGATAGAGAATAGTATATTTTGTAACAAGTTTGGAATACGCCATATCTCGCACCAGGGGAATTTTCGTCACACTCGCCTTCGGCACTCTAAACGTGTTGCAGGCTATACTTTTTCTGCGACAGAGGAAGCGTAGGTCAATATAAAATGTTACACAATTAACATAAATGTTGGTTTTGTTCTCTATTTTAAGCTGGTATCTTTTACTTGTGCCTTTTACTTATAGTTGCTACTGACTTTTGAATTTAGGCACAGTTTTAGGTTAGAAAAGAGATAGTTTGTAGCACAGGTGTAACTTTAATATTTGCAGGTCACAATGAACAATATTTTTAAAAATTGTACAAAAATGGCTTTTAATGGTAAGTTTAAGGTAAAGTATAACAACATTTTCAGAGAAAGAATTTTACATTTAGTTGTTCTCCAACCCACAAAGTGTTGGAGTAATGTTCATAAACTTTCGATGATTTTGAGGTAACAATTCATTTAATGAAGCAGTACCAGGAGCTCTTATTAAAATTGCATCTGCCAAATCCTAGATGCGAGTTCATGCCTACAGCATGCACCTATAATGCGAACAATAACAGCAACCTTCAATAAGTACGCGTGATCAGTTTTAGTTTTAACTTATCTTTGTTACAGATATACCTCGAGAAATATATCACTTGGTGCTTTATTAATAAGGTAATGGAACCTATTTCTGACATACTCCCAATAGCTGACAATCTGAGAGAAATAATAAAAAAATAAGAAGAATTTTCAAGTTCTGGCAACAGTGAGTGTGTGATTTCTTACACCAAACTGTCATAAGTGTCAGTTGATTTTATTATGTCACTTTATTGTCATCTAGATTTTAACGTATTTTCTTAGTAGGTTTCTTAAGAACAGAAGATTGTTTTAGGCTTATTTTAATGAAATTTTGTTGCAACTCGAAGTAAGTTGAGTTTTTATAGCTTAAGTATTGTCTTAGAATAAACAATTATTGTTGAGAAATAGGCTGTAACTAGTTTGTCGGTTTGAAGAGGGTGTCAGCTATAGGCTACTGAATAATATTCATTACCCTATAGCTGATAGTGATGTCAGGAATTGGTCATAGTGAAATGTAGATGAAAAGTCATAATTTCCTATCTAAATGTATCATGTTTTTAATTAAAACACTAAAGTAAGTACATTTTGTTGACATTGATATATGTTTCAATAGCTGACACCCCTGTCAGGCAACAGGCCTTGCACAATCAGATATTGGGTGACTACCTATATTAGCTGGTTAATGGTTTCCAGTGTACTTAAGTGAGATTTCGTGTTTTTCATGATTTAGATTAAGATGTCTAAGAATAAAAGCATGAAATATTCGGAAGAAAATCTTCGCAGTGCTTTGCAACAAATCGATAATGGTATGCCAATTGCTACAGCTAGTAAGCGTTATGGTGTTCCTAGAACAACACTTTTGTACAAGAAAACTGGAAAGTATCCAATAGAATGGAGAAAGGGTCCGCTTACGAATCTAACTGATTTCAAAGAAAAATCACTAGATAAATGGCTTTTCCATATTGCAGATCGGGGATTTCCCGCAACCAAATTACAACTTATTGATTCGGCTGAACTGATTTTTAAAGAAAATAACAGGGAGAATAATTTTCTCAGTGGAAGACCAGGAAAGAAGTGGTATGCGTCATTTATAAAGCGACATCCCAAAGTGAGCAATAGGATATCTCAAAATTTGTCTTCTGGGCGGACAGCTGTCAATGAAGAAAAATTCGTCATTGGTTCAAAGAAATAGGAACTTATTTTGAGGAAAATAATTATATGTCCATCCTAGAAGACTCAACTAGGGTGTTTAATGCTGATGAGTCCGCATTTATTCTATCGCCTTAAGAAAGTAAGGTGTTAGCTAAGAAAGGATTATCTACAGTGTATAGTTTCACAGAAAATAATGATAAAGAGTGCATGACAGCCCTATTGAATGCCAATGCAGCTGGCATGATGGCACCTCCTATGGTTATTTTTAATATGAAAGAATCCCTCCACATGTTACCAATAAAGTGCCATTAGGATGGGCAATTGGTAAAAGTGAAACTGGCTGGATGACTGGCCAAACGTTCTATGAATATGTAGGAAACGTTTTTACCATGGTTAAAAGAAAATAATATCTCTTTGCTCATAATATTTTTGTCGATGGACATTCTAGTCACTAACTCTTCCTCTCAGTGACTTATGTTGGAAAATGGGATCATACTGGTAGCTCTGTGTCCCAATTCCACCCATATTACACAACCCATGGACGTGGCCGTTTTCCGTACTCTAAAAGTGCTTGGAGGGATGCTGTTCAAAATGGAAAATCACAAACAATGGTTCTAAGGTAAAAAAGAGGATTTCGCTCAATATTGGAACAAGCAGTTTCTTCATCGGTTACGCCGGATATACTTGCTAATGGTGTTAAAGCTACTGGGCTATTTCCGTACAATGCAAGATATGATAAATATTTTAAAACAGGATATGTCGTCGATACTTCGGAGCAGCTATTACTAAAATCTACAGCAAGTGTCCAATTCAACGACAAACTATTATATTTTGAAAAGTTCATTGAAAATGCAACATTATTGAAGTTTCGAAGTACCATTAATGATCAGTGGGATGGTGATAAAAAAGACGAAAGTCTGTATCATGTTTGGAACTCCATCAAAAATGACAAAGATGAAAACAAAGTACCTCGGCCAAAAGAAACCGAAAATAAATTATCTGATATCAGTGACAACGAAGTCGATGCAGGACAGGAAAATATTCAGGTCAAAATGCCGACTATAAACGAAGTACATATGAAGACACCATTAGATGAACCTCAGGCATCTAATTGCTTTAATGAAAATGAAGATGTGCACCAACCATCTACGCCTGGAATCGAAGGAACTCCGCTGAAAGATGTGCCCTCCATTCAAAAGTTGAAGAACCTTTTAAGGTCAATGAGAGAGGGACATTCCGCGTCCCAGAATATTTGAAATATGCTGATTATATCTGATTTACTTTATGTGTCACTACTATTTTTTGTGCTTTCTCTTTTGTAACGTTTTCAGACGATGCTGTAACTGGCTTGCCTAAATGAGTTGTCCATTTACAAATTTAAATTGGGTAATACACCAGGTTTAGATCTGCTCGAAATTGGTATTAATATCAAGGCAATTCCTGAATAAATATGTTTTTAATATTTTTCAAAATGTGTCAGTTATTGATTCATCTATTGGATATGTGGTAAAATTAGTATGTTAGTTATAGGGGTCATTGACACGCCCATTAAAAATATCAAAAATAAATACAAAATGCGCAAATACTAAAAAATAGCCGGTACTTATGTTTGATAAAAGCAAGAATACAAGAGAAGACTAAGTCGTGAACTTGTATTTGCAGAAAGTTACAAACTGACAGGGAAAATTGATGTTTTTTGTGTGAAAGTGTCAGCTAATGGTTTGACTACCTTAAATCTTTTTAAAAAGCTTGTAATTTATTATAATGTTCCAAATTAATATTGTGCTATATATTGATGGTTGTTCGCACCATCGAATAAACTTTCCATAAAATAAATGATTTCATTTTCTTAGAACGCTAAGAGTAAAATAAAGTAAAAGTAAACTATAATAACATTTTCAGAGAAAGAATTTCCACTTTTTGTTCTTGTCCAACTATAAAGTGCTGATAGTAATGTTCATATACTTCCTTTGGTTTTGAGGTAGCAATTCCTTTAATGAAGCTTCTATAATTTCTGGTGTACTCGATGATTCACCCATTTTTACAGTTTATGAAAGAATAAATTTTAGATTTATTTATTTATGGAAAACGAACCAACTTGATAGCCACTGTAAGTAATTGAAATATTTTACATCAAAGATTGTCGGATTGCCTACAGCAACAACAGAAATCATCAACCCTGATTTTCCAAAGTTTAGAAAACCAATTCTTCGATACCCCAAAATATCAAAGGATCAATTTGCTTGTAATAATTGCTAATTATTGTAAACGTATATCTAACAAATAATAGGAATTCTTCTAAACATATACCTATAACCGAAAATAACCGAAAATAACTCCTATTTATATTTTAATAAATTGGCAAAAGAAATACACTGAATCTGTGGACAAAACGCCGAAATTGTTACTACGGAAAAAACGCCGAAATTCATCTGTAGACAAAACTCTCAAAACGCTTTTGTGGACAAATCACCTAAAACACTTCTGTGGACAATCAATTTAAGTTTTTTTAAGCGAACGTCTGTTTTTGACCCACGGTTTTGGGCTAAGGTCTTTCGAGTCAACGTACTGTAAATCACCGAAAATGCTTATGTGGAGAAGCATTTTCCGCGATTTGTCCACAGTAACATTTTTCGCGATTCGACTCTTGTATCTACTGACAGATTATAGTTTCGAATAACATCTAAGTATTTGAAGGTTAAATTTTTGTAAGTCAATTTTAAGTTTATTTGATTTTAAACATGAGTTATACTAGAACTTAAAAATTAAATTACTTCATTTATAACAGATATTACTTTAATTAAGCTTCTTTAATAAAATATTTTGTAATAATTGTCACCAAATTCAACATTATGTTAACAGCCACGAGATGACCGAACCTGTGCTCATTCCATAACAAGTGCGTCAATATTCTCGCGCAGTGTTTTAGAATATATCTATTCTGAAATTGAAATTGGTTACAGAATGTTACTATACTAGAATAGGAGTAGAAAAGTTGGTGGACGAGTGAATAAAATGGTCGGGTAGGGATTTACACGAAAAGTCGTAACTTTAATTTTTAATTTATCTATGTTGTTGTAATTCAATTTTTATTAAACCATTTTAATTTTTAAATTTGTAATTGTTACTAAAAATTAATAGTTTTTACTTTCACGAATTTCTGATCCGATAAAGCAAAACCAAAATAATAAAAAACTTACAACAATTGGAATCAAATCCGGATTTTGTGAGCAAAGTACTACTCCACAACTATTTAACAAAATTGTGCACTAAGGCGTTTTCATAAAAAGCACCATACCGGTTAATAAATGAAAATTCATAACTAATAACTTATTTTACAGATTTTTTTTTATTAAAACACGTTTTAAACACTCATTATTATCACATAAACTGGTTTTTATATGTCTAACAAACCCAACTCAAAAACAGTTTGCAGAAACTTGGTTAAAATCTCAAATCCTTGATCTCCTTACCTGGCTTCCAAGTTTTTAGATCTGACCGCATCAATGCTGCTTCTGGTGGCGTCTGTATCTACATTAGCAATCAAATTGCTGCCGATTTTAAAGTTTGAAAAATTGATTTTACTGGTCCGAATATTGACACTCTGCCTTTACTCTTAAGTAGGGGACATATTTTTTTAATACAATTAACAGATATGGATTGTCTCAACTAATTTCGGACTTCACTCGACTTAGAACCGGCCAGGAATCATCAATCTTGGATCTTCTACTCATTAACAATACTGAACTCGTAACGAGTTATGAAAACCTTTACAATGCAGCTCTTTTTATCTCTGCCACGTAAACATAACATTAAGAAGTTCAAGGTAACATAATTAAAGGAACAAAAACGCCTTCTGGGATTAGACCGTGTCAAAAAGGTATTGTTAAGTGTGGTATTGGTTTGCTGCAACCGTTATCTTTACTGGTAAGATCATATTTCCATTGTCATCGAATCCCTGAAGCATGGTTAACTGCCTCCATCACGCTAATCTTAAAAAAGACGATAAATTAGACCATGACAATTACAGACCGATCAGTCTTCTTCCAGTCGCTAGTAGCTAATGAAAACTCTAATAAGCGACGCTCTTCTCTTATTCCTACTCTCCACGGGTGTAATACCGAAGGTACAACAAGGTTTCATGTCTGAATGACTGGACTATTGCTTTGGATAATAAGTGCCCCATTGACGTTATTTACCTCGATTTCGTCAAGGTTTTGATAGACTACCAAAAAATCGCCAGCTATACAAATTAGAAAATTTGGGTTTTTGTGGATATTAACTTGCCTGGATTGAAGCATTTCTTTGAAATCGAAGATTCTGTGTTAGAGTTGATAACCAACACTCGTCGTTTTGACCTGTGGTTAGTGGAGTACCCCAGGGATCCGTATTAGGTCTTTTGTTGTTTCTCGCATATATATCGGATATTTTTGTGGTTGTGTCATCTTCCTGTTTAGCATTTACGGACGACATAAAAAATTATGGTAATCTCTCAACCAAATACCTAGTAATACAGCAGGACCTAGATGCTATTGGTAAATGAAGTGATGACTGGTTATTACCGGTAAACGTCGACAAGTGTGTTGTACTGCATCTTGGTAAGAATAACCCACGCATGCCTCTAACACCTGTGAGATCTCACTGTGATCTTGGAGTAATTGTGTATGCAAATCTGTCATGGTCCGACCACATATCTACAATTTGCAGAAAAGCAGACAATGATTCGGCATGCGGCATTCAATTTTTTTCAAAATTCGAGCTCGACACCCTTTAGTTACTTTTCCTGTAAAATGTCGGGAAGTGGCCGAAACCCCCAAGAAACACTAAACTGACTCACCCTGTACAACAAAAGACCAGCATTAAATGGCAGCGTTTAAATTATTTATATTTTAATAGTTCAATTAAATGTTGTAAAATTTGAAATAAAAGTGCTCTCTACCTATCGAGAACGTGATATTCTACAAGAATAAATGTTTGTCATAATTTTTTGAAGAAAGTAAGTAAACTTATACAGAAATGGGTTTATGATAAATGATATTTCGTGGTGAATTTGAAATATTTTGCTTTTATAACAGATATCTAATGTTTATGTAAACTATACTTGAATTAAGTAAAGTTGTCTGTGCTAAAAATAAGGTGTCAAATATTTTAACTTTTAACAGAAGTGAACACAAGTTAGTTTGCGACCACTGTATTAATTACTATCAAAACCGTAAATTAACAATTTTCAATTCGTTATTCAAGTTTGAAATAACAAAAGACAACGTCGCTTTTAAGCGGGGTAGTTACAGCTCCAATTTGCAGTCGTCTTTAGAGGCTTAATGTCATATGTGAATGACTTTTCTTTAAACGTATTTGAAGAGGGTTGTTTTTTACAATTCATTGGTATTGTTATGTCTTCCATGGATGTGTTATATATGACAAACCATATCATTTTATATATTTGAGAATAAACTTTTTCCTTCTTTCGTTGTTACATTTTTTTTTAATTAATTCACGTAATCATAACAACAAGGCAAAGGAATTGTTTCAGTCAAAATTCTGTAATTTTGCGCAACCTCTGAAATGGAAGCTTATAACAAAAACAGAGAGAAAGAAATTGCAGCTAATTAAAAATATGATTTGCGGTGGGGTTTTAAAAATAATATTGCTGTTATTAGGATACTAAAATTGTTCTTTTGTCGATTTTATTCAATCCAACTGTACTGGTGATTTACTCTTTTATTTCTAAGTGGATGCTTTCGATACGAATAATAAAAACAACTCATGTTTCACATTGTACGAATTTTTTTATTAAAGACGCTTAATGGATATTTCGTTGCAGGTTTGATTACAACATCGAGACGCTTAAATAGAGAAGTACAAGCAGAGCATATATTAGAGGTGAGTATCAACTTACACGAGTTAATTATTTTCTATACGGAAATAGCAACAATACACCTGCACATTTGTTGTACCTAAGCTTTTAATAGAGAATTGACTCTATGCAAATTCCATGGTGCTGTGGGCGTTACAAAGGATTACTAATTAATGTGTTAAGTGACAGGATGTAATGATCGTTTAAATTGCTTTCTGGGTTAGTTGTTTTCGTAACTCTTAGGTTTAATGCGTTCTCTATAATTTAGAATTACTCGAACAAATAGCAACAAATGGGAAAATTTCAGGTGCAGATATCGGATAATGGAAAACCTCCCTTAGCATCGAACACAAAAGTGGTGATTGTGGTCGAAGATGTAAACGAATTTCCTCCCGAATTCGAAGATAATTTTTACAAAGTTCAAATACCGGCCAGCGCAGGGTTTGACGCTGCTGTTTTTCAGGTGAGTTGCGTTTTGGAAAATTTATACGGAATTCAATTTACCTTTTTACCACACGAGAATGTCAAAAGTATGTGTCCTATCTTTTACATTAAAGCACAAAGTGCACTTAACATTTGCTTAGTTGTCCAACGTCCACGATAACTCGGCCCTCTCATAATATTAGAGTACTAGAATAATAGTTTTTACAAAATGTTGGTGTAGTGGAACACTCTAAGTAACGGATAAATCACGTGCTACTCGTGTCGGTAATAAAGCATTGTAAATCGTTATTTATTACATAGTAGGCGTTGTACTAAGACATATTTCAGCGAAACAGACTGTATTTAAGGTTTTCAGGGGTTGACTTTCACATACTCCATTACTTCACTTATCACCGAAAATAATCTTAAAGTTTTTATTGATTGCAGGCGGCATGTACTATTTTTTGTAAAAATGAGGGTCGAGTTATACGTCCCCGGAATGCTAATTGTCTACCTTTGGATGTATTACTGTACTCTATGTTTGTCCGAAGTTTTTTTATTAAAACAAATGAAATTAACCTCCCGAGCTAGATTAATTTTCTTTCTGTATAATGATTTAATCTCTCGAGAATAGTAAAGCTTTTAGTGTCTAAAACGCATTTGGTAGATAAGGACCAACATTTACTCGAAAATGATAGTCATCTGCATTCTACGTTATGAATGTTACCTGATGTCACGTTCATGTATTCGAGTGACAGTAAATACAACGTTACATTCAATCCTTATAGTGGCAATTCATATGAGACCCTCCTGTTGAAATTCCTCGAACTTATCTTGAATAACAACTTTAAGCGTAACGTTAAAAGGTTACATAAATGACCGACTTGTAAGTTTTTTCGTAGAAAACATTTTGTCACGGTATTTCTTTGACTGTTGATCGAACTCGAGTTGTCTCAACAAAGAAAGAGTATAAAAATTCTGTTGTTGGAGGGGACTTCTCTCAATTCTTTGAAACAATGCAGATCCTAAATAGTTTCAGTTGAAGTATCTATTCAACATTACTCCAAAATGTGAAACTATGCATAACTGATTTAAACTGAGTAATTTACTAAATATCATTAAAGACCGGACTAATAAAATTAAAACGTTAATTATAATCAGGAAGTAAAGTGCAAATTTCTTGTTTATTTTTAATTTTCTCGTGAAAATGTACAGGATGTCCCAAATATGTAAATGTTAATATACAATTTTTTCTCCAATTAATTCTATGATGATGTGATGTGTATAATCCTTCTACGTAGAGGTGGAGGTAAATGAAAAAAATAACTAACGGCCTTAATTTTCCATAAATATACCGACGTTGCCCCATAGGAAGCTTTCGTTCGTTCTAACAATTTTTAATTTAATAATTTTAATACACCTATTAAAGCAGCACTAACTGGGCAGAATCAATCCAAACCTATTACATTATTTAGTACCTATTTTGTGCTAATTTATTCCACCAATCAAAATTTTGTACCACGTGCCGTTGTAGAAAAAACGTGGCAATGCTAGCTTAGTATTAAACTATCAGGGCCACGTTAAAAGAAAGGAAAAAAATGTAAAAAAGTAGATATTAAAAGGGCTGAATTTTTACCATAAAAAAATGTATATGTTTAACCAAACTCTTTGAAACAACCCCTAATTGAATATGTTATCATCAAGAGTAAAGTACTAATTTTTACCAGCAGAAGCAATCAATATATCTACATTTGCATATTGATTTGGGTTCTTCAGATATTAAATAACAGATTTTGTACCTCGTGCCCTTCTTTGAAAAACTACCCCTGTATACTATAGTAAAGTACACATTTCTACAAGCAGAATCAATTCGTACTGGTACATTCGCATCTCCTTAATTTGTACCGTTCAAATATTTAATACCACATTTTGTACTCGTGCCCTTCTTTACAAAATCACCCCTGCCTACTATAGGCATAAGAGTAAAGTTCACGTTTCCACAAGCAGCAACAATATGTACTGGTACATTCGCATCTCTTTAATTTGTACCTTTCAAATATTTAATAAGATTCATTCATATAATATTGAAATAAACAACTTTTCAGTTTTCAATACGTGAAAAGTGAATAAGAAAGTGTAAAGAACTTACTTGTTTACCTGGAAGATTAAAATGTTTAGTGCAAAATCATAAATAGGGTTGTTTTCTTTTAGCTCTGACCACACCCTACAATGTCCACCTGGACATTTTCATTTACACTGACGATGACTGTACGACGCTGTACAATTTATAATTTCGAACACATTTTCGTCGACCTTACTTATCTCACTTCAATGAAATCTATAGTAATTTGGAAAATTGTTTTTTCTAAAATTAGTATAAACTCGTTTTGAATTTCTGATGATCTATAGGAAAAGAAATGTTGGGTCCAATATCGTACTTTTAATTATTACTGGAATTTGATTTAATTTTTCTTGTCTTTACTCTTCAGTAACATTGATTGCCTGATTGCTCAATAGGTAATTTCTTTTCACTGTATTTTTATTGGACGATATGAAATTGGAAATGCAGGATGTTTACTTTTTTAAATCCGCGAAACATCATCAAATTCGCTAACCCACTCGTAATTCTTTATGCAGACATTGAGGGAACATCTTTTATCAAAGTTAGCATACAACGGAGAATTTGAGATCCTATTTGTTAATCTCGCTCAAATTTTCCTGATCATGATTTACTTATTAGCCCCGTAATCAATTTAGTTTCGAGGTTGTTCCACTTATGCATTACAATTACCAATCTATGCGACCTCACTTTGAAAATGTTATTTCTTGAATCCGCACTTAGTTTCTAAAGTCATTCTATTCACTATTCAAATGTGACTTCCATGGCGTCGACTGTGTCTATCTTTCCATTTATCAAACGTCGCGGGTCGCCACTTTGGAATTGAAATGTTAATACCATGTTTGGTTGTTGCACCACAGAGTAATAATACCTCGTTGCGCAGAAGTTCCGCTGGGTGTCGGAACGTTTGAAATCGGCGATTCTACGGAAATATTATTCATGACTTGAGCGGAGTGGTTATAGAAAGCTTACCGCACAATCGGAAATTGACGAATTTATTTTAGCTACACCTTGGCTGATCCTGGCTGCGCGTGGGTTCAGCGGAACGCTACTTAAGACCAAAATTATCGCTCAGTGAAATTTCTGTATGAAACTCAGTGAATATGTTTATTATTCTGTGGTTGCACCGCCTATAGTTTGTTTGCCGCCTTTGTGACCTTTCTCTTGTGGTAAGCGATTCGGATGCTGATATCGTTTGTATGGCGGCCAGTTACTCACGAACGGGGTCAGCACTGTGGCATTGAAATTAAAGCGCTGTATGTCGCCACAATCACTATCAATCAAATCTATTACTCAATCCAATCCAAATATTGACTTGGTACATGTCCTGTACTCCAGGAAAGGAAACAAAATTAGAGGAAACCATTAGGTAACAATAACCTTTAAGATACGTTATAAGAAAATCATTTTTATTGTAATTATGACAGAGTACAATTATTAAACATATCTACAAAAGAATGAATCTACATATTTAAAGAAATGAAAATGTAAATTCAAATGGAAAACTGCCAAATTATTAAATTTAAAAGAATAGATAAAGGAATAGAATAGGATGTACGTGGAATAATTTTTGTCGTATATTTACGCTTACAATCCTATAAAATCTACCAGAAGTCGATGGTACTTATGGTGGTACTCATCTAGAATCAAATCAGTTGCTTGGTATTATCTCTGTAAAATTTTAAATTGGTTTACTTAAAGAATTTACTAATGGCATTTGAATCCTAATAGTAGGTCTATTCTTTGGATTTCTTTAGTATGATACAATATCACTCTAACTGAATTATACCATTGACGCCATCATTTACAAAGGGTGGAATGTTTTTTAAAGATTTTAGTGGTTTTCCTGAACTTGAAAACAGAGTACAGTTTACACTAATAATTAAGGGCCATGTCTATATGAGTACATCAAATGAGAAGTAAGCAAAAATCAAAATTCTAACCAGGAAAATGGTTTCAGTCATAGTTTTTCAGCAAGATGACGAGCTTGATATAAACAATTTTGTTGCTTAAATACTATTATAAAAATATTTGTGAACATATTTACGACCGTTCTAACAAAAATTACTACAATATGTAGTAATCAGTCTTTTAGGTACCTACAGTAGTATATTATTTCAATATCAAAATTAAATGTATTATATAGTTTCACTCAATTTATCGATTTAATTACAGTTCGTACTGTACTGAGTTTTCATTAAACTAAATTGTGTGAATACTTTAATTCGACTCATTAAAACTCAACTGAAAAATTTAAGAGGGGCATTTACCTAACGCTTCATCGAGAATTGGAAGTTATACAACACACATAACGTAAGAGGGGTTAGACGAAAGCGGTAAGCTAGTTGTACGGCACGTGTTAAAACTTAACAATTCGGGTTCGTCCGTAATAAATACATTTTTACTTAGCGATTTTCTTATCTCTTTCATAACATGGATTTGGATATGATTAACTTTTTAAAATTAAACAAGTAAATCTCTAGTAATCAACAGGTAGAGGCAGATTGAAATGTAAAGAACCTGTCACGTGGCCTGCGCCGTGAACGAAAATGAAACGGACGAGTCTACTGTTCACATTAAGGGCAACAACGAAGTGTATTTCGTAATTTCGTTTGTGGTGTTATTCAAATTATACCCTAGTTTAATAAATACATTTATAGTAAGGTATATTTTTATGATTTGCGTTGAAGATTGATTCACGTGACAGGTTCTTTACATTTCAATCGTCCTATACCGACGAAATTCTGTCGTTGCTAGATCACACTGCAAACGAATGACGTGGGGATAGACGATCGCATGGACATTTTAAAATACTGACAAAATTTTGTGCAAATGCTCTTGCCGTTTTAGATATTTTAGATTTAACTATTACCCTATTTTAATGAAATTTTGCAACCTGTTTTATAAAACATGCAGCTACACCTTCACGTTCGTATTTTGTTTCTATCTGTTGTAATAGTGATGCAAATGCTGTTCAAATTTAAGCATTAGTTTGATTTTTTGAGATCTAATAACTATTAAAAAAATAATAAATTAGGAAAAAGTCGAGCGCCGCCTTCTAGATTCAACTTTCTTACACACTATTACAAAATTTCAAGTTCAAAATGGTGAACCGGTTTTCCAAGATTTAAAACGGCAAAGGTCTAAAAGTGTACTTTTTGTATAGGTAAACGCCACTCTTAATTGCATATTTTAAACACCGTGACATTAACCAATTTAACGTTTTTTTTTAAACAATTTTTTTTCTTGGCTTTCGTTCGACTTAATTATAAAACAGATACCTAACAGGTCGAGCGAACTGTTTTAACCTACAATGCACCTTTGTTTATTTTAACATGTGAAAACTTTTTTCATTGTGATTGCTTATAAAAACAGTGATTATTAAAAAAAAATTGTACATTGTATTTGCTTTAGAAGTATGAGAATATCGAATGATAATATTTATAATCCACTTAATGTAACAATTGCATTTTCAAAAAAAAAAAACTAAAGAAACAAAAATTTGGCGACTGGGTATAATTTCCTAAATATTTTGACATTAATGGTAGTAATAATCAATCATAACATTCCAAAATATTTATCTCCACAATTTGATTGACACTAAAAAAATCTTTCAATTTTATTGTTCAGTTTCAAATTATTCATAACATCAATTAATGATTACAGGTTTTTAATATATTGGTAATCGATTTGGTTTCATTAGTAAAATAATGTTTAACCTACACTGACACATTCATTAACAAATAATTGTGTGTGAAAGGCTACTTTAAATAAATCGTGTTTAAAAGTACAATGCAATTTAAACTATTAAACAACTTTTGTTGACAACGATGCCGGAAAACCAAGCAGCGCCCAATATTCAAAACAAAAAAGTTAAACTATTTTCGGTCGTCTGTTGCAGTATCAATCTGCTTTCAATTGCAAATTTTTTATTTGCCGCAGATAAAGCTTTGTATAATTCACGTTATTTACGATTTTAAGATTAAATTAACATAGGTACATTATGCCGAGTTTTTGGGCATAGCCTAGCGGTAAAAATGTCAGTTTAGTAAAATTTTCTCCAGCAAATTTAGAAGTCTGCTCCCACCGTTCTTCGGAGAGCACGTTAAACCGTCGGTCTCGGTTACGATACTAACACCTTTGGTAATCGTTAAAGATATATCACAACCAGTTCTAACTCGTCCGGCCGGCGTGGATGTGTAAGGCCCAACTCCCCTAATATAGGGAGACGATGCTCCTACAAAGGAGCGATAAAGCTATAGAGTTTATGCCGAGTTTTTCAGGAAGCCCTTAATCGATTTGTGTATTAGATAGTACAAACGCCACATATCTAACTGCTTGCACTTGGTAATCTGTTTTAAATAAAATGCTTTTGGTTTTGGGCTATTTCCAATTACAGTGCAATCTCGATAAAGTGAACACAAAAATCCCGGCAGCCGTTCATACTAGCGAGATTGTTCACAGTAAAGGGGTGTTTATAATAAGTTATAAAACTGTAGTTTTGAATATGTATATATTGTATTATAATTCAGAAAATAAAAACACACTTATGTGCACTCGTAAAAAAATCAGGTATAAAGAATTAGTTATTTATGTTTATAAAAAATGAAGTTATTTTTGTTTGCCGTTTTTTGGGTTATATTTGCTATCACAGCTTTTTCCTGGATCCTCTTCAATGCCATTAAGTCGCTAATATGGATTGTATTTTGTTTGCACCAATCCATTGCCGTATCCAATGCTTGTATTGCTACAGAATGTGCTATTTGGATGACTGCAGGTGGTTCGTTTTCCTCATTTTCACTGCCATCTGATTCCTCTAATTCTATCGTTTGTGTTTTATTTTCATCTTCATTCCACTCTTCCACATCTGCAGATTTATACTCAGCCTGTAATAAATTTCATAATTATGTTTGTATGTTTGTACGTATGTATTTTGTGAAGTTCGTGTTATAAGTTGAGGTTTTCATAGAAACTTAACTTACAGGTGCTACTTCTTCTAAAAGTGAAATTGTATCCTTTATGACACCATCGATATCGACATGTTCAATAGATTTTTCAGTTCTCCATCTTTTTTGCAAAATATTCAGCGGTACATCGTCATCCGGGTCTTCATTTGCTTTGTCAGGCTCTTCATTGTTTGCTGTGCTACTTCTAGGCATTATAATATCCCAGCATTTTTTAATAGTTTGTGGTGTTACTTTATCCCAAGCGGATGACAAATGAAGAACTGCATCTCTCAGTGTAATCTTTTTAGTACTTTTGCTATTGATTCTTCATTTGCAGCGATACTACTTAGCAAGCTATTCCTGTAGTATAATTTTGTAAGTCTTAGGATGTTTTGATCCATCGGTTGTAATAATGGTGTAACATTTGCTGGAAGAAACATTACGAAAATCCTACCGTCTGAAGTTTTAAGCTCTTCAGCAGATGGATGTGAGGGCGCATTGTCTAAAAGTAGAACCGCTTTCTGTTGCATATTTAAGCTTCGTAAAATGCTTTTACCTAAAATCGCACAGAGAAGTTATTAATCAACCTTGCTGTGAACGTTTTACCTCCGGGACAAAGTTGTTAAAGAACCAGTTTTAAAAATTTCACTTGTCATCCAGGCGTTTTTTGAATTTTATATGTTAGAGGGATATTGAAATTTCTAAAACATCTTGGAGTTTTTGATTTTCCAATTATTAGTGGTTTTAGTTTATGCAATCCGGAAGCATTTGCACAGCCTAAAAAGTTATTCTTTTTTTGATATTTTCATCCCCGGCGCTGTTTTTTCATTAATGGAAACGTAGGTTTTATCTGGCAATAACTGCCAGTACAAACCGGTTTCGTCTGCATTATAAACTTGGTTTGAATTCAGATCATGTTCTTCAAACACTTGCATAAACTTTTCTTTGAAGGGATCAACTAATTCAGAATTGGAAGATAACTTTTCACCGGTAATTTTCAAAAATCTTACGCCATGTCTACATTTAAAGCGTTGCAGCCAACCGTCGCTAGCAGTGAAGGTAAGAATGTTTAAACTTTTGCCCAGCATTAATGCTTTTGTTTAAGCATTTCTCCTGATACTGGTAAATGATTCTCTCTTTGCCTGAGAAACCAGTTGTACAATTGTTGTTCTAATTTTGGATTCTCCGGATTTTTAGAGTACATTTCTTAGATGGCTTTAGTGTATTATTAACCACATTAATAATTTTTTTGTTTCTTTTAAGAGAACAAACAGTAGATTTTGCAATCCCATACTTTTTAGATAATGCGGTAACAGACATACCTTTGTCATGTTCTTCTAGCACTCTTGCCTTTTCACTCAAAGATAAGCACTTTCTTTGTACTTTCGGCATTACAAATAACAATAGGTCACCGTGTATAACTGCAATAACTTTACTGACAACGGAACCACAACAACTAAAGAAAAAATGCGCAGTGCATAATACATATTCACGTTATAACGTGCCGTTCACATTATCGGGGGTTACCGTTGTTCACATTATTCGGCGTCCAATACTATGATATTCTATGTTCACGTTAGTGAGATGTTCATGTTACCGTGTGTTCACATTATGGAGATTGCACTGTATACCTGATGATTTTATTAAGGTTTTCGATTTCTTGAAAGATTTTAAGAACACTAAGTTAAGGTACAGATAAATTATACTGCGATGATCTCATTACTGCGAATAGCAGAATATTCAGAGAATGTCGTAAGCGCACTCAGAATTTCCCATAAAATAACTGGATATCAGATTATTGAGAGTCCCGTGGAGTACATTAGCAACCCTAAAAGAAATAAATGTGTAGAAATCTAAGAAATGGAAACTAGTAATGATGTCATTCCGCTTGTGTCTCACAAAGTGACCCCTAGGTAATAATAATAACTCATTATTAAAGGGATTGTGTGGACATTCTGGCATTAAAACTCCTCGGAACCATGAACACCTTGACCTACAAAATAAAAAAAAATAATTATTAAAGGGAAAAGGTAAATAACATTGTATGAAATAAATAATGACCCAAGGAAACGATTTCCGAAGTTAGATTTTAGTGAAAATAAAGCGCTGGCCCGAAAATTGGAAAAGCATTATGAAAAATTTAAAATTCCAAGATAGCGGCCATAAGATTAAAAAAAATTCGAATTAAACAAAATGAAAGACAATAACCATAGCGATGGCGCATATCAGAGGGAAGCCCGAAAAATTAGTGTCATTTTGAAAACAATTATCAATCGAAATTGTACAATTTACAAAAAAAGTGTAAATTCGTCCTTAAAAAGTGAGTGTAACCGTTGCAAAAAATTTACGTAAAACGTTAAGGATCAAAGAAGACCATGGAGAAGGCTATATAAGCATGGGCAAAGAAGCCTGGAAGGAAGTCAATAATTAGTTGTTATTGAGTCCACGTCAGTGGGGATAACAAAATTTAATTTTACCCGATAAGTTCGATGAACTTACATTAGAGCACAATTAATGTTTGTTTACAAAATTATGAAAACCGCGTATTGGCGTGTAAGTTTAAATATAAATTACGGGCATTAGAATTGGTTAATTACCTTGAAGATAAAATAAATAAAATAACTGAATATAGTGGTACCTGAAAAAGTAAGTGATTGATAAACAAATAAAGTGTACGTACGTGTGAGCCAGTTACACGTTAACAAACAGTGTATCCTGAGGTGGTTGAAAGAGTCCTCCTGAAAATAACGAGGAGACGACATTTTCAAATAGTTTTTCTATTATACGTAACGTCTCTGCTACTGAGGACGATCTCTTCATTGCAATAAAAAAATTAAAATCTAATATGTGCTCTGGGTTGGATGGCATACCTGCATTTTTAATTAAGGACTGTTTTTCCATGTTGTCCCAACCGCTTTTATTGTTGTTTAATAAATCTTTAAATACAGGTGTTTTTCAGATATTTGGAAAATTTCAAGAATATGTCCGGTTTTAAAAAAAGGCGATCCTGCGTGTGTCACCAACTACCGCCCCATATCTATAATATCTAATTTTGCGAAGATTTTTGAGAGTATTATCTATAGTCAATTATATCCATCGTTGAGGCATATTATTACAGACAAGCAACATGGATTTATGAAAAGCAGATCTACTTTAACAAACTTATCTTGTTTGACCCAATATGTATCAAATTACTTAGATAAACGTGGTCAGGTTGATGTTGTGTACATGGATATGTCTAAAGCTTTCGACAAAATAATACACAGTATATTACTTTCTAAACTAAATTCTCTTGGTTGCTCGGTAAAACTCTACACTTTTTCAAGTCGTACTTAACTAATAGGCAGCAAGTTGTCGTGCATAATGGTTTTAAATCAACCGCATTTGTGCAATCGTGTGGCGTTCCTCAAGGTTCTAACTTGGGGCCGCTTTTGTTTTAGTATACATTAATGACATCTCTAACTGCATCAATAATAGCGAGTTTCTTTTATACGCTGATGATATAAAACTCTATAGAAGCATAGATACCACTCAGGACTGCAGCTTATTGCAGAGTGATTTGATTAATATATCTGCATGGTACGTAAATAATGGATTGGAACTTAATATTTCTAAATGTAATGTAATGTCTTTCTCAAAATGTTATAATGTACTGCAATTTCCTATAAAATCAATGGTATTACATTAGATAAATTGGAATCAGTGAAAGATCTAGGTATCATATTTGATCACAAACTTAACTTCAATGCACATATTAATTCTATTGTTCGAATATCTTTAAAATGTCTTGGGTTTCTAATACGTAATACACGGCAGTTTACTAGTATCATTACGCTTAGGAGTTTATACTTTTCGTTAGTACGTTCTCGTCTTGAGTACTGCTCTTCTGTTTGGTCTCCTGTCTTTAATTGTCAATCTTCTCATCTTGAAAGTGTGCAGAGACGTTTTGCAAAATATTTGTATTTAAAGGTGCACTCCATTTATCCACCTCGTGGAATCGATCAAAGTTTTTAAATAGCCAGTTCAGTCTTGATACACTCGTTGCCAGAAGAAATAAATCTGACTTAATGTTTATTGGTAGACTGGTCATGAATTTAATTGACAGTTCATATTTATTATCATGTATACAATGGCATGTACCTACAGTGTATACCAGAAACAAACCCACCTTTCACCTTAATACTATTAGAACAAACGTTGGTGCTAATGCGCCTATAAACAGGATGATGCGAAATTTCAACAAAATTGTTAACGATTTTAATTTATTCTTTTTATCATTTTGTGAATTTATTAACGCAATTGGTCAAACAAGGGTTAACTAGTAGTTTTGTAATTTTATTTAATTCTTTTGTATTTTGACAATTTTATTCTTTCACATTTTATTTTTATTATTGTTTTCGTTCTAGTATTATTTTTGACATTGTTAACCATTAGCATTATTTTATTACTATTAATTTTTCAATACAACGATTATGTCTTGTGTGTTGTTGATATAATACATTTGTAGGTACTATTATTATTATTTATTTGTTTTATGATACATTTCTAATTTGTCCTGTTATTGGGGATTAATTTTCCTGTTGGGCAATAAAGGATTATTATTATTATTATTATTAAAAATTCATTCAAAATAGTAAAATAAACTCACCGATACGAAGACTGCGACAAAAAGGTTAGATGAAATTGTAATTTTAAGTAATTGTTGGATTTCTTGTGTAGCATAGTAAAGTTAATAATTTTAAGATTATCAGTTAAAACATAACCTAAACACAAACGCACTCATCACATCGCGATTTTAAAAATTGAAAGTTGAAACGTTTCATGCGCTCCATACGGAATTGCCTTGCGTTAAGAATGGAATGTTGATACCGTTAGTCGCGTACGAGGTACATTTATTGTTTAGGTAGTTAACGTAAAGGTGTACTAATTAACTACCACATTTGTTTCATAATAAATATAATGATTTTAATTATTTCTGAATGTGTTATTTACGATACCCCTGAGATTATAGAGTTTTCAAAGATAAATAAATATAAATCTACAAAGCCGGTTAAGACTTTGCATCCTAATTATTGAGAAAGTAATAAAAAAAAATAAGAGGCCCAAACATAGTAATACCTTGCATTAGGAAGTATTGACAGTTAGCGCAGATAAACAAATTAACGTTTTCTTAAAAATATTTAAAGTATTGACGATAGGTAAATTAATTACGGATAGAAGAAGGTTGTGCAACTGACTTTGGCCACTGTAATACTTGAAACAATTCATTATATTGTTTCTACAATTTTAGAAGCTATTCGCTTGTTGTAATTGAATTTAATATATACAGGGCGTCTCACCGGGAACCGCCATTAGCCGTATACGGAAAAGTATATATGGAAAAAATTTGAAAATTTGGAAAAGATCTAAAACCAATAGGGCCAACTCAACTAAAATATTTTCATTCTTCTGACAAATTCGGTTGTACTGGAAATCGACAACAACTTGGTTATTTTAAATGGAACACCCTATATAGTATTGCATTTTCGGATTGTGATTCAAATTTTAGGCACACTTTGTATAACATTCCCTGTAGCTAAAAGTTATAGATTTCGAGGTATTAATTTTTATAGTACAATTTTTACAGAAAAATTCACGAAAATATCTTCAACCTTTTTCGGGAACTCCAAATCGGGTTGACTTTTGGTTTCTATAAAGAGAATTGACTATAGCAAACGAAGTTGTGTCCGTAGATTAAAAACTGTGATACTAAGTGTTTTATAAACTAAGTAAATGCCAACAGTTAACTGTAAAGACTTGAGTGCGTTAAAGTGCATGGCGCCACACGTGTCCATGTTAACACGAGATGTCGCAAGACACACATTTTACTTAAGTGTTTTATATTTGCCGTTACATTTTGACATTTTCAAAGAGAAATACCTTTTAGGTCAAATGGAACACCTTGTATTTTTTGTACTCTGTAGTGTGCAGGTTAAAATTCTCTTTCAAATCATATAAGTATTGTTACCATTACGGTTACCACTTTTGGAGATATTTGCAATATTCTACTATTTGTATGGCGGTAGTCAGATTTTATAGAAAATATATGAAATTAAAAAATTGTCTACAGAGTTTGGAAAAATGTATTTAATTATGTTTCTTTCCTAATTTGTATTTATTATTCAAATTCATTTTCACCCCTTATTTTGCAATCCAATTTTTGAAATCTTCAGTTTCTTGGTTGTTTCAGTTTAAATTTAACATATACTAGATCCTCTAATTTTAATGTTTTTTTACTTATTAAATATTTAACTTGGTGCTCATACAATTTCTGCTATAATTGTAGACTCCTCTTCAGCACATATTTTCACGTTTAATAAATTTCTAGCAAATTGTAGAAATATTTTGAAATGTTGCATTCAAATAATTTACTTTTCCGGTATTAAAATTGTGCTTTGAATTATTTGCTCAACTGGATTTTCTTTTTGTTTCTTTGCGTAGGGTAAGGAACACCTTTGTTGAGAAGTCGGAGCAGTCTTAGATAAATGGTTTATTGCCTTCTGCAAAGAATATGTTATTGTAATTTTTGGTTAAGGTAAAATGAAACGGTAGTGTTTTACTGTGCCCCGGATCTATAGCATAGACGACAAAAGTAACAAATATATAAACATTTGACTCATTAGTTTCTTAGAAATAAATTAGTAGCACAAGAAATCGGATAGGTATTAATGAATAAATTAAAATTATAAAAGAACATTTTACATGATAGTTAAGAACAACAGCCAATATAAGTTTAAATTTGTCCTTAATTACCATAAAAGGTATCGTTCAGTATTATCCGAACATCACAAATTTTACCACATTCAGTACTCTTTCAAATTTGTAAATATATATTTTTATTGTTTTCAATTAATTTTCTATCGTCGTAATGAAATTTTGATTAAATTCTAATCAAACCAGAATGACGCGCAAGACGTTTTCGATGGGGCGGATGCCGCGACAGATGACGATGTTTGGGAAATGTTCGGCCCTAATGATGTTATGGGTCTCGATCGCGTGTTACGGGTAAGCGGGAATGAAAAATTATTTTCTAAAAGCGTCATAACAACATTGGCTTTATTGGCATTGTTTTTTTAATAAAAGAAGATAAAATTGCATGTTGTGAATGTTCATTTCCTGTAATGGTCGAGACATTTACTTGCATGCTTACAGCATTCACTCATTTCGTTATCTTTCATTTTATTCGCTAAAATACATGTGCTTTAGTCGTCCCTTTATTTATTATTGCACCATTCAATTCTAGACGAATATAAATGTATAGAGCGAAAATAGGTCGCACACTGTTCATTGTATGTACTTCATATTATAAAATGTAATAGCATGTCATACTCATGATCATATTTAACATCGTAGTATTTTTATCAAAAATAAAATCATAATAACACTTGCTCGAATAGGTTCTAGCTTACGACAAAGATGCAGGAGCAAATGGAGAAATTCATTACAGTATTAAATCTGGGAAAGGAAAAACAAAATTTAAAATTGACAGCGAAACAGGGATGGTGTACGCTCAAAAAGGATTCGAACCCCACCAAGAATACGAACTTAATGCAAGTTAAAGTTATTTTCTTTTACAGTTTTATAACTTAATTTTTCTACTTTAGATTAAAGCTACCGACGGCGGCGACCCACCCAAAAGTTCTACCTGTAGAGTTTCAATTTATGTGCTCCCTGTACCAAAAGAGTCTAAACATGCGCCCGTCGTTAAAACTCCGCACAAAGTCGCAATTACTGAAAGTGACAGTGGACGTTTTTTAGTGTCGTCTATTCAGGCTACGGACGCAGACAACGATACTCTTTGGTACGACATCGTAGGTATGTATTTTATTTCTCAAAACATTTCGTTTCTTATCTGGGATGATTCCAGGTGGTGATCTTAGAAGTGAGTTTTACATCGGCAAAGATAACGGAAATATACTCTTAGCTCGTAAACTAGACTGGGAAACTCAACATGAATATAATCTCAACATTAGCATTACTGATGCAGTTCATACGGTGTACACTCAACTGCACGTTTCAGTAATTGATATCAACGATCACCGACCTGAATTTTCCGAGAGTCTTTACAAAGTGGAGATTTCGGAAGCTGTTGCGATTGGAACAGAAATATTGCAATTAAAAGCGAGTGATAGAGACGAGAGCGATAAGTTGATATATAGTTTAACTACGGCTCGAAATACGGTTTCACTTCAAATATTTAAACTAGATTCGATGACCGGAGTTATATCGTTAGCTATGAATTTAGATAGGGAATCTCTAAGCGAACATTTATTGACAGTCATGGTACGGGACGGTGGTACACCGGCTTTGAGAAATTATGCTCGGGTTTTAATAATAGTTCACGACCATAACGACCACGTGCCACAATTTTCCGAACAAATTTTGGTAGGACGAGTATTTGAATCCGCTGCAGTTGGTAGCGCAGTTATTAGAGCTTTCGCTATTGACCACGATAAAGGTGACAACGCTCGCATTACTTATTCAATAACATCGGGTAATGTGGGAAACGTTTTTAATATAGACCCAGATATGGGTATAATACAAGTCGCTAGAGAACTCGATTTGACCGTTGCCAAAGAATATACTTTGTTTATTAAAGCGATCGATCACGGAAATCCGCCACTCTCGTCGGTTGTTCGCGCCCATATAATGCTGTCGATGGCCGACAATGCATCTCCAAGATGTAGCAACAAAGAAGTAACTGCAGAAATATACGAGGATCAACCTTTAGGTAGTTACGTGGCTCATTTGGACGTCCGAAGTACGTCTTCAATACAATTTGACATTATCAGCGGAAACGTAGATAATTCGTTTATGATTGGGCCTAGTACGGGCGTTATTATTACGCAGAAGGAGTTGGATTATGAGACGAATAAGTTTTACAATTTAACCGTTTCGGCAGTTAACATGGTAAGTTTGTATTTTGAATTATTTCCTACCGGGCATTCAAATCTCCAAATGTTTCAGGCTAGCGCGATTACACACTGTAACGTAGTTGTTCACGTCTTGGATAAAAACGACAATGCCCCACAATTTTTGCAAGCCAATTACTCGGGAGTTATCAGCGAAGCTGCTGCAATTAACTCGTTGATTCTTACAAATGCGAGCGACCCGCTGGTTATTAAAGCGTTTGATGCCGACTCGGAAATTAATTCGTTGTTGCACTACGACATAATCGAAGCACTTCCTAAACAGTATTTTCAAATTGACGCGACAACAGGAGCGGTTAGAACTGTCCGCTTTTTGGATCACGAGACTTATAGTTCCTTCACGTTTCACGTTCAAGTTTCTGACATGGGGAAACCTAAACTATCATCAGAAACTACTGCCAGAGTTGATATCACCATGGTAGATGTCAACGATTCTCCGACAAGGTTTTCGTATCCCGTATATAATGCAACTGTTCTTCTACCGACTTACAAAAATGTGGCCGTGATCCAAATTAATGCTACCGATCCGGACACAATCGACAATGGGTCTTTACGCTTTGATATTATAGAAGGCAATAAGAATGAAGTGTTTGGAATCGAATCTCGTTCCGGCTTAATAACGGTTTTAAATCCGGAAAATATGAAATCACAACATAAGTTACAAATTCGTGTGTCCGACGGAAAATTTTCGAACGTTGCCAAAGTATACATAAAAGTGGAACAATCTGAAAATTCTGGATTAACATTTCAAAAAGCTATGTACGAAGGATCGGTGACAGAGAATTCGACTAAAATAACAACTGTTTGTGTTGTTAACGTTCTAGGAAGTGCCTTAAATGAACATTTACAATTTCGTATACTAAACCCTAACGAAATGTTTAGTATAGGATTGACGTCAGGTGTTATCCGTACTACTGGAATTCGCTTTGATCGAGAATTGAAAGATCGTTACGAATTAATCGTTGAAGCACGAAGCCAAGTACCAGATCGAGAACGTCCTAGAGTTGCTCACGTAGTTGTAAACGTTACTGTTATGGATGTTAACGATAACTGTCCCATGTTTGTTAATTTGCCTTATTACGCTGTGGTGTCGGTTGATGATGAAAAAGGTAGTGTCATTGCGAAAGTTCATGCCGTTGATATGGACAGTTACGACAATGGAGAGGTGAATTTTCTCGTATTTCTCTACGATGTATTCACTAATTTTTTTAAGGTTCGGTACGAGTTGATTAAAGGTCATGGCGAACTTTTTAAAGTACAACGCGAAACTGGCGACATAGAAATTAAACAAAATCTCGAAGGGCATAACCGCGAATATGACTTGCTCATCGCCGCTTACGATAAAGGTAACCAATAGTCTCATTTTTACGCTTGCCTTTAATGATTTTTTAAAGGTATAACACCATGCAGAACGGATGTAACCGTGCACATTAAAGTAATCGATCGCTCGATGCCAGTATTCAAAAAACAGTTTTACTCCGAAATGGTTCAAGAAAACGTCGAACTTCACTCGCCCTTAGCGCTATCAGTTCAAGCCGAGTCTCCTTTGGGACGTAAGCTAATCTACAGCATCGTCAAAGGAAATGATTTAGAAGAGTTTGCTCTCGACTTCAATACAGGTAGGTATTTAAACATATTTTCCTTCAAATTTACTTACTCTATTATTAGGAATCCGTTATCTAAACTATTCGATCACGAACAATCTTTCAGTTTTCTTGAAACAATTTACAGATACTAGTCGACGTAGAAATATCACAGAAGGTACATGCTGTGGCAATTTGCGTGTGTTTATTATAATAATCGAACTAAATTCATAGTTGCTATAACGTTCTTTTTTACTTTCGTTGACTAATTAAAGTTTTAATGCATGAACGTAGATGAAAGATGAAATCAATAATTAAATATGCATTGAAATGTTAACTTTTTCTAGAAGGAACTGTTGAAAACTTTGTTGTTTATGAAGCAGTTTTTGTTTTAAGTTTGTATGGTTTTTTAATATACAGTGTGTCCAAGATAAGGATGAACAGCATGGGGATCTCGGAAACCGTGAGAGATACAGAGTCGATTAAATTTGGAAAAAGTTGCTCACTCGAGGGGTCGACATTTTGCTGTTGAGAAACGAGTTCGGCTTACTTTCGGAGATATACGAAAAAAACCGAAATTGTGCCATTTCGTTTTTATTATATTCTGAACTTATTCGAAGAGTTACCAAAAAACTGAATGCACTTTGTTATTGCCATTGTTTCTGCTCTACAAGATGGCGTTCACAAATTTTTACTGCAAGATTTCGTTTCAAAGAAACCATCATCAACTTTATTTTTTCTTATGGCACTCAAAGAAAGTACATACTGTATAAGAAAGCATTTTTCATTACAAATTCAAAGATGTACTACACAATATGGTTATTCTTGATTTTATTGAGAAAAATAACGTTTTATTAAATTTCTAATCTTTTTGGTCTAGTGTGCGGTGAATGAAACCATGAAATGAAACAATGAAGTCGAATTAACAATCGACTTCATTTCTTTCATTGTTAATTCTGACAGAATCTATTTGAATGACAAAGTAGTATCAGTTTAGCAACGTTTTTCAGTTTAGGTCATATTTTACAATCAATCAATTGAATCGATTCTGTCAGAACTAACAATAGACTTTATTTTGCTGACATGGTTTCATTCAGCGCACACTAGACCAAATAGATTAGAAATTTACTAAAACATTATTTTTCTCAATAAAATCACGAATAACCATATTGTGTAGTACAACTTTGAATTTGTAATGAAAAATGCTTTCTTATACGGAGTGTACTTTTTTTGATTGCCATGAGAAAAAATAAAGTTGGTGATGGTTTCTTCGAAACGAAACGTTGTAGTGAAAATTTGTAAATGCCATCTTGTAGAGCAGAATGAGTGGTAATGACAAAGTGCATTCAGTTTTTTGGTAACTGTTCGAATAACTGCAGAATATAATAAAAACGAAATGGCACAATTTTGATTTTTTCGAATACCTCCGGAAGTAAGCCGAACTCAACGAATTTCTCAACAGTAAAATGTTGACCCCTCGAGTGAGCAACTTTTTCCAAATTTAACCGACTCTGTATCTATCACGGTTTCCGAGATCCCCATGCTGTTCATCCTCATCTTGGACACACTGTATATATTTTTAATATTTTTAATATTAGTATTCCTTTGGTCATAAGTCATATAGTGATTTACTTCCCATTGTTTTATATGGATGGAATGTGTAAGATGAGATGCTCATTTCACAAACACGGTAAATTCTAAGTCAATAAGGTGAGAAATAAACGATGCATTTAAGAATGCCATAAAAACTGCACTCTACTGCTCTTTGATAATTAATACTTTTTCTACAAATACTTTTACTTAGAATAATGGTAAACGGTAATAAAAAGGCGAATTTTAAGAGACCAATTTTAAAAGTGCAAAATTCGAAACCATGAACACACGTACAGAACGAGAAAAGAATGACCAAGTTTTACGTTTGTCGTTGTCGCAACAATGATGATATCAGTTAGTACGAGAATGAATGTGTTTTGTCTAACTAAAATGACCGCATACGGAGAAATAAGACACGTCTCATTAGAATTTATAAACAAAATAATACTGGTTTCTATTGAAAATAAGTCAAATATACCACATAAACGTAACAAGAACTGATCTTATAAATAAAAACAATTAGGCGAACAACACATTTATCCACATAACAAAATACACTACAAAAATAATCTATGGACGGCACAATCCGTTGTCCTGAAACGAATTGACATACAAAAAGGTAATACACATATAGGAGAATTTAAGAAGGTGAATTTTTAAAATCTGTCGTATATGTACCATCAAAATATCCAACAAAATGAAAATTATTCAATTCACATTTTCTATTTAACTTGTTACGATTATTAAACCTAAAATTAAAATGCAGTTTTAGATGGCAGTCGTCGGTCATCTAGAGGTACTACTTCTTCTAGACGAGACTTCTTAAACACGATAGTTGTACACAATAAAGTTTATTTAAAGTGATATATTCGGTAAAAAAAATATACTTGTAATGTAATTTTAAAATAACAAAGTTATGCAACTGTTTCACCAATCTAAATCAAATAAGTTCTATGTTTATTTTGAAGAAAATTGAAATTAACATTTTAATTTTTGATTTACATCAAGAACAAAGACTTTCCTATAATCACTAACTTTTCATATACACTTTTTGTAGAATTATTTATTATTTAAAAAACAACATTAAAGTACTGTTTCCTTTTCACAGCCCCCGACAGTAATAATGGGCCTTGTGAGTATTATTGAATTATTAATTTGTCATGCTTACTGCCGTCCAATTTGCTTTCGTACATTTAACAAAACTACACATTGCAGCTTTTACGCAAAGGAAGATTTTTTGCTTTAACTTTTCTGTGATATTTTTTTTTGTTTTACTGCGCATGTTACTTTTTTTATGCATGAAAGGTTTGAAATATAATTTGATGAGAGTACGGCTTTTGCTTTACATTATGAATATATAGGATGTCTTTTAAAAAAATCACAATGTAAATTTGTAATAAAGGCATGCTTCTGTTCTTCTAATAAAACGATTTCGAAAAAATGTTATTGTTGTTTGTGCATTTGTAAAGAGGAGCAATGAAAAAGTATAATAAGTCAGTAGCTTATTGAATATCTTATTTATTTTCGCCTTGTCAAATTTGTGATGCAATGGTGGCACAAATCATACGAAAGCTTAACAAACTATCTTTGTCTAAGCTTTACCAATATTTAAAAAATAAAACTGTGGATAAACTACCTACAAATTATGCAATCAATCCCGACATTTCTAAACTACTTATATAATCCGGAGAACTTTGCGATGCCGTCTTGTACCGGATGACCCAATAAGACTGTTCCTCGGCCATATCTTGGGAACCGTTCGTCGTATGACTTTGGTGTAAAAAAAATATTAGGTAAATCGGCCATGAAGAATCGCAGGAAAATATTTTCAAGTTTTAAAAATGACCACCAGATAGCGTAACTGCTATCTTAAATTTTTAAATTACATTTTCTATAAATTTCGCATAATAAACAAAAAATTTTTTCCACATTTGTAAAGAGAACCAGTTTATCTATCATTTCCGTAAAAACAAAAGTTTAGTTATTTCAAAAACAAAGATGGCGGGGGGTGTTCAATTGTTTTTGCAATAACCTGCTTTAACTTCTTAACGGTTTGACCGATTTTAACAAATTTGGTATTGTTGAAAAGAGCATTCCTTAAGTAATAACAATCAACCAAAATATAGTTAATTTAGTAGAATCCTTTTCCGTTTTGACACCATGACCCAAATTAAAAAAATCAAATGGAATGATATGACTTTTTTTTTATGATAAAGTAGCCAAATATCATCTAAATAGGCAGTGAAAACAATTTTTCAAAATCTCGTTCCTAACCTCAAATATTGGGAAAATGAGAATAATGGATGTTTGAAGATCGAGGACCGCGCGGTAAATTTTCTAAAACTATTAAAAATTTAGCACAAAATGAATAAGATGTTAAAGAGACAATTGTGAGTCTAAATAGAATTCATTTAGGTATTATTTAAAAAAATATATATCATCAGAACATTCATGTTGCTCCAAAGGGACTAAACGCATTTTGAACTTATTGTCACTTTAATATTACTCTCGTAATTCTAACCTTTAATTTAAAAGTAAGCCTAAAAACCTAAATAGGTATACTATATCCGAATTCGAATATGTTAGACCATCTATTTTGGAACCATTTACAAAGATTTTAGTAGGTATAATATAGTTACTTTACGGAATTCTTTTTATGAAATGGTCTGTGGTTCTAAAAAAACCGTTTTATTAATAAAACCCATAAAAGGAAAAAAAAGGATCTAATGGCGACCCAGGTGTTCAAAATGGCCTCCGTTATTTTGGATGCACATCTGAAGACGCTGATGTGTTGAAAGAACAGCATTCTCAATTTCAGCTCTTGGGATGTTCAAGATAGCATTCCTGATTCTTGCAATCATATCCTCGCGGGAAGTTGGCCTTGTTGCTAAGACTATATCCTTAATTCTTCCCCAGAGATAAAAATCAAGGCAGGTTAAATCGGGAGACCTTGAAATATTTAATAAGTTTTAATATGTGCGCAATTATAAACAGAATCATTCCAAAATGCAACATCCAAAGATTCTTGTGTTAAATACTGAAGCAATTTTACGGCGAATAACATTACAAAAACTTGCCTTGGAGGCCAAGGGAACAGGCTTCCTCTTCCTATCCAACGGTCAGGGAAGGTGGCATCTAAATACTGGCAAACAGCAAGGGCATAATGGGCGGGACAACCATCATGCTGGAAAAACATATTTTGGCGGACGTCCAGCGGAATATCATCCATTAAAATTGGAAGAACATTTTCTAAGAAATGTAGGTATGTTCGATCATTTAATGTTCCGTCCAAAATAAACGGACCAACAACCCGCCCTCCAATTATCCCACACCAAACATTTACACTATATCTCCTTTGATGCTGGACTTCTCCAAACCAGCGCGGATTATTTCGGGCCTAAAAGTGCACATTACTACCGAAAGTGGCTTCGTCATTCCACAACACATTTGACAGAAATTGAGGATTTTCTGCTACCATGTTTAATAGCCAGTGGCAAAACTCGATCCTTCGGTCGACATCCGGAGGAGTAAGGCCTTGGTGTAAAGTTAATATGGTAGGGGTGTAGCCTAAAATAGCAAAAAATGTAAAAAAAACATGGGGGTTTATAATTTGAGTGTAAAATAGATTAAACTTTATAAAAAGAGGTATACCTCTTACATACCTCTGGGTTTGAATAATGCGATGAACCGTACTTTGAGGAATACCCAAGTCTCGAGAAATTTCTCTAGTACTAATTTGGGGATTGATTTCTATAGATGCCAGGATATTAATAACATTTTGTTCGTTATTTTGCCTACTTCTTCGATTCAGGACAGGTCTACGGATGTTACCCGTTGTTAACAGGCGCTGGGCTAAACGCACAAACACGCGGCGATGGTATCGCGGTCCATTCGGATAGCACAAATAGAAGGTGCGAGCAGCGATAATCCCATTTTGAAAACATTCAAAATAGATCGTCAGCATATTAAATGCTTCTTGGTTAGAAATCGGCATTTAAAAAAGATTACAAATTCAAAAACTGCACTTTCTGAATGTAAACACAACAAAATAATTTACAAAATTACGACTGTCATTTTATAATGCATCGTATTCCATTTGTTTAAGTCTCCAAGGCCTAAAGTGTATGGTGCTTTTACTTTACTTTAAAACCAAGCCAATACTTACCTTGTTTTTCATTATTGCGATTAAAAGTTATACCTTATACTTTTTAATTTTCAAATATATTATATTTTTTGGCAAAGATGAACTGAACTACCTACCTATCTTTCTTTTTGCCAAGACCACACACCATATTGCAAAAAAATAGCTTAAAACTTTACGCAAAGTACTAGATTTGGAGCATCAAATTTTACAAAGAATCTTTGTAAATGGTTCCAAAATATATGGTCTAACATATTCGAATTCGGATATAGTATACCTATTTAGGTTTTTAGGCTTACTTTTTAAATTAAAGGTTAGAATTACGAGAGTAACATTAAAGTGACAATAAGTTCAAAATGCGTTTAGTCCCTTTGGAGCAACATGAATGTTCTGATGATATATATTTTTTAAATAATACCTAAATGAATTCTATTTAGACTCACAATTGTCTCTTTAACATCTTATTCATTTTGTGCTAAATTTTTAATAGTTTTAGAAAATTTACCGCGCGGTCCTCCGATCTTCAAACATCCATTATTCTCATTTTCCTAATATTTGAGGTTCGGAACGAGATTTTGAAAAATGGTTTTTATTGGCCTATTTGGATGTTATTTGGTTACTTTATCATAAAGAAAAAGTCATCATTCTATTTGATTTTTTTGATTTTTTTTTTATTTGGGTCATGGTGTCAAAACTAGCCCCCTGGCGGAAAAGGATTCTACTAAATTAACTATATTTATTATGCGAAATTTATAGAAAATACAATTTAAAAATTTAAGATAGCACTTACGCTATCTGGTGGTCATTTTTAAAACTTGCAAATATTTTCCTGCGATTCTTCATGGCCGATTTACCGAATATTTTTTTTACACCAAAGTCATACGACGAACGGTTCCCGAGATATTGCCGAGGAACAGTCTTATTGGGTCACCCGGTACAAGCGATATAATTTTAGTCCTTTTGACGAAACTTGAATAATCGATATTTTTCGAGATATAAGCTCGAAAATGGGGTTTTCGGAAACAAATGGATTAGCTTGGAACTCCGAAATCCATGAGTGCAGGAGTCTTTGAAAGACACCCATACTGTTCAGTTTTTGATGACATTTTTGGTCTTATCCCGCGAATTAATTGAACCGACATTTTTCGACTTATGGCAAAGGGGAAAATTTTTTATTTTTTTCTTTCGCGGCCCAAAGCCACAAATGGCCTTAATCCGCCCATTCCTAGTACGTTTTTTTCTGTTACCTTCACACTTTCTCTGAATTTTCATCGGTCTAAGTTCTCTAACTTTTGTTTGGGCGATTTTTTCGTCTTCAATATTAGAATCGGCGGCGTTGGTTACAAAATTTTCGTCGCTTCTTTTTCAATCTGTGACCAGCTGGGCCACGCAACAAAAATTTGTTGTTGCATTCTTGCTGTTGTAATACGTCAAAACAACTGAAATCAAGCATTTTGTTGGTTTATATTTTGATGAGTGATGTAGTCAGTTATAATATCACAAGAGCATCGAAAATAATCGATTATACTTGCGAGTTACGAGACGTATTTTGCGAAAAACCACGAGGAGGAATACATCGATTTTTCGAATTTGGTCGAGAGGAAAATTATACCGCCCAAAATAATTCCTTTGGAATGCTTGTACGAGCACGGCATCATGTAAGTTATCAAAAGAATCGAACCCTTTTCGCGATTATGGAGGGGTTTGGGGAGCAGGGGTGGGGGCTGGATCCCAAAAACTCAGACTTATATTCAGCAAGAACGCCTTCTAGAAGTCTATGTTGTTTTTCTCTGTTTGCGCGATTATTTCGCACTCAAATGACCAATATGTAATTAAAAAGATGATTAGCTACGCTTGGTGGGGGTTCTTTGGTTAGCGTTTAGAACTCGTCGTACACCAACACATAGATCAAAATTGATCCGCTTTAATTATTGCACATCTCAGAAAAATATTTTTTTTATAAAAACCGAATAAAATAGATATGTAAACAATTAAAAAGTTCATGTTTTTGAAACATAAAACAGAACAAAGGAAACCACTTTTTTTACACCATTGCTATTACGACTTTGACTTGCCTCTTATGCAACTTAAACGGAATGTATACTTTTTCTTATCGAAATGAAGTACTATAATAACATCACTGTATTGTATATTGAATGTACGTGCACGGAAAACACTCATCTGTTATATGTGATTACGCCAAAGGGGATTTTTTTTTGCTTAATTTCTTGCCACATAATAATATTAACTTTTACCTGTTTAGGTGTAATATCGGTGGTCGACGAATTAGATTTCGAACAACAGCATCAGTACGAACTTTTAATTCGTGCTACCGATTCGGTATCAGCAGTTTATGCCGAAGTTCCCGTTTCGATTGTGGTTCAAGATGTAAACGATTGTCCGCCGGAATTTTCTCAGGAAAGTTACAACATTACGGTTTCGGAAGCCGCTCCTTTTGGCTCGTCAATCCTTACGGTCGTCGCCAGAGACAACGACACCGGAATAAATCAGCAAATCAAATACTTTATCGAAAAATCGGCCGATAATGCTACCGATTATTTTCATATCGATGAAAATGATGGAAGTATTTATCTGAAGCAATCTCTTGATCACGAACAAGCAAAATCTCATCATTTCGTAGTTTTGGCTACCGATCAGGGTATTCCGCGTCTTTCTAGTACGGCACACGTTTGGCTTTCTGGTGAGAATGTAACAACAACAAAATTGAAATATTAAAGTTCTTGGTTTTAGTTTTGATATGAACGACAATCCTCCCAAATTTGAGCAACCTTCGTACACATGCGGCTTGTCTGTGCACGCAAAGAGAGATCAATTTGTAACTATCGTAAGCGGTAGTGATCCCGATGAAGTCGATCAAGGTCGTTTGCGTTATAGCATTGTAGCTGGAAACGAACAGCAAACATTTTTAATGGATCCCAGTTCTGGCATAATCAGTTTATCAAATTTAGCGAATTTTGGATTGGATCGTAGCATGGTTTTAAATGTGTCAGTATCGGATGGCGTTTATACCAGTTTTGCACGGTTGAAAGTGGAGTTGTTGCCTGCAAATTTACATTCCCCCGTATTTCAAGATATAGTCCTGAACGTACACGTAGCCGAAAACAAACCGATAGGTCAGTTAATAGTAGCCGTAAAAGCTACCGATAAAGATTTTGGTGAATTTGGTTCTATATCATACTCTATACATTCGGATCTGTTGAGTGAGACGTTTATTATCGATAAAAATAACGGCAAAATTACTACTAAACTGAAGTTGGATAGGGAGAAACAGAAGTTGTACGAAATTCCAGTTATGGCTACAGACGGAGGCGCGAGGTCGGGATTTTTGACCGTCCGAGTTCAAGTCGACGATGAGAACGATAATGCGCCAAAATTTTTATTAAAGGAATACAAGGGTTGTATACATTCAAATTACAGCGTATCCAGTGCATTCTTGAAGGTAATATTCTTCTTAAAACCTAAACGCCCGAAATTATTTATTATATTTGAAGGTACGGGCTGTTGATGCCGATGAAGGTGCAGCCGCTCAAATCGAATATTCCATATACGATAAAAAATCATCGGGAGTCAAAGATCTTTTCGCCATTGATCCAAAAAGCGGTGGAATTTTTTTGCTAAAGAGTGCATTACCTTGGGGTACTTACTCAGTAATCTAATTTTTTGTCTTTCTACTTAATAAATTTATTTTGTAGAAGGTCAAGTATTTCAATTTTTTGTTCGTGCAACTGATTTGGGGGTACCACCAAAACACACAGATGTGCCTATTAATATATTAATTATGGGACCAAAAGACACACCTCCAATTTTCGATATTAAGGACGAGACGTTTTTTATTCCAGAAAATTCTCAAATAGGTGAGTGGTGTAGTAAACACGTAAAATAATTGTATTGACCGAGAATTTTAGGGACGGTTATTGCACGCTTGAAAATGGCGAGTAAAGTTCCTGTATCGTACAAAATTTTATCCGATTCAGACGACAATCCTCAATTTTTAATCGACAATTTGGGACAATTAACTTTAGCCCGTCCTTTAGATTACGAATCGACTACTACTCATTTTATCGGAGTTTTAGCCGAAACCGATTCTAGTCCGCCTCTAACGGCTTTGGCCAATTTCGTTTTGCAAGTGTTGGACGAAAATGATCACGCTCCTCATTTTGAAAGTAGCCCGTACGTATTAAGTTTGGCGGAGAATACCGATGAAGGTACTTCGATTCTTAAAGGTATTTCGTTTTTAATTACTTCGTTGGAGTGGAATTAATTATCATTTATTGCAGTAATTGCGCACGATGCCGATCAAACCAGCAGTGTGGAATTACGTTACAGTTTTGGAAGCGATTCAGGCGATGTCTTAAATATATTTTCTATTGACGCATACACTGGATGGATCACTACACTGGTTCCTTTAGACAAGGAACTTAAATCTGAGTATAAATTTCATGTTACCGCTGCCGATAACGGGACTCCTAAACACACGGCAAGAACGACAGTAATAATAAGACTAAAAGATTACAACGATAGTCCGACCATTTTCAAGAAATCGTTTTATGAAGGTGCCGTAAATGAGGATGCTCTTCCTGGAACTGTCGTACTTACATTAGAAGTTACCGACGCAGATATCGATTTGAATACTCCCGTCGATTATTTTATTATATCCGGCGATCCGAGTTCTCAATTTCAGATACGTCAAACCGGGGAAATATACGTAGCTAAATCTTTAGATAGGGAGTCCGTGTCAAAATACGACCTCAAAATAATCGTTACCGATGGATTGTTTACCCACACCACTACAGTGACCATTCTCATTATTGATGCGAACGGTAAGTAAACGTCATTCTGTAGTAACGGAATGTAAAACAAGTATTTTCAGACAATCCGCCTTATTGCTTGCGATATAGATATCGCCAAGTTCTTTCAGAAGGAATACTTCCCGGCTCATTTATCTTAAACGTCCTCGCTTCTGACGCCGACGATCAAGAAAATTCCAAATTGCGTTACATACTTACCGGAGACGGTTCCGAACATTTTTCTTTAGAGAAAAATACAGGTTATCTCAAAACCATCACTCACTTAGATCGCGAGCAACGTTCAAAATATTTATTAACCGCGCACGTTCAAGATAAAGAACACACAAACTGGGAATGTTCTTCTCAAATTGAATTATTCATATCAGATTTAAACGATAACGCTCCACTGTTTACTTTGCCATACTATTCGGTGGCTTTACCAGAAGACGTTGAAGTCGGAACTCTAGTTACCAAAGTTCATGCAACAGACGCCGATATAGGAATTAATCGGAAAATTAAGTACTCTTTTATCGATTCGTTCAAAAATCACTTTAAAATGGCGTCGGACAGTGGAATCGTGACCTTAGCGAAACCACTCGACAGAGAAATTCGTGCGGTTTACAATTTAACAGTTCAAGCTGTCGATCAAGGGACTCCTCAAATGTCTACTATTGCTACTCTAATAGTTAATGTGCAAGATATTAATGACAATCCGCCGGAATTTGCTTCAAAATATTATTTCGCTGTTGTGCCAGAAATTGATTCGATCGGTACTGAAGTTGTAAGGGTTTTGGCTACATCTAAAGACACAGGGGTAAATGCCGATATTTATTATTCAATTATTGGTGGTAACGAACACAAAAAATTCTCACTGGATAAAAGAACGGGTGTTATTACGATATCGGAAATGCTCGATTACGAACGCGCCAAAGACTACTTTCTTACAATTCAAGCTGTAGATGGTGGCACTCCTCCTTTAAGTAATATGGCAACTGTTAACATTACAGTCACGGATTGTAACGACAATGCTCCGATCTTTGGACAAGTTTCTTATAGTACTAGGATCAGAGAAGATGCTCAAGTTGGAGATAAAATTTTGCAAGTTACCGCTACCGATTTAGACAGTAACGAAAACGGCAGAGTGTCCTATTCTGTCATACGTGGCGACAATCACGAACAGTTTAACATCGATGCAGATACCGGTTATTTATCGGTTGCCAGTGCGTTAGATCGGGAGTCTATTTCTAGTTATGTTTTGGAAATTTTGGCAAAAGACAATGGATTACCGGTTCTTTCGAGACAAGTTTTGGTTAACATTGAAATATCGGACGCTAATGACAATCCTCCTTTATTCACTCAGAGCAACTATACCGCTGTTGTACAGGTGAGCTATTCGCTGTCAAAAACGATTAGTTTTCTATTATACTGTTTTTTTTCCAGGAAGATAAACCGATAGGGTACCCAATTCTAAAATTCCTCGTTACCGACGAAGACGCACCTCCAAACACTTCTCCGTATACTTTCGATTTCCAATCAGGAAACGACGGCAACATATTTCGTTTAGAACAAGACGGCGTCTTAAGGACGGCTACAAAGTTCAACCATAAAATACGTAACACTTATTTGCTACAAATACGTGTCTTTGATAACGGTACACCAACTTTATATTCAGACACTTGGGTAATAGTTAAAGTGATCGAAGAATCACAATACCCACCGATAATAACTCCGCTCGAAATTAATATTAATTCGTTTTTGGACGAATATCCGGGTGGTGTTGTAGGAAAAGTTTTTGCCAACGATCAAGATCGTTACGACACTTTAACTTATTCATTATCACCAACTAACGGTATTCCGTACCCTACTCATGAATTATTTCGAATAGACAGAACGGATGGTACATTAACTGCATTACCGCGGTTAGACGTAGGAGATTATCGTTTAAACGTTTCCGTAACCGATGGAAAATATTACGCTCACACTGTAGTAAAAGTTATCGTGGAAATTGTATCCGAAGATATGTTGGAAAATGCGGTTGTAGTTAGATTTCGAGAAGTCAGCCCGGAAGCCTTTGTACTCAGCCATAGAAAGGGTTTTGTACGTGCCGTACGAAATGCTATGAATTCTAGACTGAAAGACGTGATTATAATTAGCGTGCAGCCATCTAGCGACGAAACGAACATGAGGACAAAACGACAAATTATTATTAGCAAAGATTTAGATGTACTGTTTACGGTACGGAAACCAGCCGATGGTTATTATTCAACTGATTCGATTAGAAAAGCGCTTAATGATAACTTAGAAGAATTAGAAGAGAGTACGAAGTTAGTAGTGGAAGAAATCGTGCATCTAAAATGTACTAACTCATATTGCGTCTTTGGTTTTTGTCGAGATCATTATTACCTGGTGCAAGTGATTGAACCTATCACGACAGACGTCACGAGTTTTGTTTCACCGCGTCACGCACAAAAAATCGAATGCATCTGCAAAGAAGGTTACGGAGGAGAACGTTGTGATACTATCGTTAACGAATGTGCTAAAGAACTGTGCCCGGAATATACAATCTGTATTCCAGATGCCTCTACTCAAGGTTACTCTTGCCAGTGTCCTGAAGGTTTTGCCGGCAACATGTGCGACGTTGATATATCCAAGTGTCACGATGAAACTTGTTACATTGCCAGAAATCCAATTTCCTTTACTGGAAAGAGTTACTCGCAGTATCGCATCATAAATAAAAAATCGATTGAAGATCAACTCAGCCTTAGTTTGAGGATACGTTCAGTGCAGCCTACTGGAAATTTAATGTACGCCATGGGAAAAGTCGATTATAACATTTTAGAGGTCGGTAGGATTTTTGTATTTAGTTTTGTCATAAAAAGAAGTTATTGTTACAGATTATAAACGGTGTGGTGCAGTACCGATTTGAATTAGGAAACGGGGAAGGAATAGTTCGTGTGGATACAGTTTTTGTGTCAGATGGACATTGGCACGAAATTCGTTTAGAAAGAGAACACAACTCTGCAAAAATCATTGTCGATGCGATTCATAGCGCTCAAGGTTCAACGCCTGGAGTAAGTGACGTTTTGAATTTGCAAAGCGACGAAATGTATTTAGGAGCCGAAGTACATCAACATCCATCAATTTTGGGGTTTGAAGATATAAGACGAGGTTTTGTTGGTTGCATGGATGACGTTAGAATTTCCCGAATTTCGGTACCTTTGCACAAATCAGGCGATAATTCGGTCGCCGTGCTGAAACGATTTGCCAACGTTGAGTTCAGTTGCGATACGTCTTTGGTGTTAACGCCGTTGGGGCCGTGCGGATCGCAACCTTGTTTGAATGGCGGAACTTGTAAGGAAACTTTGATGGGTGGATTTGAATGTCAGTGCCACACTCGTTTTACCGGTTCGCTATGCGAACTTGATACCGATCCTTGTGCATCTGCGCCTTGCTTGTTTGGAGGAAAATGCGTTGCCAATCTCATGGGTGATTACCGTTGCGATTGCGTGTTGAAATTATCAGGTAAACGTTGCGAGTATGGGCGATATTGTGCGCCCAATCCTTGCCAACACGGAGGTGTTTGTGAAGAGGGCGACGACGCGCCTTTGTGTAAATGCAGAAACTTTATGGGTGAATTTTGCGAATTCGACTTGAATGAGTGTGAATCATCTCCTTGTCAAAATGGGGGTACTTGTCGAAACGAAATAGGAACGTTTCATTGTATTTGTCCTCCTAACACTACTGGACCGTATTGCGCGAACGCTGTGTACTCGACGCCTATTACTTCTAACATGTACAGCATTACGTGGGAAGAGTTAGTCGGTATTGTGATAGCGGTGGCCGTAATTTTGCTTTTGGTAATAGTGTTTGTGATTTATCGGTGCTGCCGGGCTAGACGTTCCGCCCAACGCGGGAATATGATCAATAACGATACCAGGAAAGATCAAGTTGTTTTAAACTCTAACAGACCTCACGAAATGACCGAATTTAAAAGAGGCTCTAAGTTGAGTAATCTTGAAATTAACCAGAGGGAGGTACCGTTGCGATCGGCGCGACCTTTATCTTACACCCCGACGTCGCAGAACGATATTTTGTATAATTGCAACAACACTATGCTTTTTAACAATTTGGATACATTGCAAAGCTACGGATCGGCAGGTAACAGACTCTAATAATTGTTAGATTTTGGTACTAATTTTGATATTGTTTAGGCGACGAGTTGGAAAATGTTCCTCCCGATTATGTTCGAAATTTAAATATGCAGCAAGCCGGGATCGGTAACCATTGCGATTCTGAAAAGACGACATGGGCTGAACAAATGCAGCTTGCGTCCACTTATGATAAACCGAAAATTAAAAACGGTAAGTATAGTGTCCTCATTATTTTAGAACATTTTTTGATAATAAGTTATGTGCAGATCTTAAACTGGCTAGCCCTGTGAATTGCGATGTACCCAACAGGCTTTACGGTGGTAGAAGCAATCCAATTTCTACAAACAGATCGAACGGACCCTGCTCAATTTCGTCTCACACTTCTGATGATGATCAACGTTCCGTTGGAAGTAAGTGTTTATTTTTAAAAGACCGGTTTAAGGTATCGCGGCCGACTTTTCTTCAACACTTTTAATTCTTTTTGGAACTCTATTACTACCGCTTTACGCTTCTCAAAAACAATTTCCTTCTTGACAAATGTAAATGTAGCGTTCGCAGGTTATCACTGGGATTGCTCAGATTGGGCCCGCCATAGCCAAACACTGCCTAATATCACCGAAGTACCGGGTAGCGAAGTACCCGATTCTTCCAGTTTTCATAGTAACGAAAGTAATGAATCTAGATGTCATCATTTATCGTCTATAGGCGGACCCATTGATCCTCGTAGGGACATTGAAACATTAAACGAAGACTTAGAATCCGAATGTTTAGCTGATAGCGAATGCGAACCACATATTATTAGTCAGAGTCTAAACGCATTAGATAGCGGCAACGAAGAGTTCCGATTCACCACAGGTGTGTAATTGCTTAAATAATGATCTTTTAATAATAGAAACGTTTGAGAACAATCCCAAATTTAAAAATACCATCCGCGTTACAACCGGCCATAACGTTTTGTTTCGATTGTAGGGTGGCGAGAGACACAGTTGTAATTCTACCAAAAAAATAAATAATTCAGTAAGTTTCGTCGGAATGCGAATGTTCGATTGTAACAAATATCTAATTTGTTTTTGTTTTTGTTTTCTTTTTTAAAAAAATTGACAAAATAACAATTCTAACTGTTTGTTTTTAATGCAGTGCCTTTAAAAATTAAAAAGCCAAGTAAGTACTGAGCATTTTTTTTGTATAACTGAAAGATGCCTTTTTGCTTTTGAAGTTAGATTTAACCCTTTGTGACGCTATGCTTACACATACAGATATTTATAGATTTCATCCTAGCACTGTTTTTTTATTACACTATCGCACATAAAAATATTGTGACCGATTTAATTAAAGCCCTGCCCGGAAAAAAAGAAAATGCTTGGCTACCGTCCTACAAATCTCTAAATTACTTTGATAATGATACAGAACATATTTACCTTATAAGACGAAGGATAGTCAATCAGATCCAAGTTGTCATACGGAGAATATCAGGTTCGAACCCCGATACAGTAGTTACTTTTTATAGGATTTTTTTGTCGTGCTGGGTCAGTCATTTTTCCTATTGTGTACCTTTACCCTACGTCCGTATGTTTATCTAAACTGTTGTGCCCAATGCGTCATACCAGGTGTCACAAAACCTGAGCGGTTGTGAAAAAATAAAATACTCATACTTAGTACACTCCTTTCTCCTCTTATTGTAATTAGTTGTTACTGTTGACCAAGTTTAAGGTCAACATTTTCTTGATACGATCTATAACATTCACCTAATGATGTCATCAAAATTATTTTCGTGGTGAGAAACTAGGTTATCTTAAAAGCCTCCACTATCTCCGAAGATCTATAATTGAAGCTAAACGTTTTACCTTATTCCAGGCATTTTAAATGTTTTCTTTCCGCTTCTATTACAATTTTATTAGAATTTTGTTTAAGGAATTGTTTGTGTGGTAATTGCCGAGATAATTTAATCATGTGATCTTTATTTAACAATAGAGCTTCGCTAATCTGAGATAGTGGGGGGAAATACTACAACACAACAACAATTCACAAAGTGGTCTTTCAGTGTCTTCTGCTTTAGAATGAATGAAACTGTCACTATGATAGTTCTTCTAAGTCTTCCTCATCCAATCTGTGACTTAACACTCTAGCTGTCTCTTGAGATCTGCGAGATAAGGTTACCCAAACTCAGGTTTTATTTCTTCCCAGGACAATAAATAGTAGTTCTTCTTGAAGTAAATACTTTTCTAAGTTGACCATAAGTAAGGTTACTTTCTCAAACAAACTGTTTTTCATAAGTAAAATGTGTGTCTAACGACATCTCTGTTTTTCTACAAACATTTTTTTAATTTTTTGCCATCAAGGAATTCTTCTGATATTTTTGGGGAGACGATGATGACAAGCAACCATCTTTAAAAGCTGTACGTTTAGATGACCTATTTCTGACTACAAGCTTTATTTAAAGGAGTGAGTACGTAACTCCCTTTTCTATTTTTATTTCAGAAGTGTGAAACAAATGATAACATTTTAAAATTGAGCCTCGTTTAGTCACAATCACCTAGTTACCCGTTTTTTCTTATAATTTCTGGAAAAACTTTCCCCATACAATACACCAGCCTATTCACGTCATTGAACCATCCCTACCTTCTTTAAACTAATTTTTAAAAAATAGTGCTTTCTCTCAAACATTGTGCTTCATTCGTTTATTCATACTGTGACATTTTCATTAGCTTTATTAGCTTAGTTGAAGAATATTTGTCAAGCTTATCTTGTTACTTCGCTTTCACTTTTAAAGCTTTCTCTTACTTTTAGTATTCATTGTAGACACATCGGCGCCGACTACATGGGGGCAATAGGGGCCGTTGCTCCCATACCTTTCTAAAATAACTTTCATTTCTTTTTTTATGATTTTACGATTGCTTTTTTTGGGAATTAATAATCACATTGGCTTTTGTGCGTGTTTTGTTTTCAGCACTTTCAAATAATCCATCGAAAACAAGACGACTGCGTGTGCAAAATTATTGACCATTTAATTGCAAGTGCTGACGGGCTGACGGACGTCACCTGATATACATTGAATAGATAGCTTTCCGCGAATTAACCTGAGACGTTCGAGATAAAATTTTGAATCTTTGCAGAATTCTTGGTACAATGCGAATTGTGAAATACAGTTGGGTTCTTGTTCGGTTTTAAATTGACACAAGTTTCTATTTTCTTTAGTTGCTTTTGCATTGTTCTGGCTTCTTGTTCAGTAGTGCATTGCGTGTTATAATTAAAAACCAGAAAAAGTACATTTGCCTTAGTAGTTTAATATGTAGTTTTTTTAAAAAATATTTTGTAATTTTTGTATTTGGTTTGTATTTCACTTTTAATGTTGAGTTAAATAGGATTAAAAAAAATTCGTTATTGATTTTTTAGGCGCCTATTTTTACTAAAGTAGGTATTTGTTAAAGTGAGCAGTGAGCACGAGCCTTTGATAATTTACAAAACATTTATGTCACGGTTTTTAGTCATTTACCGGCTGCCGTCCCCACACTGTATTTCAAAAGTCGGCGCCGGTGTGTAGACATACATTACTACACATACTGTATGTTGTGGAATGACTGTTAATTAGACAGATATGTAAACCGGATCGTCCGTCAGCTTACGTTTGTAATCGTCGACGGTCATTATTAAACCACCTGCTACAATTATGCCAAGTAACTGTACAATTATGAAAACGTAATCAAAACCACTCTATGGATTTAGTTCCAATGATTCCAAACGAGAGTGACGTTTCTATAATTGTCGTTAATATCAACACGCCCTCAAAGGTGATAATCGATGATCCTACTTATCTGACGGATTAACATTCTTAACTATAAAAAAGTTTTCACTGGCTCGGATTTGATAGAGCCTTGAATTCTCAAAATCGGTTTATATTTTGGAAAAACAATTGTTAATATATAAACGCCTGAATTTTTGTGATTGTGGTTATTTGATAGTGTACAATATGTTCAAGAATTTCATAAGTTCTTTATATTGGTATATGCAACATAGAACACCCTATACTTACACGTTTCATATATCACACTCTAACCGTTTTTGCCTATTTTACTTTTTATATTAAAAATAACTTTTGCCAACTAAAAAATTTCCTTATTATTAAATTGAGACCGAGTTCCTGATAGAATATTGAATTGTCATCGGAAGCACTAAAGTATGGAAGACTTCAAGTTCATTGGATGATGGGAAGAGTGTAAATGCTCTCTTACGTGGTGTGATACAGAATTGTAGTTTCGGATCTTTTATTTATTTATATCAAAATATCAATACGGTCTATTAAATCTGATTTCCTTATACTAGAAACCCAATTTCAATTAATTAAAGGCTAGGAGCGTAAAATGTCGAAAACATACTATAGTCCGAGAAACCGATCACGACAGGTCATCTTGGGACATCCTCCAGTATTATTAACTTATACTCCATTCATTTTTTATTAAAAACCTCTCGAGAAAACTGGGGTATCGGGGAATCATCATACAGTATGTTTTCTAAGTACAGTAATAAATTATAGTGCCTTATTCCGGAGGTCTTTTTATTTTAATATTCGTCGAAAAAGTCTCCTTTTTAAGGAGTTAAAAATTTGATTTTATAAAGTTTTTCTATTATCTTAAAAATGCAAATCACTATTGCCCTTTAATTTTATATAATTACTTTAATTGTATTAACTTTTTTATTAGTGTACATGTCTTTACGTTCTTTTGACATTCAACGAGTACCTACGCATAATAAAGAATTCGAAACTTAATTTACAAAATAAATACAATAACATTAATATTTTTACGATACAGAGCAAAGGGTTAAAGTTGACTGCTTGGTTGTTTATAATAATAATTTTATATTACAACACTTCCTTAATGGTACTACACGTATGCATTATGTTGTTTTGCACAATGAATGCTCAAGCACCCTTCTTGAATAATAGAACGCGTACTTTTTAACGAAAAACTCATCGATGCTCTTTTCCATAGCAGATAATTACGTACGACATCCAAATTCTTACTTACCAACTCACGGGTACAACATTCCAAGCGAACCCGAAGGTGACTACGTTCATAGTCCAGGTGCCGATTCTGACGACGTGGAACCCTACGGTTTTCCAAGCACTCGAAATCGTCGGGCTCAATGCGATGACGATGATATTGGATCTGTCATAACTACTTTAGGTAAGTTCTTTTTCTTTTTTTCAATGGGTACAATATGTAACGTTGTTTCTTCAAATTATAACAGAAGAACGTCATTCACTTCTTGGTGGATATCCCAGTAACAGCGATGTTTCAACAAATCTTTGCGAAATAGAAGATTCCGAATGCGAAACCGAACACAAACCGTTGAACTACGTATCCGCACATCAAACCGAAGTCTGACATTTGTATATGAAGGGTTCCGCATCGAAGACTCGTTACCCTGGATAGACACTGGTGTGGTACCTACTCTTACTCTTACCATAATATAAATCCTTTTGTTTAGTTTGTCTTTTTTAAATTGAATTTATTTGGACTTGACCTACACTAACGCTAAAAATAAAATAATAATTCGTTGTTTGAATTATCGTAGACTTTGCATATCATAAAGAAATGGTTAGTTTTAACGTAAACGGATTGTAAATAATATAAATAGTTAGAGACTATTTTTTTATGGGCAACTGATTGATTGACATTGATTTAAATTGATTTCGATTTTTTGTCTTATATTTAAGCCTTAACTATTTTTGTAGCACTACGCATTATAAATTATTGTTGTTTAACCAAATTGTATTAAGAGTTGTCGACTGGACTAAATAAACTTAGTCGGATATACTAACTACAACTAATTAAATTTTGTAAGTTTTATAAATGTTAAGTGTATTTTAATTTATATATTTTTATGACAAAATATGTGCCTAATGAGCAGCTAATGAATGGCAGCTCTAATTTATAAAACTGCGGTTTAATATTAACAAATTGTAACTATAAATATTATACATACGCATTTTTAAAAAAAATATTTGCATTTATTTCGATAAGGAATTGCTTAGTTTATTTTATCATTAAACCGCAAACAAAATGGCGGTTAATTTTAGATTTTTTATGATCCTATTTCTGCATGTGATATAACTTGTCTTTGTAAAATTAAGTCAATTTATTTACATCTTAATTTTACGATTAGTTTTAATGATTTGTTCAAACATTTTCTATGTAATTTTGTTTTTTTGCTAAGTAAATTGAATTAAATAATTCTTCGCAAATTTGTCTTCAACATCAAGAAAAACGTAAAAATGGACTTTTTATGAAATGGATTAATATATCACGTATAATTTATTTTTAAGGAGTTTCAAGAATATTTGTACATTTTGTAATTAACATCAACAAATTCAAAGAAAAATTTTGTTTGGTGATTTAGAGATTTTATCATTTCACTTTGTGGTGTGTTGCAGTAGCTGGGTGTAAATCAAAGTGTCCAAAATGGCGATTGCAAAATTGAACAATTTAAACAAAAAAAACAGTCAATCATAAGCTAGTAACCTATAGCGCTGATTGAAAGGTATTTGGAGAAAATAACTTTAAAAGAACAATCCCGATTTTTAACCAATTCAGCAAATCATTGTTTGAAAGGTAAAACTTGTTACAGTTTGTTGTCGTAGACGAATTTAGTTTAGCTTATGTCGGTGAGGGGCCGTAAACAATCTTTAAAGAAGTTATCCAAAAAATGCTTTCGTAAAAAAATGCAGATCGTATCACAGATAAAAAAACTAGTATCTGGCAGAAATATCGTTTTTTTCAAGAAAAGATATAATGCGATAATGGTCGAATACGTATTCCACGCTTCGAGACCACTTTTATTTATAGTACGAACGCGAATTTAAAGTTAAATCACGATATCTAAATAACCGATTTAACATTTAACTTTAATAATGAAATACTGGTGCAAACAAAGGTATATTAATTTGTCGGGGGATCCTTAGAGCACAAAAATTGTTACAAACGGCGCTACATAATAATTAATCCCGGTTGCTAACGACCGGTTTTGAACATACATGTAATTATAGTTACGGAAGTTCTCAATAACAATCGCCTGTGAAAAGATATCTTAAAAATAGATCAACTTAGCTTTCGAGACGAGTTACGTACTGTTGTTGGGATTCGTTACATCCTCCAGGTATATTCCAAATTGTAAGTAAGTAAGTAAGAAGAAGAAACGAAGAGCAAAAACTAGCCGGTATCCAAAGATGATAGACTGGCGTCAAGGTTGAAGTCGTCTGATTATCAATAATTTGCAAGATATCACCACCACTGGGAATAATGGACAAAACTTTAATTCATGGGCTAATTTTGTCTCCAGGAAGTAGTTTTAATTTCACCGAGGTGGTAGTTGGCATTGTGCAGTGTACAAAAGCCAAACAAAGAAATGCAGCATTAAATCATGACAGAACTCGTCACTCCTTAAGGCGAGGCTTTACCCGTGCAGAATTGGGCATTAAAGCGGTGTGGTACTAGCGTTGATTGAAATATTTCAATCAACGGTACTAGTCAAATAACTTATAAAATTAAATAAATAAACCCTTAAGTATGACTAGAACTAAGACAGACATGTACAATCTTATCATTACAAAGCTTATGAAATTCTTATTTCTCAAAATTGCTGCATAAACAACGTTTCTCCCATTTTCCTATTATTAAGAGAGCAACTGATAGCATTCCTGTATGCTACACCATCTTATTAGTATATTCATCACTTTTTATTCAGATCGGAACCAAATGTTTTTTTTCCTGATTTTATACCGAAGACTATATATAGTCTTTGTTCTTTTGTTAAAAAATGACAAAAAATATTGTTTAGCTTTGTTAACTTAATTCCATGTATTTCAATGCGTAGAACATTGTAATTCAAACCGTTTCTTCTTATTTTTCAAAATTTCAGCATAAACTACGTTTCCTCCATTTTCCTATTATTAAGAGAGCAACTGATAGCATTCCTGTATTCTACACCATCTGGTTAGTATATTCACGAATTTTTATTCAAATCGGAACCAAAATTTTTTTTCCTGATTTTATACCCAAGACTATAGTCTTTGTTTTTTTGTTTAAAAATGACAAAAAATATTGTGTAGCTTTTTTAACTTAATTCTATGTAATTCAACGCGTAAAACACTGTAGTACAAACCGTTTCTTCTTATTTCTCAAATTGCTGCATAAACTACGTTTCTCCCATTTTCTAATAGACATTTTACCACTTAATTATAATTAACATAAATGGTTTATACCAGATGTCCCAAAAAAGTATGAACATGAGATTGAAATATTAACATGTAAATCCTATGGCCAATGTTAAATGAAAACACTGTATACTAAGTTTTGATGATTAGTCCAATACAAAACAAAAAATGGATTATGCCAAATATTTTTTATTGAAATCTGTTGGTCAGGACTTCCCATAAGGTTTAGTTTTTCAATCGCATTTATGGGATTGGGGTCTAATATTAATCCATGTACATATTCATGTTTTGTGACGTTTAGTATCAACAATTTAGGAAAAAAGGGAGGTTCGATTTCCCCTGGCGTCATGAATTGTTCTGCTTTGTCAATTCTGTATCTTTAAGCCAACATATGCAATAAAACTGCTCCAATTTCTCTTCTTAATGGCTATCGTAATTGTGTTTTACCACATGCACCAGGTTTTATACTAACGTCATAAAAAGAATTTTCCACAATTTGTGCCTACTTCTATATTAATTTTTAAGGTGGATTTACATTTGCAACGACCTGGAAGAAACTGAAATCGAATTTCTAAAACTAATTTATTATAAAATATTGCAACTGCAATATGTTACATAAATTTATATTTCTATAGATATTTTTGGTAGAAATGAAGACTCCGCTATCTGTTATAAGCTTACATACATTTAACTAATTCCATTGCATTCTGCTTTAATTCTGTCAACCAAAGTAAAACAATTACTTTAACTCTTGTTACACCACGAAATTTGAAAAACCAGATTTGTGGCAAACGAATTTGCCGGCTAGCTAGCGGCATGGGGCAGGTTAGAAATTTGTCTCTCACTCACCTTTCGAAGGCTAAAAGTCCATTTCCTAAGTCACGATCGGTGCAGCCAGGCGCCACCCTAATCTTTTCTTTGTTTAGACAAATGCTCACCCAAGACAAGGGAGAAAAGCAAACACTTGTAAAAAAAAAAAAAGAGAAAATGCACACTAACGGTTCACTCTATTAACATTAAGACACCTACAAGTAAGTACACGGAGTAATGCCCGGAGTCCTAAATCTATAATGCAACACAGAAGGGGGGTCCATACAAATGGATCCGCGGATAAATTATTACAATAGGTTTCGCAAACTACTCTACTTTCGCGACCTACCTTAGTTTAAATTCGCGCACACGAATTTGTTCAACGCGACCGCCACTGAAGAAACGAAAAGTACTTACTGTAACTGTCTTCTTTCTTCTAATCCAAAATGCCGAAGTTTATCCATTTATTTCCAAAGTCATCCTCCAGGAACCATAAGTTTTAATCCGAAGTCTTGTTTAACTTGCCCATAATTTGCATGTTTCTTAATTAAAAGTCCGAAGGCACCAGAGATTGCTCACTATCCGCAAAGTGGTTACCTTGATTTCAACATAAATCAACCGATATTCTCTTTTCCGGCTGCAAACGAAAGGTTCTTTTTGTGGATACACATTCAACGTAATTTTCACTCGCGCCTGCGAATTGTTTTCGTATAAACTTGCATTAAACGGCGCTTAAAACGATACTTAGGCGGTTGTTTTAATTTTAATTAAACAACATAAATTCGCACAATTTGGTTACATGTCGCTCGGCGTGAGTTTGCTTAAGAACCAACTAAAAACTAAACTTTCGTTAAGAAAGCGTCACCCCTCTCATTGGTTATTTTCCACACCACCAACGTTACAAAAAATTTACTGCGTTACAATTTTCTTAGAATTAACAAACGAAACCGCTTACCTAGAATCTTTGACCATGGGCGCAAGCCGTGTGTTCTTTCTCTTTTAAACAAACATAACGTTCATCTAGCTGATAACTCCGGCCACACCGACAGTAATTCGTAGAACAAAAACAAAGAAAACCATTGATCCAGCACACCAAACGCAAAACGCGAAGTAGAATTCCAAAAAATCGACTGGTGAGAATTATGAAAGCGGCATTTTCCACAACAACCTAATTGCTCAAACGTGACAATAACATCCTTTATAGATCTGAATTAAGAAAAATATCAAATGACTAAAAACAATATTCCAACTTTGATCCTGAACACACGTGCAATTCGATGTAAATGAAATTTGTTATAAAACTATAGTCTAATTCAATTCAAAAGAGCATAAACGGACCAAACTAATCTGTGCTATAAAAAAAAATTTTTTCACCAAAAAGAGGTGACACTCTATTAATAAAACATATTCTAGTATCTTGAAATATTTTATTTATTTTATTAACCTAAACGCAACACGACTATAGCATCGCTGTATAAAAGGAAAAAATAGTAGATTATTTTACTAGGAGTTAAACAATATAATTATATTTTTAACTCCAAGTGAAATATACTACTTTCTTCAAGCCCTTATTGCTGGCTTTATGTGTTGTTTTCAAATTTTCGAGATTCTCGAGTGTTATAGTGACGTCTTATTTTCAACAAATCAGATTGGTACTTTACTATTACATTTATAATATGACATAAGCGAAGTACCAACTTCTAAATAGTTGTGAAAACAAAAGAACTGTTTTACTTTTAATGTTTAGACAATAAAAGCATTTTTAGCGTCTGCCAGTAGTTCAATAATATGACGTTTTATTGTCACATGAAGAAAAAATCATTTTTTTTTCAAAATGAGCATTATGAAAACGTCAGTCTCAAAATGTGATAGAGCTTCATTTAGCTCAATTATGTTTCAAATATAAGGATTTGGTAGAATGTAAAAATCCAGCAAAAATAGTTTCCAGTCAGAAGGTAAATCAGTGTTAAAGGGTAATCATGTATTACGTATCAAAGTTAGTACTACTGCAGGCTTCAGGATTAATACAAATTCAAAAAGAGTTTAATAGCTGCCAGTCGACGATGATGCCATCAAAGAAAATGGTGATTATGGGGACCATATTGTTGTAAATTCTATGCCACGACTGCCCCAAATAAATAATGTGAATGGTAAGACAATATATATATAAATGGAATAATCATACTCTATATTATATACGTACATATGCAGTTGTAGCTTTTAAAGTGACCGACCAGCAAATGGAAACCGTCACTAATCTTAGCAAACAAAAAATGTACAGATGAGAAAACAACTGTAGAGGTGAAACATCACAACGAGGAAGATCATTCGCGTAAAAACATATTAACAAATGTTATAACCATATTTTTAAAAGTTAAACGACTGTTCACAGTTCGTGAAAGAAGTGTAAAAACTGGCATCGAAAAAGACAAAAACTGGACTTCGTATACTGCCCAGATGCGTGTGGTCACACACCAAAGAATAAAAAACGTTGTGTTAAAGGGAAAGAATCCCCCGCAGTCAAAAAACAAAATACGCTTTTTACTGCAAAATTAAAATATCTAGAGGCAAAATTAAAATTTATAGAAAATGAAGATAATAGGAAGAGAAAAGCCCACGAAAATGAAGAGCAGAGGAAGGAAAAGTTTCAACGAAAAGAAATAGAGTATATTGCCTTAAAAATAGAAGCGTTAAAGCAAAGTATTCAAGAAAATTGAAATAATTAAATATTTTGTATATAATAATAAAAATAATAAAATACAATAAAAAAGATTTTAAGCTCATATTGAGTATTTATTTTTACATAATTACAATATGATTTTAAAATTATTTATAAGCTAAAATGTCGTTGAATAAATACAGCTCTATAATTCTGTCCAATCGGGTGAAATTGTTGTTCATTGTCATCAATCAAATCCGGATCCATTTGAGGTTTTTCTGGTAGCTCAACTTTATTCATTTCCATAGCTAAATTGTGAAGAAGAGCTGTAGCAACTATCACAGTCATCATTGTGTAAAGGTTAATGTTTATGCCGAAAGATAAAATAGGAAATCTCCTTTTCCAAACACCATACTGTTTTTCCACGGCATTCCGGATTCATATCGATGATTCATTGTACAAGCGTTCAGCATGTCCAATTGTTAGTTGTAGGGGCGTTAAAAGATATGGCTCAACTCCATATCCAGCATCACCAATTAGATGATATTTTTCAAATTCTCCATTTAAAAATCTTCTTTTTAAAAGACTGTTAATAAAAATTGTTTTGTCATGTGTAGTACCCGGCCACCTAGCTACTACATTACGAATTTGTAGGTCAGCATCAGAAACAGTCTGAACATTCAATAAATAGAACCCTTTACGATTTTTATAAATACATTTTTTTTCATCGGCTGTAAAAAGTAATTTTAATTTCACGTCTTACTGGTGATAAAGGTAGACACTTACGTGGGGCTAGTATTTTTATATGAGTGCAGTCTATTGCCCCAATTACTCGGAGAAATGCTGCTAAGTTGTAGAATCTTGACTTGAATCTTCAAGTTTCAATGGCGTATTTGGCATATAAATGAAGTCAGGTCTTAATGCGGTAATGACTTCGCCGACTTCTTTTACAATTCGAGACGCAGATGTTTCTGAAACGCCAACTATGTCAGCAGCACTTAAAAGAAAGTATCGTGTTCCATACTAGCCTAACGTTAGCAGCAATTTCGTTTTAGGTCTCGTATCATGAAGATTTTGTCGTCACTTTCACTATTACTACTTTCCCCAAAAGAATCGTCAGTATCAACTCCAAAATACTCCATTTTTATTTTTAACGGTAAACGAAGATATTTTCATTTAGTAAGGCATTTCAACGCTTTTGCCAAAATGGCGTCTGTAGGGCAAACAAACCTTTGTTTTCATTCGAATGTGAATAATTTATGTTGATTTTTTGTACTTTTAGTGGTCGTTTTATTTAAGTTAATTATAGAGTCTGTGAAAGAGCATTTTAACTCAATTTATGCTTAAAATTACAAATAACAGGGATTCTAAAAAACTTAACACTGTCACGATTCCCTCTACTGCCACAGTTCACTACACAACCAAATGCTGGCATTATATTACATTACAAATCAATTAAACGTATAAACTATATTAAAATCCTATAATTCAATAAAAATCCATCTAATTATACGTAAGTTTGCCCTACAGTAGCCATTTTTAAAGGTCTTTGACACCTATCTGACAGTGCATTGAAATGCCTTGTACTTACAGAATGAGGTTGTAGGGGACGAATGAAATAATTTAGGTTAAAGTGACGTTAAGTAGTTTAAAGTAAACAAAAGCGGCACTTTAATTTAAAGTCACTTTAGTCGACTCGCGGACATTATGAAAGCTGTTTATTATTAAAGTAGACTTTAACTTTAAAGTAAGATTTTAAAGTCTGTTATGAAAGCGGCCGTTAAACCTAAACATATCCTAGATTCTGATCTTAATTTGCCAAAGTGTTTTTAACATTTGGTCTGCTAAAGATAGCAAATCAATGGGTTATTTAGAAAAAAAAGTTTTTTGAGTGCTTCTAAGATAGTGAACATGAAGCACTTAAATAGCACTTTTTGAAGGTAGCAGATCATTGAATATCTTAAGAACTACTCCAGCAATTAAATCGTAATTTAAGTGTTTAATTAGCAGTTAATAAGCACTTAATTTCTAATGTATAAAGTTGTTGATCTGCCTCCAGTGGTCTGCTAACTATAAAATCGTAAGGGATTGTGTGCGCGACTTAGGATAGTGGTCGTAAGATATCCATCCAATCTTTAAGAAAAATAAATCTGTAGAAATATAGATTTAGGTGATTTGGGCAGATTATACAGCTTAGAGAATAAGAAAAGAATCTAGAATATTGCAAATGGCACACATGAACATTTTTGAAGTGGAGTGGTGAAGCCTACTTTTCCAATATCGGCATCTGCAATAAAAAACAATCATTGTTGGAATGCAAAAATGTAATCCTTACGCTTTTTTTGATAATCTGAATCGCCTTCATTTTAAATTTTTTAAGAACGAGTTTTACAGATTTTCGTAGGACGAGGTTTACAAAGTTCAATACGTTAATAGAAGGTGAAATTTACAGGAAATTCAGTTTTTAAATAGTTTTTATTATTTCGTTCGCTTAAGTCCAAATTTTTATTTTGGTTTCAATGTTGTCTAAAACATTCAAAATGCTCGTACTCTTATTTTCAAATTTACAGTAGTAGTCCATTAAATTATTTGTTTGTCAATTTTAATTCTTAAAATTATACTGTATATTTCCTTTTAGAACATAAAAAACATAAAGTGGCGTTCAAATATTTTTCTGGCGTCACCATCGTTTATTTTCCGAAATATGTGAACAAATTATGATTCTCTTCCACATTTTGCTTCAAATTAAAACGTGTGTAAGAACTTTCTTCTACGTGAGAGAAGAAGTTGGAAATAATTTTTTTTCGACTACATAGTTTAAATCTAATAAAAGTTTAAATTAAAGATTGTTTGATAAGTAAATGTTATTTCGATTACGCTTATGCCTTTAATTGACAGAAATGGTAGGATTAAACAACAAACGACCCAAATGACCTTTCTTAAGAATTGTTCGTGGTGCTCCATTACCTGGTCTACCCCAAAAATTATCCAATGCTTGAAAATGTCGACGTACATGTTCGACGTCACAAGATTTTGTTTCCTGCAAAAACTAAAATCAATACAATTGGAATCGAAAATGTTTAAAATAAAAAATTATTTATAGACTTTTGAAAACGTAATAACTTTGCGTGTATTAATTTTATAAAATTAATGGTCTCTTGTTTGATCGATAAAAATTGACATCTTATATCGTTCACAATTTATATTTTTATGTGAATATAACTTCACTGACCTTAATACATTTCTTCTTGTTGTCCATTTGCTTAGAGAGTTCTTGTAAGTAATGGCTGTTTGCAAGACGTTTTCTGCACAAAGTTTTTTGTACAATTAAAATTAAACACTAACATTCAATACTTACGGCTCTGGATTCCCTCTGGTTACATCCGTCGTTCCAAGAGGTACCTTAAGAGGTATCGCACGTTGCTTTGCTAAAATTGGAACCAACTCTTCGCATTTAACATCTTTTTTTAAAGGCGAGAGTCTTTTCTTGTTCAGGGCATCTTCAATGCGCGCATTCAAATATCGATCGTAATCTGATAAATGTCGATTCGATTTTCCGTATTCGTATTTATTTTCTTGTTTCGAAGGGTTAGATTCGATTGTTCGTTTAAAATTTTCATATTGTTTGAAGATTTGGTTTCCGTAATTATCATTTTCAGTGGCTAACTTTTTCAAAGTTGTTTCGGTAGACCAACCCTAAAGACACAACATTATTTAATAATAAATTTATAAATTTAAACTAAAAAAATTTTTTAAGCCAAAAGCGTACCAAAGATTTTAAAAAATTTAATCCTATATTCTTTGGTGGTCTCACACAGTTCCACCAGGACCTGGTTTACCCCACGGAGGAGTTTTCAAAAACTTAAAATGTTTTTGTACAGCTTTGCTGATTAAGAAAAATCACTTACCGCACGTTGATGAAATTGTAAGTCGTTTTCTTTTTCGCATTTTTCCCTTAATTTTCTTTCGTTAACTTGAGCATCTAAAAATTTATTAACAATAAAAAGAAATAAATAGCGTGGATTTAAATGTATATTTTATAGGGAACGTTTTAATAGTTACCTAACTCTTTTTTGTATTGTTCCTGTTGGATTTTATCCGTTTTGTAACGCAAAGAATTGTCGACGCATTTCCTTAAATCTTTGTTCCACTGGAAACGTATATCAGGGTCTTCTTTGGTACGAACCCACTTCTGTCCAGTATGAGTGATAGTAGGGGCGCCACCACCTGGACGCCCCCATCCTAAAGAATTAACACATCTTTTCGCTTCCATGTATTCATTGCAAGGAAATATTTCTTCTAGTCTTAAATTTGTAAGAGCCCTTGGTTTTGGTTTACGCCCCCAAGGCCAGTACCGATCGGAAATCTGAAAAATAAAACCGCTTTAAAATTTATAACACAACCATAACATCCACGTTCATTGAAAATACAATAATTCATGTGAATATTTTTTCCCGAAGCCTTAGGATGAAACGTTCCCATTATTAGACAACCGGCATGTACCTACTTTTTCTAGGTGTTCTTGATGTTTCCGAGGCAGAGTAAGTTCTTCATCAACGCGGTTTTGTAAGCCTTCATGAAATTCTACACACTTATTTAATGTCATAGTTTTCTTTTAACTATTTTCAAATTAACAATACGAATCGTGCAGAATTATTCTGCGGAAGGTACGGATTTTCTCTTGCGACTTATTGTTCGTGACGAACTACAACTTACTGAATTCTATTTCTAGTTTTGAATCTTTAAACGGGGCACGTGCACAATCGCATTAAGATAAATTCTTAAACATAAAAATGTTATTGAAATAAATCAATAACTAAACATTATATATAATGATTAGGTATTTACAAAAACGGTTTGTCCCAAATAAATTGCAACAATTTTATTGATTTTGTACAAATTCAAAATTAAAAACTGTAAAATCATGTATGAATCGAACGTTGTAACAATGAAGGAAGATGCATGTTTAAGCAATTTCGTGCCACTAAAATTTTTTAATTCCAGTGCTCTCATTCTTTGAACTGATTTATTGCCATACTCAGAAATCTTTAAAATATAAAATAATTACCAAGTATTTAAGCATTCTATATTAAAGTATTCGTCTTAAAATGTGCGTATTAATTCAATTTACGACCTTAGAATTAAAATTAAATTTTTACTTATATTTTTGTCATTTACTATTCGTCCATACTTTGACTAGTTTTCCATATAATCTTTTATATAAAGAATGTTCTAGCAGTAATTACAATTTATAATCGATGGTTCTAGTATCATTCGGTTGTATTGTTTCCTTTTGTTTTCGTAGCGGGGTTTATGCTTCTCTGCCACATCATTTCAGTATTCTACATAAATTAACATATTTTTAGAATACTGTGGATTTTGGAACATTTGCACAGATTTGGGATTGATGAATAATAGTAATGCCGATAATAATAATAGTAATAATACTTTATTTCTACTATAAAATCATAAGATATGAATATATGATATAGAACCCGTCATTTAAAAATGGGCATTACAGGTTTTTTAAACTTCATTTTGTAAGAACAGTTGCTTCAGTGACTCATTGCCATAAGATCAATATTTTTTGAAATATTAAGGAAAAACAATCAGAATTTTAACAGTTTTATCAATATGGCGACTTTTAGAATTTTATTAAATACATCATTGTCAACATATTGTCCAATTTTAAGATTGCTGTGTAATTAGAAGCAAATAACTCTGTATTAATTAAGGAATCTGTGAATATACATATTATACCCTGGCGCACAGGCAACTATATTTGCAGATGGGTTGTAGTGTAAGAAGGTGTCAATTATTAGTTCTACGGTTTTTCACATCTGGAAGATACGGTGTCTTTGATGTCTAGGGGTGAAACACAGGGTAATAAAAATTTGAAAAAAAAAATTAGAGTGTGGTTGAGATACAATTCGAGATTGGTGTTTTGATTATGAGTAAGAAAAGGAAGGTTTTTCAATGTTAGTGCTAAAATTAGAGCGTTTTGTAAAGTATAGTAAAAGACATTAGGTAATAATGTTTTTAATATTAAAATAATAAAAAATAAATTAATCGAATTTTTGATATGAAAGGATGACGTAGTCTTTATTCGATTTTCGATAGTAATGATTTATGTAATATGTTGTGCATTTAATTACGTGTTTCTTAAATATTTAGTAATTATACTAATTGTTTTAAGACTGACATCTAGTTGATTTTGTGTAAAATAAAGATGTAGCGTGTTAGTGCGCACCTGTGGTTATTTTATATATATTTGATATTACACTGTAGATGTAGTAATTATAACGCATTTACAGCGAACGATAGACTTGAGTATGTATAACATATATTATACTATTATTGGTTTTATGAGATTGCTTTGGTCATTAATATTGAGCAGAAGATTGCATGGCATCTTGGATTTAAGCAATACATAATTCTAATCTAGTGAGACCAATAATAGATGAAGATGTGAATGATTGTCAGTGAGTTGTTTAATATTTTATGACGTTGGAAGCAATATTGTATTTTCAAATATTTCAATAAATTGCATTGTTCAACATGGAACTTAAATATTTATTGTATTCGCTTTCCGATATCTCTTTAGCCTTGTTCTTTGCCCTGTCGTTTCCAAATTGGGCCATCCATGTCCGAGGCTTAGGTTGTCGGTTTTTTGAGCAATAAATGGTTTTACGGTGGTAGGTCGCTAGCAGTTTCCCACCAACCCTCCGCCTTTATCCGGGTTTGGGACCGACAGAGACCTCCAGTGGGCTACTCAATCCACCCCTCAGAGGTCTTAGGCGGAGTTTCACAAAAAGTATGGAAAGGGATCTAACCGGGTCTCAAGCTAAAGTATGGAAAATTATTCGAAATAGGAAAAAGGAAGTGAATGAACTATACCACAAAAATAAAATTAGCAAAGTAGAATGGCAAGACTACTTCTCACACTTGTATAAATCTGAAGAGGACACACAACCATACAACGTGAATACAGCAGAAACAGACGTGGAGATAGTGGAAAAAGGCATTAAACAAGCACTAAAATCATTAAAAACACGAAAAGCCCCTGGAATAGACAATATCACAAATGAACAGCTTAAATATGGAGGGAGCAACTGACAAAGGAACTACAGTTATTGATACAAATAATACTCCGAGAGCAAATCATACCGGAGGAGTGGAAATTAAGTATTACTGTACCTTTATTTAAGAAAGGAGACAAATGTCTTCCAGAAAACTATCGAGGTATCACGTTGTTAAGCACAGTACTAAAAACTACAACAAGAATAATTTTACAGAAGTTAAATAATTATATAACTCTAAACGAAGAACAGTTTGGTTTTAGGACAAATAGGTCAACAACAGATGCAATATTTACACTTAGATAGATATGTGAAAAATCTATTGAATACTCTAAACCCTCTTATATCTGCTTTGTTGATCTATGCAAAGAGTTTGATAGAGTTCAATTAGACGATGTACTGGCAATATTAGAAAGAAAAGAAGTTCCAAAAACTCTCACAAACACAATAAAAACATATATATTAATACAAGAACTAAAATAAAAATGGGAAATTAATATACTGAAGAAATTAAAACCACTAAAGGCATAAGACAAGGAGATTCTCTCAGCCCCATGTTGTTCAACATAGTTATGGATCAAATTATCGATGAATTAAAACCAGCAAAAGGGTACAGGATGGGTGCATCTAACTTAAATATAGTATGTTATGCTGATGAGGGGCTTTAATAGCCGACACTGAAAATAACCTTCAACGACTATTATATAAAATGGTGACAACTGCAAGAAAATGGTATATGGAAGTATCAAAAGAAAAAACAAAATGCATGACAATTTCCCCTGCGCTGTAAGTAACTATTGTAGAACAGGTGATGTCCTTTACTTATTTGGGTGTAAACATATCTAGCGAAAAGAATCTAGTTAAGGAAGTGCAACAACAAACATTTAAGGCCGCAAGACTATCTGAGAACAACAAAAATGTCTACTTTAAGATCAATCACCGGTCATACAGTAAGAGATAGAGTACCGAGTCAGGAAATACGACGACAGTGTGATATACAAGATATTACCAAGTTTATTAAAGACAGACGAAAACAATAGAACCAGCATGTAGAGAGAATGCAGAATATCAGATTGCCGAAAATAGCCAAGGACAAAAAACAACTATTCAAAAACATTTTTACTTGGTTTGTGTATTTTTCATGTTAAGCTGGATCCGTTTGAACAGTATTTGTGCAAAATTCTAAAAAAAAATTATAAAGAGTGTTTGAAAATTGGTATCAAAATCGCCTAAGGTCAATTTTTTCAAATGGAACATACCGATTTTTACGAATGAAATATTTCAGGTGCAGTAGCAAGATCGTATAGAAGTTTTAGGAATCTATACCTGCAGAAGGGAGTACCAAAGGTACACAATTTAATACTAACCTGTTTTAATTGGATTTGAAGATATCCTTGTGTAACATCTAGAGTGCTGGAATAATGAGTACCCGCTAATTTTACAGTTTGCTCTTTCAAAGTTGGTACTTCGTAATATTGTATTTTAAGGTATTTATTGAGATCTGATAGATCTAAACAAATTCGAAGTTGTTCATTGGGTTTCCTTACTATGACAATTGTATTTACCCAATATGCACTTTCGTCGCATATTTTAATTATATTCTGTTTTTAAAGGTTTTGTAATGACTCTGGCAATTTATCGCTTATAGCAAATGGAATTTTTCTAACTAGGTGTACTACAGGTTGTAGACCTTTTTAACTCTATGTGATATAATATTTTTGGACATCATACCTTTAAATAAACATACATAATTGTCTAGTAACGTGTTAACATCATGACTAATTACGTTAGTACCTAATACTTACTGATTTTGTCTCGATTGGTTTGGTACTGTTTTCAATAAGGTCTGTTTTATAACTAATCCTAATTGTACACATGCCTGAAGACCTAGCAAGGATTTTACTGAAATCACACTTTATTAATTTCAAAACACTCACAGGTTCAATTTAAAATCAATTGTTTGATCGTTAATTTTTAAGCTTGCAAACCATGATTCCTCTGAAACCCTCTTTAACTTATAGATACGTTGCTTCTAGAATTTCAGTTTTCAAACAGGTTACCTCTGCCATCACTATAATTATTTTAGCGAATTTTTTAAATCGTTTTTTTGGCGACTGCTCCATGTGAACAAGACCAGCGGTGGTTCTAAAGTGCTTTATTAAATGATATAACTATGTATATTATATAATTTAATTTAGTTTATTTGTCTTATATTACATTGACAAATAATTCAGTTTTGCTTTACAAATTTACAATTCTTAAAATAACAAAATAGACAAAAAAGTAGATGTTCAAAATGTTCACCGTGAACGTCTTGGTCAACAAAACTTATTTTGCTCACTTTCTTATCATCAATAGCTAAATGACAAATAAGTTTCGTTAACCACGACGTTCACGGTGAACATTTTGAACATTTACTTCATTCCTATTTATAGTTTGGTTTTTGTTTTTACATTTAATTACATTTTGTATTAGATTTTAGATTTTGAGTGTATTGAAGCATGTTTTGGAATAAATTAAAAACAATAACATTTTTGAATAGAAAATAAAAAGACCTTTTAAACGACACACAAGAAGCCTATACTTCCAATTTAAAGATTTAGTAGTTGCACCTGTCATTCGAAGGGGTTAACAGTAGCGATCACATTTTCAAGTTGAAGAATGTCAATTTATAATTTAAATCTGTACAGTAATGTACAGTAACCGAAATATAATGAATTTATTCAATTTGTTTTCAACACTGCATACATGTAATCACAACTATTCCTCACGATTTATTTTCAATTCTTGTTCTTTTATTTCTTATCTCTAGCTTGCACTTGCATCGTTATCTAGTCGAAAACTCCGGCTTCACTTTTACGTCCTTATATTCCTATCCCGTAAGTCGTTTTTAATATGCAACTCTATAAGAATCTTAATTTACAATAACTAACTTAAATTTTTTATACCAAACGGCGTATTTACAGAAAACTAAAACCACCCAATTTTTTCACTAATTAGTTTTATTCTTCCACTTGATCCACTTATTCACTGCTAGCAAACATTATATAAGATATGTGTGTTGGCTATACTACAATAATAATCGACATGGTATTCCAAACACATCTACATGCCTTCCAAGTAGAGCAGCCTACGGAAAAAAATTTACACTCTCCAATTCTAGTGAGATAAGTATGGTTTTAGGATTATTTATGTTAATAGGCATAAAATCATTACCTTTATACAGGGATTCTTGGAGTTCATGTCTAAACATTTATGACTCTTATATCAGTCAGTGTATGACTCTGAATTGATTTACTTGGCTACTATCTCATCTCCACTTTAATGATAATTAACTAATGCCTTCCCGAAATCAGTCAAATCATGAAAAATCTAGAAAAACTGTCACAACATTTTGAATAGTTTTTGATGAGTTTTGAGTTATTGATGAACCCATGACAGATTCAAAGGGAGGAATTTCCTAAAACAATATATGTCCAAAAATCAATAAAGAGAGGCTACAAAATATGATATTTAGCCTACAAATCTTATATTTATACAGATTTATTATTTACACTGGGAAAACTTAAAAATTATTTATTAATTTAAAATTACTCATTGTTACATGTGGTACTGTAAACCTCACAAATAAAAATCCCAAATAATGAAATAATAAGCGTCCGCAAAAAGAAAAAAATTGGAAATGTGATTGAAGTTCCTTGTTCACAAGTTTTGGTAGAGTAAACAAAACATGGGTTGTTGACAAATTGATCAATTGAAATCTTATTTTGAAATTGAACGTAAAAGTCACAAATGGTGCACCGTATATTTTTTCATTTTCTTGAGTGTGTTTCTTGTAAATGCATACATTTTATATACATTTGTTGGACTCGCTGCTCTCACAAGGATTTTTAAAGACAAGTTGTAGATACCTTAAAAATTTGCGTCCTTAAGAAACCGAAAAAATTCTGAATATTCTAAAATTAGCTTAAAATAAACGTAAGTGAATCTAACAAGTTTTCGCATCAGCCGCAGAAAGCAGAAGGTGCTATGGATGATGTAGTACCGCTAAGAACCAGATTCAAACACATCTGGCATGTAATTACTTTTTGCAGAATTCTCTTGTGCGTATCGAAAACTAAAACTTGTTTCCATAATTTTCGTTTGAAAGTAAGTACATTTTTTTCAAAATTTACATATAGAATAACCTACAAATAATAAATTGTTTCAAGCATAGTAGTATAATCAAAAGTAGAATATTTCTCAAAATATTTTCATTAAATACAACTGTATGTTGAAGAGATTTTCCTTCCGTAAAATTTGGTCAAAAACAAATTTTCCAGGACCGTACTACAGGCTAACTGGATTCCTTTAAGGAAGGTGAATGTAAAAAGGAAGAAAGTGGTTTGTTCCTTTTTACATTCACCTTCCTTAAAGGGATCCAGTTAGCCTGTAGTACGATCCTGGAAAATTTATTTTTGATTAAACACAACTTTACTCACAATATGTGTCCATAAACTTTTAGCATTGATTATAAAGTTACTGGAAGATGAGCAACGGTAAGTTGCTTCTCCCTCCAGAAACCAGATCCTCTTTAACCCACGGTCCAGAAACTATACTCGTAAATTGTGGTGCCACGGCTGTTATTGGTGTTAACTTCTACAAACTATTCAAGGCCGCAATTTCGTTTAAGAATGTTAAGGTAGGCTCCGGTTGTTTCTGCACTGCACGCATTTTTATTTGCTCTCCTATTAAATTAAAAAACTCGCAAAATTATCGTGCCTCAATATAGATGTAGATTTATAAATTACTTTTTAATTTTGTTTCAAAACTTTAATATTGATTCAATGCTTTAATAAAACAACACTGTAATTTTATTTACGTTTTTACTTACATAAACAATTTATTTGTCTAAACAATATTTACTTATCATTGCATTCAAAATTACGTCGTTTTTCTCCGAAATCAATGGTACGACTGTTTTCAATTTCTAATTTGATTTTTGCTTTTTTTCTCACATATTATCGGGTCCTATGGAAGAAGTTATTCTTATTATTCTTATGCAAATTACATAAAATAACGTGTGGGATTAAACAGACACAGGGGATTCGGACTCGAGAAAAGAAAGACGAAAGAAGAGTTATTTAATGCATTCAGAAGAAGTAAAAAGATGGGTAGATCGCCAGAGAAAGACCGTAAAAATGAAGAGAAAAGTAAAAAAAAGTACGTGGGAGGCAAAAGAAGATGAAATACGAGATGTATGTATGAGATGCTAAGAGAAATTAAGTTAATAAAATAAACCAAGAAAGAACGAAAGGGAAATAAAGGAATTAGGAGCGGAAATGAAGACAATGAATGAGAAATAGGAAAATAAGTGCAAGAAATTAGAGGAAAAGATGGAAAACTTAGAAAAAAAGTGGAAAACATAGAGAAAGAAAAGAGGAGAAAAATTTAGTAGTGAAAGCGTTGGAAGTAAACGGAAACTACCAAGAAATAAAGATTCAAGTGCAAGATATGTTAAGGGGTTGGAAGAAAAAGTGGAAGAAGCTAGAGAGATAAAGAAGAGAATAGTATTAATAAAGGTAAAAAAGGAAAGAGGAAAGAGATATAAAAACAAATATAAGGTTAGAGGCCAAAAAATATGGAAAGGGAGGGGAAATAAAGTGATTCCTAAAAATGTGGGTGGAAGGAGAAGGACGAAGGGACAGGGAAAAAACAGGATATTATTTTGGAATGTTGCAGGAATAAAAAACAGAAGAAGAGAATTTTGGAATTATATTAGGTATTTTAAAATGATGGGGCAGGTGGAAACCTGGATGGTAGAGAAAGATTGGCAAGAGTGGAAAGACAAGATGCCTGAAGAATTTATATGGAACATACAGTTCGCGAAAAAACAGAGAAGAAGGAAAGAGCAAAGTAATGAAAAAGAGAGATGGAAAAAAACTAATAATAGGAAGCAATTTCAATGCAAGGATAGGAGAGGAAGGAGGTATGATGGTAAATGGCCGGGTAAAGAAAAGAGTATCAATAGATAAAATAATAAATGGGCAAGAAAAAAATTGGTAGAATTTTGGGAGGAAAAAGGATGAACAATATTAAACGGAAACATGGAGGATAGAGGGAAAGGGAATATACGTTTATTGGAGAAAGAGGAGAGTCGGTAATAGACTATGTAATTACAAATGAAAGAAGTATATAAGACATAGCAAAGTTCAAAATTGGTGAAAGTGTAGACTCTGATCATCAAACGTTAGAAGTGACCTTGGTGGGAGAAGAAAATGATACAGAAGAAAAAGGAGAAGAGTGGAAAGAAATGAAGGTATGGACGGATGAAAATATAGAAAGATACAAGGAAAAGATGGGGAAAGAACAAAATTCAGAAGGAGGAATTGAGGAGGAGATAAACAAGATAATAAAAAAATATAGGAAGCAACAGAAAAGAGAAAGTATAGAGTGAGAACAGGAAATTTGGAGAGACAAAATGAATGGTGAAATGCGAGTGCCAGAAAGCAAAGATAGCAATGAGGAGAGGGAAAAGAAAATGGAAAAATGGCAATTGAAGAAAATTAGGATGAAATTTAAAGAAGAATGCAGAAAGGAAAAGAAGAATTCATAATGAGGTTAGAAAGTGAGATCGAGGAAGAAAACGAAGGACAAGTTTGGAAGTTCGTGAGAAGAAGGAAGAAAGAAAAAGATGATAAAAGGCAAAATAAGAAAATAAGAGAAGGAGGGATTAAAAGGAGGAGATGGAAAAACCGATAAATAAGATTAAAAAGGAAAGGCTGGTGGCACAGATGGAACACAGGGGAGCAGTGGAAATACACAGGGGAAAACATGAGAGAAAGATTAAGAGGAATATTTGAAAAAATATGGAAAGGAGAAGGGTTACCAGAAAAATGGAGAGAAGCCATAATATGCCCAATATACAAAGTGGAAGATAGGAAAGAAGAAAGAAAAAAAGAAGAAAAATGTTTGCATATTTTTAGATTTAAGGTTAACTTTTGATAAGGTGGAAAAGGGATTGTTGTGAGAAATTGTGAAAGAGGCTGGAATAAGCAAAGATTTAATAGATGCAATAGAAGAAATATACAAAGAAACAAGGTGCAGAGAGTACAAGTGCAAGAGTAGGGGAAAAGCTGGGAAGAGAGTTTGGGATAGAGAAAAGGTTGAAACAGGGATGTTGACTGAGCCTTGGTTTATTTTCTTTGTATGTAAGAGACTTACAGGAAGAAATTAAAGGACAGTAGGTAGGAGGGATAGTGGTGGGAAGAAGAAAAGTGTGAGTTCTAGCCTACGCAGATGATATGGCGGTCTTGGCAAAAACAGAAGAGGAAATGAAAGGAATGACAAAAGTGATAAATAGATATTTGGAAAAAAAGAAATTAGAATTAAATGTAGAAAAACAAAAATTATGGATTTATTAAGGTTGCAGAAATATTTCAGCCAAATTTTTGAACGTTTCGCTTTTTTTTTAATAAAAGCTTCATCAGTATACATAATAAAATATAAATACATATATAACAGTTACACAGAGACATAATTATTAGATTTTACAATACATTTTTATATATTAAACATACTTATTTAAAGTACACACAAACAATAGCCCGACTTTTACGTATACATAAAAAATTAAGGAGTTTAAGAAGAAAAAAGGTAAAATAAAAGGAGGGAAATGGAAGTGGAGAAAGGAAAAGATAAAAATGGCGGACAAGCATAAATACCTAGGGTATATGGCGAGGTACGACAATAAAGACGAAGACTAGATTAAGGAACCAGAGAAAAAAGAAAATAAAATAATAAGGGAGGTATGGGGTATAGGCGAAAGAATATTTGTAAAAGATTTGGAGAAAAGAAAATGGATATTTGAGAGAATAGTAAAAGGTGTGTGTGTTGATGTACGGAGCAGAGGTGTGGGAATGAAGAGAATGGGAGAAACTGAAGAAGATACAGGAAAGGTATTGGAAGTGGACACTAGGTTTGGAGAAGGAAACACCAGGTTATATAGTCGAAGAAGAATGTAAACTGGAAAAATAAGGATACAGACAGGAAAAAGGGCAATACGGTATACATTTAATTTTTAATCTCATATTTTAGATATTCTTGGCCTTTAGTTTTTTATTTATGCCAAGTAATTTCGCTTTATCTTCTTTACACTTAACTGTTAACTGTATTCTCGGTTTTGGTGAAGGCATATCTACAATCCTACTGCTAATATCAGAATCACATGAATCATTTTGTTATGATGCTCTAAATTTATGCGGTGCAGGATTATCCGAATCTAATAAAGGTAAGGTACGTTTTGCTGTAGAACGTCTGTACTCCGCTCGGACCAGCAATAAATCTAGGCGAAGTTGATTCTGAGAAAAAAAAATTGACGTCAATTCACTGATAACAAGTGAGGGTCAATTGTATTTAATTTTAAATATTATTTTAAAAATTTAATTCTCATTAATTACACACAACTTTTAGTACATTGTAATCAAACAACAAATAAGTTGTTAATGGACTATTAAATTTGTTTTGTATTTTTGTTTTTGGGCCAAAACTTACCGTTGGATAAATTAAAAATCAGAAATTATAAGCGATCAATTTTCAAACGGAAGTTAATAAAACACGCGACGAATGTATGTGAATCACTTCAAAAGAGGGCATAATTATTTATCTTATCAATTTGAAATTAAAAAAAAAACTATATAAAGATAAGTTAATACACAAAACTATTTCAGGAGGTAAATAAAAATAATATTAATTTGCTTTGTAAGTACATACCTTCTGTTTCGAATTTTACCGGCACTGCATTTTTATGTAATTGTTTTCTTTTATTGTTTATAATTATGTCCGACTTTAAGAAATGTTTGCCACAAACTTATTTCCTATATCGTCAATATTTTTACAAGGGCAATAACAATGTTCCTACAATTTTTTTGTTACTCGCTGGGGCGATGTGCACTTTAGCCATTGTCATAACAAGTCACTTCCAGACACACGTATAAACTTGGAGCGGACGGTGACGTTAATTCAACGCGCACTAGAAAGCAACTAAAAATATTTCGCTGAAAATTGTCAGTGGAGCCATCTACAAATCGGTGAAATTGTCGGTTACATTTTCCCCATATGCGTTGCGCATCTTTAGTAACTTTATACTCAATGCTTTTAGCATTTGATCGTCATTAGTTTTCGATACACAAGTAGTTTACGCTCGTCGTGACACATCCTGTATATTTTTCAAAATTTTTTTTATTAACAACGCGCATTCAATATGTATCTTATATATTGTTTTGAATTATGTTACATATGGCTCTTCATAGTTCTGCTACAATATTTATGGTTAATTATGACACGAATTCTTATTGAAAAGAATCTTAAAAATTGTATATTTTGCATATACATTAATTTTCATAAGTAGTAGAAAAAATATCCAAAGGAAAACAAATTTGTTTATTAATATTAGAAATCCATTAATAAAAAAACGTAGTCACTTTTATTGAATAATATTTAAATGCCCGTGTAATTGTCGTTTCTTTATGTTAATTTTATATTCTTTTTAAATTATGATGGAAGAAACATAACTATTTATTAACTTTTTGGGTTTATTAATTTACAACACATTAATTACACGTAACAAAAATAATTTAATTATTGCTTCTCACTTAATTTGTTTTTTTATTTAATTTAGGTGCCTGCTTGTTGATGGTAATCACGTTAATAACCCGATTTACTTCAAGTGCAACACGCTGGAATGTAATATGGGATGTTTAACCACGTAGTAAAATTTTCATTTTAGGTCGTATACGTTATGTTAGTGTAAGCGTTGTTATAAAATTGCCTTTGAATAATTGTATATGCGCTCGTGGTGTTCTCTAGAGTTTTAACAAAACCAAATTGACATTAATATTCCTCATCCATACTGTTTTCTACTACTTTACAACGTTGTTGGTTTTTTTTTGACTAGTTTGTAAAGGATTTCGTGGGAAATGGTTGTTCACGGTAATTGAGGTAACTGTAATATTGTTAGGAATGATATAAATTGTATTTTATTGCAATCGTTTAGAAATAACTAACTACTGAAATCTTTTCCCAAGAGAACCTATAATAGGACTTTACAACATGCCGTATAACCAAAACAATTAGAATTATAGCTACATTAATGATATATGTATTTTATACTAAGAAATTAAATTGTTAGCACTATAATAATGCCGCAATGCAGAAACGTATTACAAACACAATATTTTTTCCGAAATGGACATACGAAACTAAAACGACCAAAATAAATCTAAAGTATACTGGATTAAAAATAAATGAATGAAAATGTTAATTGAAAAATCTGTTTTTCAAAAAAATAAAAGATTTTCTATAAGTATGTCATTTTATTTACAATCTTTCAACGACTGCGTTTCGAAAAATTAAAATAACAATAAAAATGTATTGTTAAATAACATTAATTAGAAGTGAGTTTGCATGTCTAATCAAATTGTATAAAAATAACACGAATTCCTCAATTACACGTACAACAAAACGGAATTTCTTGTATTCAATGACTTCACTTTTTTAGAAGAATTTAGAAAATTTTAAATATTCTGTTCAGGCTAATTTAAGTGAAGTTCAAATTTACTAAGTGGAAGTTGTGACTTCGTAAATGTATTGGAGTTTAAAAATTTGAAAAATTACTAAATAAATAAACTAAATAATAATAAATAGTATATAAATATTTAGTAAAAGTTCCAGTTCTATTTTGCATTAAATTACATAAATATTTATATTTTAATAATTCAAACAGAAACGATTGACGTAAAGTCTAGACAAGAAAATAAGCATTGCATTTTCTCTACACACAACGAGAGACAATCTACAAGAATTTTGAATTTTCTTAAAATAACAACTACTTTAGAGTGAGTAAAATGAGATAATGATAATTTATCAAATTTTAAATCAATGCGTTAAAATTTAAAACAACACCTTAGTTATCTTTTCAATCTATAATCATTTTCACAATTTCAAAATGGCCAACTGCAGTATCCTTTTACGAAGCAAAGGCGACTATCGGCAAAATAGGGATCTACACGAAGATGAGAAAAAAGAACACAAGAAATTCATCAACATTACAAGAGATGCAACATTTTGGTGAAATAGGATAACAACTTGGTAACAATTTTAAGTTTTGCAAACTTAAAATTTTAGAAAAATTAAAAATTAAAACAATATGTAACATAAAAGTTCCTCCCATTTTGTTGCATATATAAGCGGCTTCTATTCATAATACTTCTTTGTACATCTTACAGCATTTCGGGTGTTATTTCATCGTATTCTGACCGTTGTGCACATTAGTTTTCACTGAAAGCATCTCTTTAGATTTTAAATAATAAATAACTAATTTATCAGTAACTTTAGCGCAATACTTGTGTTATAATTTTTTAAAAATATTTATCAAAGAATCACTTTAATCTAAAAAATACTAAATGATTCATTTAAAAAAATAAAGTTAATGTAATTTCTGCTTAAACCGGAAGTCAGCCATTTTGTGCAAAGTTTGGAAAATACTCATCTTGTATACTTGTAAAACTTTTTTTAATAAATTTTTTGTCTATCATAGATAATAAAAGAGTAAATCAAGTGGCCCTGAATTTACAATCAACCTGTATATCAAATACAAAGTATACATTATTAGCTAACGTATTATTTCAAAGAGAGTCGTTTTGTATGTTACTAACAAAGATAACATCAGCAATATCACGTTTCCTTGTACGAACAGTTTTGATACCAACTTAACGTAAATGTTAAATGATAATATGTCAATGCCGTTTGCAAATAAAAGACCACATTAGAACCCCGCGCGCATGCACAACCTCAATCAACAATAAGTAAATAACGAAAGGTTGGTATCAGTGCCCATATTAATGGTTTACATTACCGAAGACGGTCATTTCGTGATTTAATGCTTAAACGACGTCATCGGGATAAGTTAAACGAATTGACTTAATACAATATTGTTTCTTGTGAAGTTGGTTATTACTTGGAGCATAGCAATATTTATTTACTGAATATGTTTTGACAACTGACATCCACACAAACAAAAAACTAGGTACATATTACAAAACGCCTACTAGTTTTATGAGTTTGATTCAAAATAGTACTTACGGAAGTTGTCATTTAATATTGGAAATGACTAATTTTCAAAAAATATATTATACACTTTAAGAAAAAATAGTACATATTTATTACTTGGACTTGGTGTAGAAGGTTCTATTTGTGTTTCGCTCACATTCCACGTCTCGTAGGTAATATAATATAGGAGGTGATTCCTCATCAATAAAATTAAGAGTATTCTTACTTCTAAATTTTTTAAACTCACCCCTTGCTGAATTACGCGCTATCAAAGGAGTTGATTAAAATTGGGTTTGTAATTTTTGTCTTGAAAATAGGTGAAATCTTATATGTGACACACTTATAAAAATCTATTTTTTAAATATTTTTTACATTTTCAGGGTTGTAGGGAAGTAAAATTAACAACTCTCCTTAATATTTTTCTTAAAACTTTTTATGTGCTAGAATTTTAAAATTGAAAAACGTGCATTACATTTAGAAACCTTTTTGAAACCTTTGGTTTTTCCTCTAAAGTTGATGGCAATCAAGTAAAAAAATAAAATGCATTGAAATATTATGTATGAACACCTTTTACGCAAGAAGATACATTTACAGAGTAGTTTGTTTTTAGTTTCTCTAGTGACGTTCGAGTGGGATTTGTATAAATATTTTTGAGCAAAAAATAGCACGCCACTACGTAAAATAAAGATTAATTTTGAACTTCGGATTTACTCATGTGCGAAAATGGTTCCTTGTTTTTTGTCCGAGGTATAACTTAACAGAGGGTGAGTTTATGAAAGAATTTTATAGGAATGTTCCTACTTAATTTTTGATGATGAGTCACTTCCTAAATAAATCAGTAATTTTGATGACTGATTTCATATAATTCTACTTATTTAACTCCACATCGCCCAAATACGCAATAATAAAATTACGTTTTAAAAAAAAATGGTTCAAACAAAAGCTATAGACAATAAAATTTTCAACAACTTTTCTCCCTCAACTTCTTTTTTGTAAAATTGATATTGGTGGACATATTGTTACACCAATTATTGGCACATGATTGTTATATCTCGGTAATTACTTATCGGATCAAACATTGTTTATACAAAAGATGTGTATAATTAAATTATAAACAACTTTTATTTGAAATAAAAAATGTAAAACAAATATTTTTCGAATTTTTTAAAAATTCGAGGATAACGACCCTTTTGACTACATAGATTATGCCCAAAGTCTAATCAAATCTTTGGAATTATAAATAAAGTCCTTGTACAAAGCTTCATAAAAATGGGACGGTTGGTTTTTTTGATTTCTTATTTACATACGGACGGACGGCCGACCGGCAGACCGTCGGGCATACCATTTTTTTGCTTTATTATAACGTACTAACTCTAATTCGACAAAAAAAGTAAAAAAAAAGGGGTGTTAAATTTTCGGTTTGGAAATCGTCGCATAACTTCCCATTTCATTGCATTAGATGTGGAGTAAAATGAGTATTCAAAGTAAATTCAATATCCTCAATTCTTTTTCAACTTTTACTCAATCGATAAAATGTATCGTGTTGTCTATCATCCTTTTTTAGGTGAAAACCCCAAACAATGTAGCAATATCGGCCTACTTAAGCTATACTCACGTTATTTAAGGATTGAATTTGGCTTGTAACAATGTGAAGAAAAATTTAATGAACCAAAGAATAAAATTTTTTTTGTACATTTGAACTATTTTAACAATAATTTACTTCAAAATGTAAACACAGTTTTTTTTCTTTAATTTTGACGTAAAATTACTCAATTAAAGTTGAATTTGTACTTTTATGATTTAGGAATAAAGTTCTTTTTCATATCTGGTGATGGAGAAGAGAAATTCAAGAATACTTATTTTGCTAGTTTTCTTTCTCTCAGTTAAGCCACTGAAACTCAGAGAGAATTCTGTAAGAAAAGGCATTCCAAAAACACTTTGAAGAACAGATCAAAGCGAACGACACGAACTTAAGAGTTTAAAAAACAAAATCCGAGGTCTCTATAAGAGATCTCCGAGACATGTTGACTTTCGCAAACACATTTTGAGTGAGTGTGTAAAATGCATCAGTATGTCAAACCTATGTTTATTGGGTAATATTGTTTAAACCAAAGAGGGAATATAACAGGTTGAAAACTACGGGGATTGCTTTATGCTGATTTTGAAATGTAACAAGGAGATGCGAACCGACGGATGCACTCCAACTTATCATTTTCAAGAATATTTCGTGAACAGCGTCTTCTTCACATGACAGGGATTAATGCAACTCGAATTCAACTTTTTTTGCGTTTCAAAAAAACTTAGTGTTGCTTCGTAATTTGATTTGGTTCCCTTCTAAAAATAAACAAAACTGTTTTTCGGCGTTAGACTCATTAAAGAGGTTTATACTATGTTCCAAATAGTGTCTGAATTCTGGTAGCTGCGCTTTATTCAAAAGCGGAAAAATGAAACTATAAAAACAATAATAACTGATAGATGAGTCTAAAACAACTTTGAACCCGGTATATTGCTAAGTTAGTGCGGTTAATAACATCAGATAAACTGTGTAATAAATGGTGAGAGAAAGATGAACAACAAGTAGACAAAACGTTGAACGCTGTTGCTTCTGAGGTAGTTCCAACATTGTTAATAAAAATTAGCACATCAAAAACAAAATCAGAAACCATTATATAAGTAACAGACATAATACGACATAAATAAATAAAATCGCCATACACACTCACAGGATACAGAAGAAGAGCACATTTCCAAGTTAATCTTTAATGATACACATCTGGATTTCCAGAAATACCTAGCGCTTATTGCAAAATTATATACGGCTCGACCTACTGCCTTGATTGACAACGTCATTCAGTACGCTGGCTGCATCAACAGAAAAACAATAATTGAATAAGAAAATTTGAATTTGCTATTTAACAAAATTATTGAAACAGTAAATACTCGAAAACAGAAGACGATAAAAGTTATTCTTGAAGTCAAAAAAAATCTAAACTAAGATTTACTATCACTTTGTATGAACAATAATTAGTATATTAAACAATTTATAAATGTTACTTAAGTATGTCCAAAAATATCTCCTTTACAAAATACTTTACTGATTTTTCAGTCTCCATGATGCGCATAACGGGGTTGCTTCTACCCATATTTGTGAAGACCTTTGGAAGACGAAACAGCCAATGGGTACGTTTCTTACGTGAATTTGACGGCATAATAAACAAATCCAACTTTGCCAATAGATTAGCGTTATCTGTGACCGTTCCAAATACTATGCAAAAACATTACACACTATAATTATACAGGGCGTAACACGTAGAGTTTTGGCTAGAACTTATGAAAGACAAAATTTCATCAGAGTTTTGAGTTTACAGCAGTAATAACAATAATAATAATAATAATAATAATAATAAGCTTTCAGGCGGTAATTTGTGTTCGGCAATAAATACCTGGGCCGTCCCGGTATTGACGTATTCATTTGGAATTGTGAAGTGGTCCGACACTGATCTTGATGAACTAGATAGAACAACAAGGCGATTACTAACAAAATTTAGGAGCCTGCACCCAAACTCCTCAGTGAGAAGGTTGTACTTGCCGAGAAGTGAAGATGGAAGAGGATTGCTTAATATTAAGTATCTGTGCTTAAATCAAGAAAATAACATGAGACGTTACTTCCATTCAACTAACAGCGATTTGATGCAGTTAGTGGTTCAATCAGATAAGGGTTTTACTCCACTAAATCTTGCACAGCGTATGCGGCAAGATGAACTACCAACAAGAACTGAAAATATTAACGCTTGGCAAGAACAATCGATGCATGGTAGATACCCCAAACTGATAAAAATGGATAACGTAGATAAATTATCATCGCTTAGGTGGCTTAGTGATCCACAGTTATACCCGGAGACAGAAGGCTTCCTTATTGCAATACAGGACCGGGTAATTCGAACACGTAATTACGAAAAACATTGTTTAAAGCTAAATATAGAAGATAAATGTAGAAAATGTGGAGCTGTCGGAGAAACCATCGAACATATCACAGCAGGATGTCCAGCTCTAGCTGATAAGGCATACCTTGGCCGGCACAACCAACTAGCCAAAATAATCCACCAAACAACTTGCACTTAAACATGGACTTCTAGAAACTACACCCCCTCCTTACTATAAATATGAGCCGATGCCAATTCTTGAAACACCGGACCACTTATTATATTGGGACAGAGTCATAACAACTGATAGAACAGTTGACTATAACAGACCGGATATTGTGTTTATTGATAAGAAAGAAGTAACAGGCACCATTATTGACATCGCGGTACCTTTTCACACAATATTATGAAGACTGAACAAGAGAAAGTCACAAAATATGAAAATTTGGCGTATGACCTAAAAAGGCAATTGAAACTGAGAAATGTGACAATTCTTCCTTTTGTGATCTCGGTTGAGGTATCCTAAGCAAAGGTTTCCTGAATAACTTAAATAACATCGGACTACCCAATAAAATCGTTAATGTGGGGCAGCGTGCCATAATACTGCAAACTTGCCACATAGTCCGAAAATTTTTAGGCTAGCAAGAGGAGTTGAATTACTTTCTTACTAGTAATAAAACCGTAACCAACATTAAAAGTTGAGAATAAGGGAATAATAATAATAATAAGAAAAATGCCAACAGTTAACTGTAACGGCATGTGTGTGTTAAAGTGCAAAGCGCTATCTAAGCAATAGCTTTAATGCTTGTAACACACGTTGCCGATAAAGCCAAGATAACTTGTACAGAAGTACACACGCAACAAAAGAACACCTGATGCAGCATTTCGCTCTTATTGTGAGCTCATCAGAGGTGTATACTTAAGTGCGGTATACGACTGTACAAGACGGCGGTTGGTCTTTTAAGCTCTATAGTTAACTGTTGGCATTTTTCTTAGTTTATACTATTCATACGTGTCAATGTTTACACGAGATGTCACAAGACACACATTTTACTTAATAATAATAATAATAATAATAATGGGAATCTGTATCCGGAAACGGAAGGTTTTATGTTAGCCATACAAGATCAAGTGATTAAAACGAATAACTATAAGAAATAAATTATAAAAGAGAACATCGTGACAGACCTCTGTAGAAAATGTACAAAAGCTAGTGAGACGATCCATTATGTAAAAGGAGGCTGTCAGACAATAGCACAAAAAGAATATAAACATAGGCATGACGATGTGGGTAAGATCTTCCACCAAGAATTGGCTTCCAATATGAACCCAACAACATCCTTGAAAGTGATGATTATGAAATATATTGGGACAGAAGCATAATAACTGATAAGAACATTACACACAACCGACCTGACATTACCCTTTGGAAGAAAAAAAAGAATCAAGTAATACTGATAGATATAGCAGTGACAAACGATACCAATATCCAACATGGGAACAATCCCCAAATCTCTATTTAGATCACTAAAAATACTAGAGGTGAAGCCGTACATTTTTCAAACAATGCAAAAGACAGTAATCCTTAACACGTGTTATATAGTACGTAGATTCCTATATTCTGAATAATAGAAAAGAGATAAACATTTGGTTAAGACAATTTTTATACTCTCCAACCAAATTATACCGGCTTAGGCCGTGCATACCTGAAAATAATAATAATAATAATTACTTGCCTCGGACGTAGACTAATCACACACACACAAAAAAGAATCACACCAATCAATAAACCTGCTTGACAAAAACGGTTGGAGGGTCAAATTATGGAACTCCGCTGTGAACTAGGTAGACTAACACAATACATAAAACATAACACATCACCAAAATTACTGAAACATTTGCATAAAACATTTAAGAAAATAAAAACACACACTAAACACGAACAACACAACCAACATATCACAGAATATATAGACACCCTTAAACAAAAACTCGCAGCCAAAGCACAAAGACTACACAGATACAAAACATGCACACTACGCAAGCCACAAAATGCACTATTTACAAAGAACGAAAAAATTTCTACAAAACTTTAAAATCAGACACAATTCAGACACAAAATAATGGTACACCAACACAAGAACAACTTACAGATTACTGGACCGCTCTGTGGTCTAAGCTGCTACCACATAATAAAAATGATAAATTGGATCAGGGAAGAGGAACAGAACACATAATACATACTCCAAATGACATTTACAAACATATCACCACAGGAACTCACAGACGTAATAAATAAAACACAAAATTGGAAAGCACCGGGGGTAGACGGAATTCAGAATTTCTGGTATAAGAAATTTTCCTGTCTACACCCGATGTTAGCCAAAAACATCACACATACACTATACAATCCACAACACCTACATTTCTAACACAAAGCACTACATACATGAAACCCAAATCTACAAATACACACAACCCAGCACACTACAGACCCATCACATGTCTACCAACACTTTACAAAATAATCACATCATGCATCACAAACAAAATATATACACATATAACACAACACAACATACTTACAGAACGACAAAAAGGCTGCCGCAGGGGTCACAAGGGTTGCAAGGAACAAGTTCTGATAGACTCAGTAATTCTTGGGCAGTCACTCAAACAAAACAGACATCTCTTAATCCACTCTCCAACACACTAAACAACACGAAATATGATTTTCACATAAAACATAATAAAACAACCCAATATACACTATCAAATTTGTTATACATGGACGATATCAAAATATACGCAGACACAAAACAACAGTTACAACAATTACTAAACATAACACACACATTTTCAAAAGACATACGTATGGAGTTTGAGGTGGATAAATGTAAAACCTTACACTTAGAAAAAGGAATTCTAAGTACGGAAAAAGTCCCGGTCGGAAATGGGTTCATAGAATCTATGGAAGAGGGAACTTTATAAATATTTGGGATTCGAACAGGCTAAACTCACACAACACAAACACATAAAACAAACACTCAACTAAGAATACACAGACAGACTAAATATACTACTAAAAACACAATTAAATTCAAAACACGTCACAAAAGCCATAAACACAGACGCTATACTCACACTTACATATTCCTTTAGAGTCATACATTGGACACATATAGAATTAGAAGAACACCAAAGGAAAACACGAACAACACTAACAAAATACAACAAGCATCACCCAAAAACCGCCACAGAGAGGTTGACCCTACCCCGATGTGAGGGCGGACGAGGCCTCATAGACATATCCACACTATACTACAAACAGATAAGACACATTAAGAACATTTTTCTACACACATCACAGTTACACAAAGCAGTTACACTTACAGACAACAACTACACACCACTTTATTTACAGAACGCAGACATGGACATACAAACACATATAAAAACAACACAAAAACAATAATGGATCCAAAAGGCCCTCCACGGCAGACATCCTCACGAACTGAGTCAACCGACTGTCGACAAAGAAGCGTCGAACATGTGGTTGACCCGTGGGGAATTATTCAGCGAGACAGAAGGGTTTATGATCGCAATACAGGATCAGGTCATACACACAAAAACTACATAAAACACATTATAAAAGATACAACACAGACAAACGACAAATGTAGAAAATGCCACACACACAGAAACAATACAACATATTACATCTGGGTGCACAATACTTACTCAAACAGATTATCTACACAGACATAATCAAATAGCAAATAGAATTCATAAAAACTAGCCATCCAATACAAACTAATAGACATACCACAAACAGTACTAGATAACACAACACATAAAATATATTTCGACAGAATGATAATTACAGATAAAACAATACACCACAACAGACCAGACATTACACTCATAGACAAACATAACAAAACAACATACATAATAGACATAGCAATACCCAACACACACAACATGGAAAAACCAACACAGAAAAACTTCACAAATACACAGATCTCTCCATAGAAGTAAAACGTCTGTGGAAGATGAACAAAGTGGTCATAGTACCGATAATCCTGTCTTCCACAGGTATCATACCACACACACTACACAAAAACACACATACATTACACTACAAAAGCAGTCATACTCAACACATGCAACACAATCAGAAAATTTTTAAATGCATAACACGCAAGCACAAAACATGAATGGTCCGCAAGGTCTTGGTTTCAGTCCGACTTGCGACTAAAACCGACAAAAATCGAGATAAAAAACCGAAAAAAAATAATAATAATAAAAATAATAATAATAATAACGTTTATTTTCCAACGACCAGATGGAAATTTTGTACCAAATGCTACATCTAAAATACCATTTTCAAAATATTTTTGAAATGTTATCTAAATTTCTAGTTCTGAAAAAATAACGATATTTTCATTATTAATAAAGTTACTGAGTTGAAACTGTAATCGATAAACAAGCAAATTAATCCTTAATTTAATTGCTAACTCCTACAGGGTATTCTATACTCAGAAGCCAAAATGCTTAACTAAAATCATTTATAAGCTTATTTTAAATAGAACACCGTGTATTTTATAATATTTTCTGAGCATTTTTTATGTAATTTGTTTGGTATCTACATTCCCTATACCTAAATCTAACTGTTTTAGAAACAATTAATATTTGTGTAATTATCCTTTTATTGCAATAAATTAAATCAAGTAGGCCGGTTGGTTGTCATGGCTTGTTTATTTACATACCAAGTGTCAAACGCATTGTTCAAAAACAATAGGTATGTAAATAAACAAGTCATTGCAAGGAACCGGCCTACTACATTTGATTTATTGCAGTAAAACAATAATTACACAAACAAATATTCATATTTTGGTATAGGGAATGCCAATACCAAACAAATTTGCATAAAGAGTACATCACGAACTATCATAAAATACAGAGTGTTCCAACAACTTATAAATGATTTCAATTAGACATGTTCGCATTTGAGTTTAGAATACCCTGTAGCAGTTATCGATTAAGTTAACATCAAGGATTAATTTGCAAGGCGTGGTTGTCTACTGGTTACAGTTTCAACTCAGTAACTTTATTAAAATAATTTCTTGAGAGTTCGATACTTAGATAACATTTTACAAATATAAAAAATATTTAAAAATGGTTAATTTTAGGTGTAGCGTATGGTACAAAGTTCCATCTAAAATTTTCCGCAGATTTCTAAAATTAATACTAGTGTACATTTAAAATAAGCAAGAAGGACTGTAATTATTATATTTGAACTTAACGCCTGTCTTCCGTAACTTTTACTCAAAATCTTCTTGTTACACTTTAGGTCAAAATTTTGCTTCCATCGTCATAACAGGTAAAATAACCGTTTACAAATAGAGATGGTAATTTGAGTTTTAGGAAAAGAATTAAATTTCAACAGTCTATACTTTGGACGGAAGTATTTAACAAGAACTTTTATTCATAAAATGACTAACTTAAGTATAAGCCAACTTTTAACATAAACATAATTTTAAAACAAATAAAGAAAAATTGATGTTTTGATTTGAGTATGTTTGGGTGAACATCAACGTTCTTGTGCTTTTGCTTCAATAAAAATTTCACATTACGCAAACAATAGAATTAAATAAAAAATTTCCAGATCGATTACAATTTGAATAATAAAAGAGAAACCAACTTTTCATCAAATATTTATACGCGCGTTTCGTATACACTTTCCACTGAATTTTCAAATTATCGGGGCCATCGACGTTGATATCACCAACTGATGCTTCGGATGAACACTATACGGTAATGTTCCATTCTTCCGGAGAGATTGTACTCGATTCTTCAGTGTTCAACATTCCGTGCTTGTGAATACTTCTCTTCTTCTTCTTTCTCTAAAGGATTAGATTTTTTTCGATAATCATGCGTTTGGTAAGTAAAATTAATTTATTATGTCTTAATTTAGGTACCCTAACATATAAAACGATTTTTCTTTTAATTTTAATATAAATTATTAGTTATCAGAGAAAGAATTTTTTTCACAAATGCATATCAATCACGATTAATTATCGTAGATCTTAAGAAGAAAGTTTTTGTTACTCTAACCACGTACTATAATTTTAAAATAATACGTTTCGCTTAATTACACGCACAAACGCGCGACATAATTGCAATTGCACAATATTGTTGCACAAATCTCGTGTGCTCGGTAATAAATCAATAAATCTGTAGTTTGTGAATTTTCATGTAACAGTAATTAAAAAAATGCATTTGAAAGTTCTCATAATATATTGTTTCACTGCGTGAGAATCTTATTGAAGCTGGGAGTCTATGAGAATAGTATTAATTTTGCACAAACTTAACTAATGCTTGTTTAGTGATGTTTGACAATGCGTAAGTGTAAAAGGTCATCCCATTAATCTCTAAGTTTCAATTCATGAATATGTACAATTTTACTTTAACTGTTGACCTTAAGGATGCGTAAGAGAAACCTGATAGAAGCATTTGTTGTTGTGATCATCACTTTCTCTAAGTGAATTCTGTTTGTTGCCGCCAATATAGAAATTGATGTGAAATTGTATTTCTCTCTGCATAAGAATATTCTTTAAGTACGTGTTAATTGACTTTTAACAATTGCTGATAGAAAATTAATTATTGAGTTTTCAAAAAAAAATGGACAGCGATAGTGCAGATTAACTTTCAATTAGTACATAGCTGCAGAGTTGTTTTACGAGATTTTTCTCTAAATTGAACAGACGATGCCAGTAATTTCCATTAAGGACATTGCAAAAGTATTGAATTGTATCATGAAATTGATTTGTTTTGTTTAAATAGCACTAGAACAAAAAATTATTTTAGTTGCATAGACGAGGATAAATAAATCAAATATGTAATTCTCACGAATTAAAGAAGGTTTCATCGACCTAATTATATATTTGTTATGTCACAAATAAACCAAAACTGTAGTAATTGGAAAGTCACTTCCAGTTGTGTCACAAGCAGATGTAAGAAACAGACCTGAGGAGTATTTCGAAGAGTCTTCTTCACTTCTATACTGTACTAGATAAACTGCTTTTATGAAATCCGAACAATTTATATTCGGAAAGGGAAAGAGATGGACCGTTTATTTTTGTCAAAGATAATTGCAGCACTCATGCGTTAATAACATGCAAAGGTAATCGTGGAAGCGTAGAATTAGTTCACTAAATGTACCGGCGTCTTACTGAAAATGTTTGATCATTTAATTAGTGTTACTTTATTATTTTTTTTTAATTTGTACTGATGGAAGCTTTTAAGGATAATTCTCAAGTAAATAAATTACGAGATTGTATCCTTTATGTGTGCTTTACTTTCGAAAACGTATTTATTTTTTCCATTTTCAATTAATTATTTTCATTAAGTATTTATTTTTATCGATTGCGTACTATAGTAGTTGAATTAAAGCTGACTATGTACTTAAATCAGTATATCCGCAGATGACTAAAACTTTTAAAACAAAACTTCATTTTCCTGAATAAAATGCATAGCCTGTAACAGCGGTACTTTGAGCGCGGGATTTAATCATCAAATCATACACAATAACGTTAAGGTGAGTTGGGAAGGCTAATTGGTGTGTTTCTGTATCGTGAGATGTCACTCTGCGTTTAATAGTTTACAACCATTGTTTACGTTCGTTATTTGTGTAAAACGATATTGTGTTTGTGATAAAATTTTGTTTTGATAACTAGCATAATTCATTATGAAAAATAGGTTTTAGTAAGAGCTATATTGGAAATTAACGTTTACACTTAAACTTGTCGGCAACAGGTCACGCCACTTCTCGACGACATATAAAATTTACAATTTTGGAAATATTTTAAACTGGTTATTGTTAATTGTGCGTACAATAATGTAAATTCGTGGAATTTTATTTCTTTTATAATTTTAATGTACCAACAAAGTTAAAATATTAACCTTTCTCATGAAAAAACACGTTTTTTGTACAAATCTCAAAAACTGTAAGTTCAATTTGACTAAAAAAAGTCATGAACATCAAAAATGTGTTTTCGGTTAACTGAATTTTTAAAAGATTTTTGATCTTGTAGTTTTTCACAAAAAAAATAAAATATACAATTTTTCGCAGTTTTTAGAAGTTTTTCTCAAATATTTCAAAATCCGCAAGTTCAAAAAAATTTTTTTTTAACCTGACGTTTAGATGCACATTAAAATCGTATACTCCAAATTTGAAAAAAATAAACTATAAATAAATATTCTAAGAGTCGTACAGTGCAACCTTAAAAAATATAATTATCATTGCCCTCACCGTATCAACAGAGTTATGATATCATGGAATTTTAAACGCATCATTTTTGTTCTTCTATGGATAAAAGATGTCTATCTGTTTAAGGGTCACCTCCTGATTAGTTCCAAACATGATCTTACAGGGGGCGATATTTGTTTGTACAAATTAAGTCGAAATTGTAAACAGTAAGTTTTGCTACTTATGTAATTGCTTCTACTAATTTGTCAAAATTGTATTTTTTTAATTTTTGAAACTTTAAAGTCGAATATCTCAAAAACTAATTGAAATATCAAAATTTGTTTCAGATATTCTTACTCATCTTAAAAAAACTATTTAAGAATCATATATACATCTAATATAACACTACTGCAACCGCGCGACGGATGACGACGACTGCGTACCAACATAGCAATCTTATAAACCAAACTTTTAAGTTTGGTTGAAAATAAATCTTTACTCTAAATTGTCTGTAGCTGTAGGTTCTATTCGCCGACAGTTTTTTTCCAAAAAAGTTTCTGCTTCTACTTCATAAAAACCATTTCATTTTATTTCCCAACCTCTTCTTTGTTTATCTACAATGTCTACGTCTACGTTTCTTTTACAAAGTTGTTATCATCAGTACAATTTATTTTATTACGGTAATACTTAGTTTGTTGAAATTTTTGTTTCTCTGCGAATAGCAGAATGTTGAACTATTGCTGTCTAGATTATGGTCTAAAGGCCATCGTTGATTGGAATTTCTTCTTAATCATTCCATCTCTGCAAGAACCTAAATGAATTCAGCAGATTGTTAAAAAAAATTGTACCCTAAGTTATATTCCAAACTGGCTCTGCATAATTTTTGGTTACGTTGTTATGAAATCTACCCGCTTTTCTCATAATTCTATCTTGAATCTTTATATATATTTTACATTTTGTATTGTTATCAAATACATGACAAAGTGAAAATTTCCAAATCGTTCTAGAATTTTTATTAAATTTTTTTATTCTAAGATTAATGTGTTTTTTAAAATGTTTAGTTTTTTATTTCAAAATATTTCTTTCCAAGAAGTCACATTTTGAATCACTACTTAATTTATACAAACCCTGGGTAAATCCCATTGTGATAGGATTCGCACACTCCAATTTTATAACTTTTCTACCCGTTCAATAACTTGTATAACTTTAACATACAGGGTATTACAATATTCCGTGGACATGGAGCTACAGTAATTTTGTGGGATCAAAAAAAAATCAATTAGGCTTACTTACATATTAATATACTTTGTTAAGCCCTAAGAGGGCGTCAAAGTTGAATGAATATTTTAATTTTTTTTAATAACCCTAAAACACTTTTTTGATTTTTTTAAAAATTGATGTTGTTTGATGGTAACTTTTTTGGGGATCGTAGGATTGCTTTAGTTGTTTTTACACAAAAGATCTATTTATATGGTTTATTTTTTTTACAAAAATGTTGAATCTATTTGCTGGGATGGCGGTTAATTTTGTTTCGTTTTGAACGGGAGTATTTATTTTGAGTTTATATTTGATGTTAACTTGAAAGAAATTTATTTTGCTAATTTTTGGCTATTACAGAATTCACTTTTAATACACAAACTGATATGTTCCTAGTACTTGGTTTTCGTAGCGGTAACTGTTGCGAAAGTGTTCGTGTATATCGTCAAAGGTTTCCTAATGGACAGATTCAGAAGCGTCAAACTTTCGCAAATGTTGAGAGATTTCAGTGCGTCCAACAACTCCTGAAATTTCCTGATTTTGATAAAATGATTCGAGAGAGCAGAGTGGACGCCAATCCAGTCTACCTAATACAAATTTTGTTTACTGACGAGTCATGCTTTACACGACGCGGTATCACAAATCTTCATAATTATCATGTTTATGTCGATGAAAACCATCAAGTTTTTAAAGAGAAGAATTTTCAACAGGAATTCACCCGCTTGATCGATTTATTTAGATTTTCAAATGGCTTTAAGACTTGCCTCTTAATTCACGTCGTAAAATGTTTTTCATGCACCATGGTGCACCACCACATTTTTTTCGTATTGTTAGATACCTAGAAAGGTGGACTGGCGTGGAGAGGTTAAGATGTCCTCAATTATTGGCCAACTTGTTCTCCGAACCTTAATCCTTGTGATCGTTTTATTCAAAAAGTTTCAAATGAAAGTTTTGAAATTCCAATCGACAACATAGAACCATTGTGTGATAGAATTCAACACGCTGTAAACTCTTTGAAAGACCAACGCCTGTTGGATGGAGTCAATTTCAATTTCCTACGTCGAATTAATTTATGCAGGGTCGAAGAGGTGGTGGTCATATCGAATATTTTTGCCAAAAACTAAAAGAGATGGAACATGTATGTAAGAGGCGATAACAATACAGCAGGTAAATCATCTTTCTTGTAAAACACTTCTACGAATCACAAAAACATTTGCATTAACGGTAGGGGTAGTTTTTACCCTTCCTGGAATATAGTTAAATTACGTAGCTGGATATAAGTTATACCAAGACATGCATTTCACATAAGTTACACCGTATTCACTATCCATTTAAGACGTGAAGTACAATCTATTCCGTAATTATCCACATAAATAAAAAAATATTTGTGACACCAAGTAATTTTTTGTTCTTTTGCCAATTATACACTCTACTCTAAATGAAGAAGCAAATCTGTGTCCATAAGAACTTTTTGCCCAACCTCTATCTACAACAATTGTAATATATGGTATATCGTCTTCGAACTCGTTATTAATTCTCTTTTTGATGCTACATTAGATTTCATTTTGCTTACTGTTACCATCTAATCTGTAACTTTTTATTTGTTTTATAGGTTTTTTTGTCATATCTAAAGCTGATAATAGGTTATAGTTTTTGAGTATCTAGCAACAACCTAATATTCAAAGACTCATACTGTACCTGTGTTAATTATTGATATTAGATATTGGATTGTTGATATTGACAGTATTCATTGATAACTAATACATGGATACTTTAGCACTGATCACAAATCAATACACTTATTTTTATACTTTTTCCAAAAAATGAAGGTTTCGGATAATTGAAAAACATTTGCATCAAATTGAACCACTTTCTATCTCTAAATCTGAAAATGAAGATAATGTAAAATCGAAATATGAGTACATTTTATTACTTTGAGAAACAGCGAAATGCAAAACAATGTCCAAACTACAATTGCTAAAAAATAGGTTTTTTTAAACCGGCGTGTTTTAATAAATAATTTTAATACTCTCGACATATTTGGTTAAAAAAATACAAATTGGACCACATTTAAATTATTTAAAGAAAAAAAATTACTTAAACACGTGTTTGTATGTTAAACGTTAATTATAAATGAGGTAATAAATGAATTGACTTCTATGTGATGTAAACTTTAAGTTGTTCACAAAAACCTAAGCTAAGGCATCGTGCAAAATCAAGAGCTGGAGAACTTGATATTGACCGGGGCAGAAGAATATAACTGAAGGGAGTAGAGTCAAAGGCTACGGTTCAGTCAGTTTAGAAAAGATAATACATTTTGCAGTCGGATACAAACTGTTTATAAGACAATGCTTGAGGGGTAAACTCGTTTGAGTTTGCAGTCATCATCACTGCTTAAAGAAGTACTTAAATCTTTACATTTAAAGATTTTAAAAGTGTATTAACAGAAAGAAATCGAGCCACTAGTGTTATTATGAATATGTTTTGAATATATCTAAAAATCAATACTTATTTTAAATAATAATAATAATAATAACTTTATTCCATATTGAACAGGAGATTAGGAGATAAAATTAAATAAAATTTCCAAAAACCGACTTAAATTTATTTTAAGAAAGCAATTAAAATATTTCATGTAAATAAAATTTCATTTAGTTGCAATAAAAAAGTGTGTAAACGTATAAATTAATTTAAAATGCAGAATAGGATTATGGTTTATTAATTCATATCCTTTTGGATAAAAAATGTAGAGACGCAAAGTCTGAATACGTGATAAAATGTGCAAATTTAGCCTGGAGAGTTAGAGGCGCGGGAAGACGATAAAAAATGTAAACGTTAGTGTTGTGAGAAAAACATCGGTAAACAAAAGTATGAGAGAGTGAACTCTGTAAACTGCAAACGAGTTTTAATGGAAAATTTTTATTTAAGTGCAAATGCACCAGTGAGATGAAACGTGGAGAAGTTAAACTAAAAAAATCGGAAAGTCGTTGATTGAATTTGAAGGAAGAAAGATGTAGTCTAAACTTTTACAATTCCAGCAGTGAAAGAACCGTTGGTTATATTTTAAATGAAAACGTTTTAGTCGGAAAATTGATTATTGAATTAGAAATACAATTGGAAAAGTAAACGTATGTGTTTAAAAAAACAAGTTCAGATTAAGTGATAACGTTTAAAAATGACAAATTATTATGAACATTTAATAAAGTAAATTGTGTAATAAATAAATTAACTATGTGTTACCACCCTCAATTAACAAAAATTTGTTAACAATCCAGGTCAACGAATTTCAGCAGTATTACGATAAGGTTAGTTTGCAAAATGTTACAAATTGTATTCGCTTAAAGTAAAACTATGTTTAATTACTCTTTATCAGCATCGATATACGCGTCCAAACACATTTCTAGATTTAGAGCTTATAATGTTTGCAGTTACATAAGTCGATCCTTCAATAAATATTAATTATCAAAGGGTCGATTTATGTAACTGCTTTTACATATCTGTCGACCTAGTTGCTTAATGCGAATGCATTTACGTACGTGATCGTTAACACGAGTCGACACTAGGTGTCGTAAAACTTATTGTTATAATACAAATAGAACATATAGATAAATAAATAAATAATATCTAATAACATTGTCAGGCTAAGGGCCAATATCAATACTAACGTGCCAGTGAATTGCTAAGTATTAAAATACCAATATTTAAAATTTTTCAAAAACTGTTAGGGTTTGAGGTGGGGTATCCTTATACCAACTGAAAGGTAATTAGAAGCTAGAGAAACGCAAGGCGTATAATTTAAGTTAAGCCAGTTTTAACGTTCTTTATGTGTGTGCTAAAGTTACAATTATCTTCTAGAATGATTACAAAGTGTTTTATTGTTTTTTAATTAGAATTACGTATTCTTCCAAATTAAATTTGTTTTCATCTTTTTTTCTCTGATCCTCAATACTATTACAAATGTTTATTATTGATTTTCTTTCCGCGCGTTTACAATCGCAAGTTCAAAAATTGCAGCTAGGATAGTATTACACTATTAAGGATTTATTTATTTTAACACGTACAGTTTTTATAATTCAGATAAATACACACAATTAATATTACACGTTTTAATTTATCGCATTGAATGACAACTTACAACTGAACTCAAAAACTACATGATTACGGTTTTATAGTTTTTGAATAATTGTAAAAGGTATTCAAATAACTAAGTAACTTTAGTTGCGTAAAAATACTATTACGTCTGCTTCATTGGTGCGAGGTTTATTATTTTGTACCAATTGTCTTCCTGGAGTTGTATTTACATTGCTGATTTCTAAAGTTATTAATGCTAAATCACTTGCATAACTCACTGCTTTGACATTTAATGGTCAACTAAATTATAGTATGCCGCTATAGAGTATGGTTCACAGGTCTGCTTTCAAAACCGAGTTTTGTGACGCTCACGCAGCAATTTCTTTTCCTTACCTTTTAGCTACCAAAAAGATCCGCAAATATCTTGGAACATTTTTTTATTTCCGTTTTCTAAGTCAAATCATTCCGTTGCGTCTAAACCTAGTTAGTTTTTAGTTACAATTTTTTGTACCTTCTTCTTTTTAGAGTACTATTCTTTCTGTAAATTTTACTTTTCATATTTTGTGTTATGTATCTCAGTTTTCCTGTGAGCATTTTATAGCGATTCTAAATGCTTTTTTACTTGACTGATTTAAATAAGAGTCTGAAGTGGGATTACCGACAGTTACATTCCATACGAGACTTCTTTCCTGAGACCATGGAACAATCCTCATCTCATCTGGGCGCTTACCATCGTCTCTGCTAAGTCCGGTTGGTTCCAAAACTAAAAGAATCTGTGCTGTTGATAAGGTTCTTTTCACAATATCGTTCAAAGAATTGTGACGTGACCATTTTCTAACTTCATTGGAAGAAGCCAGTCCATGAAGACCTTTCTCGTCGACTTTTCTTCTACATAGGCATGTAAACGACTTAAAAATGTCGCAACAAGTCATGAGTGCCATCGCAATTCTAAATGAGCTGTCATCCAAAAAGGTCCCAATTGCCTTTGACGGAAGGGCAATAAACTATCCACCCGATTCCTTCTCAAAAGCAGCTAAATAACTAGCTTTCTCAGTTTTGGATTCAAAAGAAATTGATAAAATCTGATTTTGAATCATAAGCTCATTCCAATTTCTCTGAAAAGAAGTTTCGGCAGGAATCTGACAAGAATAATTAACATCCACATACATCGAGCGTCCATGAAATAAGTTATTTCAGTCTCGTCCTTTAAAGTAGGATACATAATTTTGACAAGAGGAAAAACACTTATGACAGACGCCAAAAATGCGGGTAAGCAAAGGTCTTTAAGTTTCCGAGTTCCAAGACTACCATAGCGTACAGAAAGACTAGCCCAGCTCCATTTTGAGTCATTCAATCTTACGTTAGTTATCTTTTCTAATGTTGACTTTAGCTTCTTATCTAGATTACTTATTAAGTCCATAAAAAACCATGTGGTTGTTGTTCTCAACAAATAAGTTAATTTGGGTACAGCCAGGCAATTTTTCATTTTCTTGAATAATCTTAATTCCAGGGGATAACTGATTAAATTTTTGGTATACACCTTTGTCGAAATTGGAGATAAAAATAACTCGTATTTTGACGGATTAATTTCAAGGCCAATTTTCCTGGCCTTGTCGATTAAAGTTTTAAAATCTTCCAATACAGTATTAAGATCTCCACATAATGTCCCATCGTCAAAAAAAAACATAATGAGTTCAGATATTAGCACTTCTACTACTTAACGGGTCTCCTTGTTGACAACCTACAGCAGATTTAATAGTGTTTTCACCATAAAAGAGTTTAGAAGAGGAAGAATAGCACTGATGCATAAAGTTATATAACTTCGGAATCTCCCGTTTAGCAACTTGTAACAAAGAGTTCCTCTCCACACTATTGAATGCGTTTCTGAAGTCGGTTTTCAAAATAACCTTATCTGTATCCAAGTTTCTTGAAATGAAAGATCTAACAGTGTGAATGATAGTCTCACAACCGCCCTTAGTTGCAAAACCTAGTTGAGTTATTCTCTCCGAATAATGCTTGCAGCCTAGCTTTGCGACAAGACGACGGTAAGTGTTACCAATAGGTCTTAAGCCGCTATCCTTCTTAGAAAGTACACATAAGGTACCTACGAAAAGTAATGGTGTTATCAAGGTAAAACAAGACCTATTAAAATAAGGTTACATATCTTTGTAACAGGTTGAAGAAGTACTAAACTACCAGCTCCAGCTACTTTCAAAACTAGATCTTGAAGATGATGAGGCATTTGTCTATCTATTCCAGCAGCGGAACCATTCGGAAAACATGCAATAGCAGCAAAAACATCATCAGAATCAACTGACAAAGTTCCCTCGTCAAAATTAGGAGGTTTAATAGGATTTAAAACCCTTGATGGTAGGGGATGCTTCTTTCTAAGCTCATCTAAGGTATTTCTATCTTGACTAGCGAGCTTATCCGAAGAGGATAAAATTATTATTGCACCTCGAACGTTACCATCGCTAACTTTCAACTCAACTGTTTTCAGTAATTTACTATCAGAAGAGTCCCTGTCAATCCTTGCTGGTTTGAAACGACAAAATTATAGTTATTCTGTTTTACTTCAGTCGTCAAAGATTTTCTCCTCCTTACAGGTACGCGTAGGGCTACGTATGGAAACAAAAGAAGATCATGCCATGATTTCTCAATGTTCTTCTTAGTTGCTGCATTGATAAGCGTAGTCAATTTAGCAGGAGCCATAGGTTAAGCTCCTTTAGGTATATGTTTCAGTGTGCGAACATTCTGCTTCAAGTAGGATATTCTCCTCCTGAAATCAGAAAGGATTTCAACCTAAACCTTTCCACTAATATTATCCAAGAATTTATCAAATTCTTCCGCCCTATTCCTATGCTTGCGTGTATCATGACTTTTCAAACCTTTGATTCCATCATAAGTCGAATCTTTGTTTCAATGCAAAGGTCACATTTTACGACGATTTAGATTTTGACTTTGAGATAAGATGGAATTTACTTAATGATAGCATAAGAGGCAGTACCAATCCGCAGTGTCAAAACGCAATTTCCCAAATTCCTCCCTGTTGAGTCCAGCATGACACTATCGATGGCAAGCATCACAAAAGATTAAAACACCTTCATCTATGTCGTTGGAGCATTTCCTACAGCTCATAATTCTCACTGAAATCTAAATTAATAAACAACGTATGTAACGAAATTTCAAACTAATGTCAAACAACCAGGAATCACACTGATTTGTTGATTAAAATAGCAAATGTTTATTCATGTAATTTCTCAATAAACACTCGACTTATGGTGCTCTATAGAAATGAAAGTATAATAAAAAAAAACATCAGAATAAGTCTATAAAAGTTGAACCGTTCCATTAAAAAACATTAGAAAAATGCAGGTCTTTTTCCAAAAATTCAATAGACAAAGATCTTTACACGCATTGAAGTCACTCTGTGGTTTACATCAAAAAGGTCGATAAAAAATTATATACGAATTTCATTAATAATTTTGATCATGTAATAATATATAATCATCTTGTCGCTATCTATAATTTTGAAATAATCCTTGAATATTTTCTAAAACTAAAGGAGGTGTCGAATTTGTCATACTATTGCTGGTCTTATATTTTGGCATGTTTATTTTACAAATTTGTTTTGATAATTATGTTATTTAATATAAACCTTTTACTTTGACACTTTAAACTTTACAATTTAAAATGGTAGAAATCGAATTTAAATTAATTTTACAATAAAGTGTTATATAAACGTTAATTATATTTTAAAATACTCGTAAACGAAATTTGCATTAAAAATGTAGTATTTAGCACATGTCGGTTAAATGTGCTATGAATTTGTAAATTTTAGAAAACCATACAATGTAAATAGAAAACTTTACTACTGCAGTTACACTTTTGTTTTTATTATTTTGGGGTCATTTGCAAACTTACTGTCAGCAATATAAAGAAAATTAAATCACGTTAAAGAATAACTTTCACGCGTTAATCATTCAACATCATATAAAACATTTAAATTAATGATGTATGCAATTTGTCAAAACAATCATATTTAATAATTATATAAATCCTGTGATGCTACTTAACATAATTTTTGAAATTTTACATTCGCAATTTACCATATAAGCAATTTGTATTCATCAAACGTATTCTAATGAATATTTATGTGCACTTGCATTTTTAGAAAGTTTTTGGGTGAAGATTCTCATCAAAACAAAGAATCTTAACCGACTGCATTCCAGATTCTTAGGTCTTTTACACGTGTAACCAATACAAGAATTATTTTCACTTTTAATCGAAACATGTTTGACCTTACTTAACCTTTTTTTTCATATAGAAACTCGCTCGTTAAGTTTTCTTTATCCATTACGTATATTAGATAAATGTTACGACGCCTCCGGAAGATGCTTAATTGAAATTAAACAATTTTGACACTTTTTTTAGAAAAAACATTAGATACGTACTCCACGGTCACGTAGTAGAAATCAGATAGAAACTTTTATTATTTGTAAGCTAATAGTGAAAAAGAATAAACAAAAAAAATAATAGGTGGTAATATAGAAAAAAAAATTGAAGACGTACGGAAAGTTTTCATAGCTTTCGACTTTCTATCACAAACAGAAAACAATAATTTTCGTCTTTGAATATACAAATAACTGTTTTATATAATATGATATGCGCAAAATTATTATAACATCCTATTCGGAGTATACCATAGAAAACTTTAAGTTTTAACTTATTATGTAAACGGGTCGTGATGCAAATTGATTGACGAATCAAAAACTTTATTCAATTAGTGAAAGTACATGTTATTATAAAGTCAATTACAATAATCTTCTGTTTACGCAGGTGGTCTTGAGAAAATTTGTCGCACTTATTGTGTGAAAAATAAATGTCCACAACTTCTTGGAAACGAAAGTTTTTATTTTCGACGACTTTCGTACAATAAATACCTGCAAGGATTCAATAAGTTTTTTAGTCACCTAACACATTAATTCTTATTTTCCTGATAGTTCGATAGCATGTTTCGATAGTAGAGAACATACCTCTGTACTCAATACATTTCAAATTGATTTTGAGTTTTAATGCTTTGTAGATATTTCATAATTAATAGCAAATATTTATTTCTAAAACTTTACTAAACTTGCTTGTATTAATTTATTTTTAAAAAAGACATGTTTCGAAACTAACTTTAAAGTTTATATAACTGCATAACTATTACTTTTTCAAATTATCTTGATTAACTTTTATACCGGGCGGCCAGCTAAGAATGGACGCCGTCTATATCTCGGGAACTATAAATCTGACAATATTGAAAAAAAAAATTCAAAGAGGTAAATCGGCTACGAGATATCGCTGGAAATTATTTTCAAGTTCGAAAGATGGTTGCTAGGGGGCGCAATCATAAAATTGAATGTTTCTTCAAAATATCCATTTTAAATATTTCCATAGAAAAGACTGCAAAATTTCTGATTTTTTTGCTTAGGGTATTTTGCTTTATCTTATAAAATGTAGTGGTGGGGAACGTCAAACATGTTTTTATTTAAATGGAAATAACTCTGGTATAAGTTAACGGATTTGAACAAACTAGGTCTCACTATTAAAATTGAGTTATTAAATAATCTCGTCTTTTACGGCCTCTTCTTTGTACAGGTATAAAGCGCAAACAACTCAATCTGCTGTGATAGTGATTACCTCCACAAAGAAGGGGTCCTAAAAGACTAGATTATTTAATAACTTAATTTTTGGAGAAATACTCACCCAAAACTAGGTCTCGTTTAAAAAAGCTCTTTTTACTTAATAATATACTATATAAACGTGGTAGCTACCTACAGGACACTGTTTGACATTACAATAATTATTGCGCATTATCGTGAGATTTTTAAATAGCTATGTATCTTTTTATATTGTTAAATAGATAACAAAATTCCTAAAGAGTCGGCGCAAACGGCAACATCCTATCTTTTTTCAAACCGAAGATATCAATAAAACAAATATTAATCAATGCCGTTCTAAATGTTCAAACAGCTGTCCATCGTTATCGATGCACTTAAGCAACTAAAACCAACAATGTATGCAAAAGAAGAGAATAAAATGGTAAATAATAATCAGTTTTAGCAAAGACACCCGTCATAAACATTAGTGGACTGTGAAACACAATTGGAAGCAAACGTCAAAATATTGAAACAATTGAATTTCATGTCAATGTCATTTAGTTGCTATTTTTCAGTTTTTTTTTATTTTGTTATTGTGTGTTATTGTCTTGTCGTTTTTCGTGTTACGTTAGTGTTGTTAGTATTTGTATTAGTAAGTCTTAGTGCTGTTAAGTGACACAAAATGCTTTTTTCTTCAAGCGACAATAAAACGTCATATTATTGAACTACTGGCAGACGCTAAAAACTTTTTTTACTGTCTAGACATTAAAAGCAAAACAGTTATTTTGTTTTCACAACTATTTAGAGGTTGGTACCTCGGTTATGTCATATTATGAATGTAACAGTAAAGTACCAACTTGATTCGTCGAGAATAAAAGTCACTATAAGACTCGAGAATCTCGAAAATTTGAAAATAACACATGAAAACTAGCAATAAACGCTTAAAGAAAAAATAATATATTTCACTTGGAGTTAAAAAATATAATTGTTTCGCTTAATTTGCTGTCTCGGCTAACACCTCGCCAGCAAACTTTTAAGCTCAACAATTATATTGTTTAACTCTAGTAAAATAATCTACTATTTTCTTCAAGCGACAATAAAACGGCATATTATTGAACTACTGGCAGACACTAAAAACGCTTTTTACTCTCTAAACATTAAAAGCAATAGTTCTTTTGTTTTCACAACTATTTAGAGGTTGGTACCTCGGTTATGTCATATTATGAATGTAACAGTAAAGTACCAATTTCATTCGTCGAGAATAAAACGTCATTATAACACTCGAGAATCTAGAAAATTTGAAAAAACACATGAAAACTAGCAACAAACGCTTGAAGAAAAAATAATATATTTCACTTGGAGTTAAAAAATATAATTGTTTCGCTTAATTTGCTGTCTCGGCTAACTCCTCGCCAGCAAACTTTTAAGCTCAACAATTATAATGTTTAACTTCTAGTAAAATAATCTACTATTTTGTTATTTGACATGATGGGTTTCAATTTTGAATGCATGAGAAATGCTACAGTTGCTGCAAGGGTATATGAGCAGCAATATCCCGATAGACGGCACCCGAGTAAAAAAGTTTTTTTGTGAGTTATTCATCGTTTGCAAACAAACGCAGACAACACAGGTGATGTACCGAAGAGAACATTATTAATGCTTAAGCTTATGTGCAGTTTAAACTACACCAAATTTCTAGAAGTATTCTACAGGACTTGGAAGTAACTAGATCTATGGTTCAAAACATTCTGAAAGAGCACAGGTAAGCGTTCCTTTAATGTTGAAACTCCACTGTAAACTTACAAAGGTTTACTTAATACTTATCCTATACAATCCAGTTACTATCCTGTTGAATAGACCATTTCCACTGGCTTTTGAGTATGATGGTAGGCGATCGGCAAATTCTCTTAAGTATATTGTGGACAGATGAGGCCACCTTTCATAGCAATGGCAGTGTAAATGTCAATAATATGCACTATTGGTCAAGAAGAAATCTGCACTGGATGCAAGAAGTTCAGCACCGGTCGTTGGTCTGTAAATTGTTGGACAAGGATTCTAGCAGGGCAATTATCGGTCCATTCTTTTTTAATAACCAATTAAATAGCCCCAATTACCAACAGTTTTTAACAGAGGAACTGGCGATTCTGTTAGAGGAAGTGCCCTAGAAATTCGACTACCCTGGTAGATGGATAAGACTGGGCAGCATCTTTCCATGGCGGGCTAGATCACCGGATTTAACATGTCTGGAATTTAATTTATGGGGTCGAGTAAAATATATGGTTTTTGCAACCGTACCTACTACACGTGATAATATGATTGGACGAATAAGAGACTGTACGCAAACTGTTTCAGTAGCTGAAGTAGAGAGTTCAGTTTGGTCTACGCTGGAAAGGATTTTTAAGTGCATCGAAAACGATAGACGGCAGTTTGATCATTTAAAACGGCATTAATTAAATTGTTTCAATTAATTTAAATTCGTTTTTTACGTAACATATATAATAGCTATTGCATAGTCAGTGCCCCACATTTGTTTTATTGATATCTTCGGTTTCAAAAAGATAGGAAGTAGCGGTTTACGACGACTGTTTAGGGATTTTGTTCTCTATTTAACTATGTAAAAGATACATAGGGTGCTATTCAGAAATATAATGATAATGCGCAATAATTGCTGTAATTTTAAACAGCGCCCTGTAGCTACCACGTCAAAATTTATTTGGACAATGTTTATAAAGCATATTATTAAGTAAAAAGAGTTCTTTTAAACGAGTCCTAGCTTGTTCAATTCCGTTAACTTATACCGGAGTTATTTCTATTTAAATAAAAACGTTCCCCCAGCACGCACTAGATTTTATAAGACCGAGCAAAATACCATAAGCAAATTTTGCAGTCTTTACTATGGCAATATTTAAAATATATCTATACTTGCATATTTTTAGATAAAGAGCCAATTTTATGATTGGCCATAACAGTAGCTCCCCCATAGCAGTCATCTTTCGAACTTGAAAATAATTTCCAGCGATTTCTTGTAACCGATCTACTTATTAGATTTTTTTTTAATATTGTAAGATTTATAGTTCTCGAGATAGAACCGGCGTCAATTCTTAGTTGGCCACCCTGTACATGAAATCAGCAGATATAAATGAGTACGTGTTATACCGATATGATAAAAATTAATTGTTATTTATGTATCAAGGGAATTATAAGGGCTTTAATTGAGTTTTGTTGTTGCTAGGTTGTTGCTATGTTACTTGTTATTAACAGAACTTTGTTATCAAACTGTGTTTGCGTTCAAAACGTGTTTTCTACCCCAAATATAATGGAGCAGATTTTGAAAAAAGCTGAAAAAGCAAGAGAATCATTAATTCCATCGAAAAGTGAAGCCGTATACCAAAAAGAATACAAGATATATCTGGAGTGGCTGACACGGAAGGAATTATAGAATCTATAATGTTCCAAGGGAGTTATGACGCTCTGTATTGATAGCGTAACTATGACGATATAAGCTTATAATATCCCGCTCAGAAATAAAATAAATTAAATTAAAATTAAAGAATAAAAGTGGAATTCATTTTTTTATTGTCTTCAACATTGAATTTTGTTTTTAAATGACGTTAGTATACCTTTTGTTCATATAATTAGCACACCAATATGTGTCTATGGAATTTATTTTAAAAAATTTTGTTTAGACATTTAACACTGTTTGCATCACATTCCTCGTCAAAAGAATGTTTCTCCTTATTCTTACGTAAAGGTCTCTTTTTCATTTGCTGGCTGCTTTGGCGTCTTTGTCTTTAAATTCTTTCCTTTTGATCCTATTCATTTTTTTTCACTTTTAGACAATTTAGCTTTGATATTTTCAAAGCTAGTAAGAACTGAAGCTGACCTCTTCCTTTTGCTTTCTCTATTAGAAATTGTAAGCACGGGAACAATCATTTCTAAAATTTTAAAAGGTTTAGATCTTCGAAATCCTTATTTATAGTCTGATAGTTAGGTTCTTGTTCAGGGGCGCGGTGTAATGCTACGTTTTTTTTTGACACACCAGTAATATTCAGAGAAGTGTCGTTTGATTCTAAACAGGCATTTGTTGTATCCACGAAGTTAATGTTATCAACAGCTTCTTCGAATATATACTTTGCATCAACCGCAAAGAAATGAACTAGCAATTCAGTAACAGGAAGATATTCATTAACATTTTTTGGGGTTGATGGTATTGGTTCAATTTCAACTTCCGATGGACTTATATTTGAACTATTTTTAGCAACTGTCATATCTGTTATTTGGTAGAAGTATTGTCAAATATTTCTTCTTTCAAATGACATTAGTTCAGTTAACGAAAATCGATAGCTTTATTGTAATTAGTTGCTGCTTTGTCCAATCATTACGCACAATACCCCAATACGACGTGTTTCCTATTCTTTTTTCTTCATCCAGACATATTGTTTTATTCTTAGTTTCTTCCTTGGATTGTTTGAAAACTGATTTATTTAAAAACTGAAGTGCTGTCATTGTGTGACTTGGAAGATATAACAAAATTATGTCGTTTGTCTCTACACACTGCAAAACTTTCAAAGAGTTTGAATGTTTTGCGTAGGCATCTAAAATGAGTAAAACAGTTTCATCACATTTTTTGTTACAAAGTACACTTTCAGCAAAGTCATAAATATTTCTGTAGTAATAAAGTGGCATTTTATCTTCATATACCGGGTAAACACTTAAAAACCAAACATAGAGAATTTTTTTTTGCATACTATAGGTACCGAAACTAACTTAAGACATTTAAAATGACACCAATAAAACTATATTTTTTTTGTCTAATTTACTAAAAATTTATGAATTTTAACTTCAGTTTATGTTATGTTATTCTAAATTTACATCACTTCTTAAATTTAAATAAAGTGTTCAAATAACCCACCATTCTCTATTAGACAATATCCTATCTATATACTAAGAATCAAAATTTGTCTGCTTCTTTGTTTCTTTGCTCCTCTATTGACTCGGTCAATATAGGTGCTAGGCCAAAAGCCAAGTATATGGTTGGACTTAGAATGGAGCATAGGGGGGCGAATGGGGGTCTGGGGAACGGGGGTCTACCAGGGTTTTTTTAAACATCCTTGTCGCATCGGATAGGACGTGGGTTTCATCTAGTCTTATTATCAAATACATTTTTTACATTGGAAAATTGTCTTTGGTTTATACGCTCACGCTGCAATTGAAATCGAACCCTAGTTAGAAAATGTAATAAAAATTCCTAGGCAACAAATTAATTAATTCGTCCACGACGACCGCTTAAAAAATAAAAATCCGTTCTGTTAATAAACTAAATTTAACAAAAAACTAATACTAATTTTTTAGTAAAATACGCTTTGAATATTCATTATTATCACAACAATTTGTTTTGTTTTATCTATCTAACATAATATCTAGTTCGAATTGTGCCATAAAAAAAGTTAATCTTTAATTCACCATAGTAAACGCATATGCCAACTTTTCTGTGGGACACATAGTATATCTAGTTTACCCTATACTTAAGTAGTCAAAGGGGGACATTAAAATAGGTTTCTTTTTACTCCACATCTTTTAATTATGAGACGGTTGTTATACCGAAAATTTTACCCTCTTGTTTCATGTTTTACTACAAAGTTAATTAACAAAATTTAGAAAAATTGTTGTTAGTGGCTCCCTTGTACAGTTATGCAGGCTATGACGAAACGATTGCCATTTTCGTTCAAAAATTCTCGTGTTATTGCGAATTGAATTGCATGTTGCAGTAATACAATTTTGCAATTCATCAAAGATAAACCAAACTTTTTAAATCATCTCACAAAAAGGAATCTAACAAACTTAAATCTTCAGAACGAGGACCCAAGGCAGTAGACGTGATTGGGCTACCCAGCGGTTTGGTCGTTTACAAATTCACGTCCAAGTAAGCTAAAATGTGAACAATTAATTTTTCAAATAAAAAGGCACGCTTTTCAAAAGTTCAAAAATCTATTTTTCAAGAAAATTATCACCAACATTACATGTCCAAATATTAAGGGAAAAAGTTTGCTGATGACGCTTTATTATATCGCACATTGATTCCATCGCAGAAAATTTTAAATGTTAATTTTAATATTTTTTAAATATTTTTAGTGGCGTACTCTTTAGAGGGAGAAACCATAATGAATCTTTAATACTTCCCCATTGGCATTTCCATTAAATGGTTCAGTAGATATTTTTAATATTGATGGGTGTGCCAAAGTTTTGTTTAATTGTTTTTTTAAATAAGGTCAGTGAATCACTTCCCTAATTTATAATATATGAATAAGTAACATCCTGCATACTGTCATTACTCTCTCCCGCTTCTGTTCACCTGGTCACCTCCGATAACTTCTAAACATCTGTACAAAGAAGTAAACATTACACAGTATGTTTTTATTTTTATATTTATGTTTATTGTTACCTGCAAAACTAGGATTTTAAAAATTTTGATTCAAAAGCGTAACAAAAATAAGGGTTGCAAAGTAGCTCAGCGGGAAAAGGGGTGGTTCGTGTGATGAATTGCCTTCGTGAAATAAAACGGTCGAGAAACGGGATGCAGAATAAAATTCAATGAATTTTTCAAATTCAAGTGGACACCAAACAGGGATACGACGTTATCTGTGCTTTCAGCCCTTGTTTGGCGGAAGTTTGTCTGGGTGGATACTTTCATCACATGGACGACACTTTTCATTCGATAATACTAAAAGAAAAATATAAGTACATACTTACGAAATAATACAATAATAATTCAACCATAACGCTATTTAATATTATGAAATACGTTTTAAGAGTTTAAATGTTTCTACTATAAAATGTCCAATTTTTTAGGACGAAGTATACAAATGTTTCTAATGCGTATAAAACCCGAATTAAAACATCAACGGAATTCTACACTTGGATTCGTAAACACTCCGCGTTATTTACGATACTAATAATTAATAATTCAAAATAACAAATTTTATCAAGCATTTCTCAGGTTTCGTTAACTGGAGCTAGAGTTTAGATGGTCGTAGACCACGGTGACGATGATGTGTTTCCAAAAAAAAATGAACTAAATTCATAGTACGAGAGTCATTATCAAAACCGCTTTACGCGAATATGGGGATCGGATACGTGAATTTAACCAAAACTATAAACACTAAATATTTTGGTCTGAAGTACACTTATGAACCGCACATGCGAAGCAAGTCACGAGACTCTTTTTTCCAAAACTTCATAACACGAAAATTCTTCTATTTGGTTATTTAACTCTCCTACATTTTAGTTCAACGGTCTATTGCAAACTGAACTATCTTAACGCAAAAACTGCTCCTCTTTTCCAGGCGACGCAAATTCGTAAAAACCAGACTACAACATCCCATTTATTCAGCAAAATCCTTATCTCAATTTCATGTTAAAGACAAATAACTGCAGCTGCTAAATAAAATTATCGAATTGTCACGTACACACAATGAACAAAAATAACCTTTCGATGAATCTTTTTTATTTTTGTGCATCATAAAGAGACGTAATTTAAAACGAAAATATCGGCTAAGGTCACAAATGTTTAAACCTGACTGAGGTTGTTTAAGAAACTGATTAATCAAATTTTAAGCTTTCTAGTTGTAAAAATTGTGACCAAAGTTAACATTTGTTAGAGTTTTTTTATTTGTTAAGTTCTCGGTAAAGTTAAGCATTACTACCAAGTAAAGTCTTTGGAAGCTAATGAAACAGTTCTGTCAATTACTAGTGGCTGGATAAGCGTTCAGAATAATGTTCTAAGACAGAGCCGTCTTTTTTACAAGTACAATGTAAATTAAATCCAACTTTCACCATTGAATGATTTTTGTTTACAACGATGCCTGGCAAACAAGCAAAAACGCAATAATTAAAAAGTGAAACCAGATGCGTTTGTCTGTGGAAGCATCACTGTTTTCAATTGCAATTTTTTTAATTCTTTTGTAGGTAAAATATTGACTTACGTGTGTGAAAGGATTTTTTCTATTTTGGGTCGCTTACAGAGCTATAAAAGCACCCAAATGAGTTCTTTATAGAAATTTGAGTTCTTTTATACAAATAGAACAATTTTTATTCCGAACGGTGGTAACACTGATAACGTTCAAGCTGTCATTACGTTCGGTGTGCATTAATTTAAATCATAATTAATGTTCAGTGCATTTATTTATCTACTTATTTTTATTTCCACCCATTTTTTTTAATGAAACAACAAACCAAAGTTTAATGAAAATATTGCCACCTTAGCAATTACACTTCAAAATTCCCTAAATTTAAAAACTCGCAAAATTTTATTTTAAAATCAATCTGAAAAGCCCAAAATAGAAAAAAATAGTATAAAGAATTCGTTTCAGAAGGCATTTTAGCGACTCGTACTCGTCTTATAAAATGCGTCTTCTGAAACTTGTTCTTTAATATACTATTATGCGCTCCTTGGAATTAAACTTGTGCATTTCTAAAACAAAACTCCAAATAATTTCATTCAATAACATTACATCTCTAATGCAAGTAGGAGAAACAAGGACAAAGTGGAAACCGTGGGCTAAGTAGAAAATTATGTTTTCTCGTAAAGTTAAGACTAGTCAGCACTTCTCGGTACACTTATGTGGACTGCTAAAGCTTCTCTCGTCACAAGCGAGAGCAAATGGCGTTGTGAGAACGTGTTGTTGTTGTTTTTGTCTTTGTTTGTTATAATATTTTCGCTGTATACAACGTTTTGAACATCTCAAAGATAAGTAATTTAAAATAAAATGAATTAGTAGAACCTTTGCGCATTTATGTGATATGATTATTACGGATTTGATTTTAATAATATAAAAGTGGCGACTCATTATATATATTAGAAAGCGTCCAGCAGCCGGTTTCACGAAATTGTTACATCCATTATCCAGAGTCGGTTTGAGGACACCAAGATAATTCTGGAAATGAGGTTCAAAAAAAAGAACACTGAAGAAACGTTCTGAATTGTGTGAAAAGTTTGAAAAACGCCAAGTGAAGAATGGATTCAGTGATAATTGAAACATTGTATAGACGCTGATAGACATAATAGAAATGATAATCATGTGTGTGACAGTTGAGCGGAATGAGAATATTTCATGTCACATTTCTACCTACTATGCCTAATGTTCCTTTACTTTAAAATACATTTTCTCTACAGCTTTATCGCTCCTTTATAGAGCATCGCTTCCCTACATTAGTAGAGTCTCTCACCGTCACTGAAATCGAACCAGCGCGTCATCGGTGGCCGGTTTATTAACTTTTACCGCTAGGCTATGCTTCCACAAAAAATACATCTACGTAGGCGAAAATCAATGTCTAACTCATTGCGTCATTGTCAGTTGCGTAGTAAAGAAAAAACGCACGCCTAATTGACTCCTCAGCTGGAGGATATTTGCGAAGAAATTGATGACTCCTTGTGTGTTTCGAAAGTATATTTGCTCTAAGCTTCATAGTATAAAAGGAATTTCAAGTTCGTTGATGATGATAGCTTAGCTGTCGAAACACGTGTTCGAGTATAGTTTTTTGTGCACTTTTTTGGTGTTTTCTTTTATTTTTTGCTACATAAAAGCATAAGGTATACTAAGGTATTCTATCCGATCAATAACAATAATAATAATAAAACCAGCACGTTATTCGTATTAGTGAGAAAGCTGTAAGTGAAAAAACCACAAACGACGTATAATTGCTGATACTCTGTCAAGCAATTGAAAAATGTGACATAATTACATATTGCTCATTTTATATTTTAAATAAATAAACACTTAACGTACATTGTACTATTTATTTATAATACACTTACTGACTTACATATGTTTCTTGCCCGATTCAACTCGTGGCATTTGTCAATGTCACTGATAACAAACAATTGTTCGTAACAATCCGGCCAAATTTAACAACTCCTGGTATTGTATTATACAAGGTGAATTACCACCAAAGGCGCAAAGGTTTAAAGCAATTAATTAATAAAAAGCTTTCTTTCAAATGGTATAAAGATATCTTACTTATGCTTAGGAATTAGTTTTTGTGCAATTTACAATTTAAAAAAAAATGGTAAAGCAATTTTAAAACAAAAAATACATAGATAATCTGATCGGTAATGTTATTTTATGATATTATAGTCTGTTAATAATGGTCTAAAGTCAACAAACAAAAATTTAAACGTTCATCATCATCGTTTTCTGTCAAACTCTTGTATTGTTGAATGTGTTGCGGACAATAGTAGATTTTCTTAAGTATTCTGCAGTTACCAATTTAACGGATATCTAAATAATGCGATTTTTTTCTAGTATTATTATTAGTATTAGAGTTTTTGTGTCGGATAACAGTACATTAAACTTCGTTGTCGTTATTATGAGTAACTGGATTTTTTATTTAGCTTTTTGTAAGGAGTGTCACCAGTAGTACGGAATCTACCGAGTGTCTTTCGAAAACTTATTTTTCTATTTTGACATATAAAGTGATACTTTTCATAATCAAGGTATGTGTCAAAATTGCCCCTTCTCATAACTAGTTAACGAAAAGTTAAATTTTTTGTTACTTGTCAAATTGTTTTGACATTCATTTTGAAAATGGTTACTATTATGCAAGATCGGTCAGACTCAATTAGAAATTGAATTCGAAATATGTATGTTTAATTTATTAACCTTTTTTTTCCAAAATTAGAAAAAAATATTGTATGTAACATATAACGAAACATGAAGTAGCTATTTTGGGATGTGCTCTGGCCGATTACTTTTACGTATAAACTCTAGACTAGATGCTAAGAGACGATTTTCTAAACATTTTCCAATGCAATGTTTCATTTAAAATATTGAATGATCTAATTCTGTAAATTCTGAACACTGTAAAAAAATGTTTAATACTCAATATCCAACTATCTAGACGTAAGAGTAATGATTTGTTAGTTTAGAAGATAATGACTTTTTTTAAATACTTCATATTTTAACAAAGTCGACTTAACTCAGAACACTCTGATTTAGGTATAGAAAACCTTTATAAAAGCACATCTTACTTTTTACGAGTAATCCAAAAACCTCATTACGATTAAATACAGGGTGTTCCTTAAGAAAAAATATAACTTTGATGCGCTACATAGTTTTAACACAACAATTTAAAAATGTAAATTTATCAACATACATGCTACTAAAATGACGGAACATTTTTGCTATTTTGCTATAAACTTCTGTCCCGTTGGTGGGTGATTCACCCTGTATAATAAAGCATTGTCTTAATTGATTAGATTTCAAGTTTCTATTTCTAATTTATATCCACGATTTCCCGATGAAAGAATAAATCGAAGTTATTCGACATTTTAAAAGAGACGCTAAAGTAGTTTCTAAAGATAATTTGAAAAGTTCATTACCTTGTTATTGTCAACTTTTATTATAATTTCTTTTGTACATAAACTGATCAATTTTGCATGAATCACGCCTTGTTACAATTAATGCTCACCTTTTTAGGGGCACCTATACGATTCGTGCGAATGTATTTCTTTTTGTACTTTTTCGCGTTATTGAATTTTAGTGCGATATATATTTCAGTGCTACATTTTCAATCAGATTTTGTATACTTTGAGATCGTCTCCAGCTTTTTTTCCGGTTACGATTTGTTGACTTTTGTTTACTACCTCAGTTTTGTTTACCTAGTTTTTCCGATTGTCGGTTAACATACAGAAACAAAATGTATTTTTAGTCTTTCTTTAGCCAGATTATACATATGCAATGAAACCCAAAAAAATATTTCTGGCAGATACAATTATGTATTATAACGGTACGTTAGTACAAACAAAAAATCTTCAATAAATTGAGGATACTTTATAAAATCGATACAATTTGGTATGAGTTCAAAATAGCAAATTAACTTTACACGCACATTAAAAAAAGAGAAATTCTCATTGTTGGTGCTTCTAATACAAATTTGCGTAAACAATGTTTTCTCTTACGCGACAGTCGACCTCAAATTAAAAAAATTAAACCATTTCTTTGAATTTCCAACTAATAGAAATGCGTCTTATTAACCGATTATGTAAATATATATGCACTTTATGCAATAAAAAAACTTAATAAATTGAGTGAACAGGTGGGCCAAATAATTTTATCGATGTCATCATTTCAGTTCTATTGCTTTTTTATAACCTTCGCCCGTAAGCGGGAGTGGATGCATTTTTCTAAAGAATTATTTAAATAAGCGAACGTCACAATACACGAAACTATTCGCCACCCCACATTAAAAAATTATTGACAACTGTCTCATTCACTTTCTCCATAGCACCTCGACACAATTAACAAATTAAAATATTACGTCATGGTCCAAATAACCATCTTCAATATAGTTAAGGGGATAATAATAGTAGAATGAGATTAAAACATATAAAGTCTAAGTTATACATTTTTTAAGTAAAGATATCAAAAGATATGTATGTGAAAAATAACGCCCCTCTTTTTCTGCCGTGGAAAATTGAGCATAGCTCGCATATACTCTTATAAAAACAATTTTAAAGGGCGTTATTTATGAGTGACGAGATTACACCGGAAAATGATATAGCGTCTCTAGTAATTTTAAAGAGATAGCAACGTTCTTATTAAAGAAGCATCTTATGTTTTCTAATAACGTTTTATGGACGCAACACTTTTAACCTCGACAGTGATCTTTAGTTTCCGCCTTGAATAGAAATTTTCTTTGTCTTTAATTTAAAACGTCTCACTTAATGACTGTATTTATTTCCGCAATCTGACAATGTTGAATTAAAAAAGAATAACAAGCCAAATGGGTATTTATATCATCGCGCTACGGCAATAATTCCTACATTACATTTTCGCTCATAAATAAAATTTTTCAAACTGCTAATAACGTTATAAAAATGTTATTTTTTCAAATAACTTTCTCACGTTACTAATTTGTATAAAAAATATACTTTCTTAGCCGTGTTCATTGTTCAAAAATAATTTCTCAGCTATTATATTATTTAAACTCAACAATCTAATCGTCGGTTTTTTTTGCAGATTTTTTCCGTCCTCCTACTGGTATTTATTACTATTAATAAAATAAAAGCGGAAGATAACGAAATCACGGAACAACCTGACGAATCGGATAAAAATTTACGGAAAGCATTATTAAAAGCTCTTAGCGATTTGGAAACAGAAAATGAGTCGAACAAAGTTGTTTCCGGTGTCCAGGAAGCGCAAGCATCGACTTTTTCTATTATTGCACCGGATGGAACAACCTCTCCCAGACCGGTGACTTTTAAGGAAATTCCCACCACTAGAATTACAAGCACTACCACCTAAAAATACAGTATCGCCGAGGGTTACTGAAAAACACCGGCGACGCCTCCGACGACGACGACAACCACCGAAGAAAGTGAAGCCAAAGTCGAAGACTTGCAATTTTTTGCCGCTCCGTTAGTAGCGGCTTTTACAGTACACCAAGACGAATTAGGAATACCGAAAGGCGTCGAACCAATTTTAAAAGAATCTGGGGAGAAAACCGTTACCACTAAAGACATCGAAAACGAACGTTTGAAAGTGCTTCAAGAGATTCAAAAGAAACAAGAAGAAGAAAAACGTAAAGAAAACGAACAAAAATTTCAAGAGTACCTACGCAAGCAAGAACAAATTATAATAAAACAACAGCTCGAAGAAAAACAAAGACTCATAGAACAGCAGTTCCGGACTTTGCAAGAACGTCAGAAACAACAGGATTATTATTTCCGTCAACAACAAATAATTCAAGAGCAACAGCGTCTGCAACTTTTGGAGGACCAAAAAAGAAGCAATGCAAATTTGAATTACAACAATAATTTTAAATCTACTGTATCTGTACAGCCAGCTCTTACTTTTCAACCTCAGCCAGAACACTTCAATTCTGCTATATCTATACAACCAGCTCTCAACTTCCAACCTCAGCAGGAGCAATACGTCGACAATAGTCTTCAGCTACCGACGAAAAATTATCAAAACTTTAAAAAACCACAGCTTCCTATTTATTCACAACAACTTCCTTTGCAAAATCCTGAAATTTTCAATCGACTTTTTCTAATTCAATTTCTTCGAACCTTCAAAATTATCGACCTCACAGCAACCGAGTGTTTAGACATGAATCGGGAACCGGAAATTTTGTAAATAGTGATTACAATAAGTTTTCTAACAGTAATCGATTTTTTAGATCAAATCCCCAAACGTACAGTATAACACCTAGCATTCATCAAGACTATCACAGTAGTCGATACGTACGCGCACCTTATGTTAACAACCAATTAAACAACTTACTATATTATTCCGGCATTAGCCAAGGCAAACAACCAGAAGATTTAAGTCTGATTTCGAAAGTGCTCGCTTTTAACATACACGGGGATAGTTATTACTCAGGTTCAGAAAATGTCGGTCAAAGACTGCTGCCTACCAGAAACTATTACCTTCAAAGTTAATTTTTGTTTTGATGTATTATATCATAACATTTAGTCATTATTTTTAGTATTTATTTTTAAACATTGTTAACGCGTTGCTTAAATTTAATGTATCCACACGTCTTCGATAAGACTTTTAATTTTAAATACGTAATCTCAGTTTATTTCTAGTTTTAAATCTAGTAGAAAGTGAATTCTGCAAATTAACCGATTTTGCCGAAATAATAAAAGTACAATTAAGTTTAGTTGTGTGTACATAGCTTCACAACCCTCGTTTCAATTTGCCGCCTGGGCGCTTTGTTTTTGTTAAAATTCGGTAGGTTTAGTTAATTTATACCAATTTCAAAATTTTTTGTAATTTTAGTTTTACGATATGTATGTATTAATTCATTTATTTATCATTAACTAATTATTTTTTAAAAATAAATGTAAAATATAATTTATTTTCTTTTCTATTTGGCGAAGTGATTTAGTGACCTGGCAAACCATAATTAAAAAATATTGTACTCTGTGCAGTTAGTTTGCTTAAATGTAAATAGTGGAAGACTGCTTAAATTATAAAGTTAAAATGAATAATGAGCTTTTTATAAGAGTCTCATAATGTTCGAAATTTAACAGATTCACTTCTAGTACTTTTTAAGTTGATAATCGATTTTGTTGAAATTAACTAAAGCGTACCGACGTATTGATACTTTTTTAAAAAGGGGGTTATAAATGTAGAGGATGTGTAACCTTTCATCATTAATTAATTATTTTGACACATTTTATCTTATTAAATGTTCAAATTGACCTCCACCTACTTCAATGCAATGGTATAAACTACTGACTGTAATAAACTGGAATTTGACACATGGGTTTGTCTAAACATTTTGGTTTATTATAGTCACTAGTTTTTGAGGTATTCTAAAAAATTAAAATTTTTTTTTAAGTTTACCACCTTGTAACTTTTTTACGAAGCTTTCCTGATAAAAACTTTATATGAAAAACCCAATTTAAAATTTTTATCAAATAATACGTGGGTTTATTTTTGGCCACCACTAGTGAATCACCTTGTTTATCAGAAATTGCTAATATCATTATCGATCACATTTTTACAAATTTTAACTAATTAGTTACTAATAATTGAACTAGAAAGTATGTACTGTATTTGGAACATGACAATAGATTTTAATGTGTTCTTAATGCATAAATGCTAATTATTAATTACTTATTGTTGTTGTTAGTCATGTTAATTTTAATATTTTGTACCTACTATATACCAGTGAATAATTTCCTGTAATTGGGGTAACCTGTAGGAAAATAAAGTAAAATAAAATAAAATAAAAATAAAATAACCTAACATTAAACATTTCTCAACTTTTGCATCAAATTTACTCCTCAACTCTTTCGTTATATGACTATAAACCATGCATCCAAAGATTCTAAGATTGCTAACATCGGGCTTAACATTGTACCAAATTTCAGAAGGTGTTAAATTTAAATTAGCAGAGATTCCTCTATTCATTACATAATTCGTTGCTAATATATGGCTTCTCCCCAAAAATGTTTAGACCTACCAGAATCAGATAATATTGCCCTTGCTCTTTCAACGAGACTTCTATTTTTTCTCTCAGCCTTACCGTTTTGTTGTGGAGTGTACGAAATAGTATAATCCAAAATGATTCCCTTTTGCTTACAAAAATTAATAAGTTCTGCAGAGGAATATTCACCTCCATTATCACATCTAAGTTTTGACATTTTACAGACAAATTTGGATTCAACCGCCGCGCCGGCGGTAAATTACGGTTCTTCTAACCTCAATTAGTATTCACAAACAAGAAAACACGTTCGTATTTGTGGTCATTTATCTGAACAATCGTGTAAGTAATTCATGAAATTGCTAAAAATACGTTTGTAGTATTTAGTAAAATTTAACGTGCCGACTCTGGCCGACTTCAAAACACGTTTGTAAATTACAATTTTGTAGGATGGCTTTCGTAGGTGTAGAATTTACTGCTGACGAGGAGGATGGCGTCAGCATAGCAATTGTCAGTAAAGAGTGGTTAACTCCCCGAAAAAAGCAAGTGTTCTGGCCTCCTTATAAACAACCAATTCATTTCACACGTACTTTAAACAATCATCAAGTGCCAGAAGATAACTGGACTTTATATCCCATTAGACGCAGGTTCTTCGAATGTGGTAAGTGCTAATGATTATTGTCATATCATATAGGTCAATCATAAGATGTACTTACGCTGCAGTATTGAGTTTCATTAGAATGGCATCAAGTCCTGAATTTATTCCAAGGAAACGCGTGAAGAAGTCTGCGCTTTCTGCCAACGAAAAAACTATTGTGCTCAATGTGGACAATTATTTGAAATGCCATATTCCGTTGAAAACAGTTCAAGAGACAGTTGATATGTGTTCACATATGACTGGCATTGGAAAAACAACAATATTCAGACTTTTGCGTGAAGACAAAGTTTCTGTGCGTAAAGACGAAGTTTCTGTGCGTAAGCCTAGTTTATCTGATGGTAAAAAAAAACGGATATACCCGAATATGTGAAAAGTACAATTAGAAAAATAGTGCATTTGTTTTATTTTAAAAAGAAATACCCACATTAAATAAAATTGTGTCAGTTGTGAAAGAGGAAGAGGGTATACCCAATTTAAGAAGAACAATGTTGTGGCAAGTTTTGCACGAATTGAATTTTTTGATTTATTTATTATTTAGTCGAAACGTGGATAAATGAAGGTTATACTGTGGGAAAAATGTGGCAAGACAAAAATGTAACCAATGGATGACAGACTTTTTTAGAAGGATTATCTACAGGTTTAAGACCTCTTTCAGGAAAAGGGCGACGTTTAATTATTACGCATATAGGAAGTGACGAAGGCTTTGTAGAGGGAGGTTTACTGCTATTTGAATAAAAAGATACCGGTGATTACCATGAGGATATGAATGGGGATGTTTTTGAGGAACGTTTTGAACAAATGTTAGATTTAATACCAAAGGGTTCCGTAATTGTTATGGACAATGCCAGCTACCATTCCAGACAAATCGAACGTTTACCTACTTCCTGGAAAAAACACGTTATAATGGAATGGCTTTCCTCAAAAAATATTGCTTTCGAAAATGATATGGTAAAAAAGGAACTACTAAGTCTAGTACAAGGTGTTAAAACAAAGTTTAAAAGATATGCAGTTGACGAAATGGCAGCAAAACGTGATATTTTTGTTCTACGCTTACCGCCATACCATTGTGAATTAAACCCTATAGAATTAATATGGGCGCAGTTGAAGGGTGCAGTAGCGAGAAATAATACCACGTTTATATTAAGTGACGTTTGACAACTTTCAATAACTTCTTTAAGTGATGTGACTGCGGAAAAATGGAAAAAATGTATAGAACACGTAATGAAAGAGGAACAAAAAATGTGAGAACTTGACAATTTGATAGAAGTTACTATAGAGCCTATTGTAATTTCAATACGGTTTCCGGACCTGGTCATCAAGACCCTCCCCGATAATTAGGAAAAAATGTACAACACAATTTCACAAAACACACTCACATTACACACTTAATTAATATTATTACATGTGAATACTAGGGTGGGTAAGAGTTGGCATGTTTAGGTTTTATTGGTTTTCCTAAACCTTGAAGTAAATGCTTTGCCAAGGCGAACCAATCCACAATTGCACACGGTTTCGTCATCACACTGTACAGGTTTATACTGATCTTCTCGGGCACCATACATAACACTTACATCACAATACAATATTTAACATGTACCATACGATTAAATAGATAAATAAAACGGTCAAATGATACTTCTTCCGAAGAAACAGATGAATTTTCAGAATAACTGTATTTTAAAATTATATATTTATCATTTTTCTATAAATTTAGTTTGTTCTTGCTATAGGCGTGGCCTATGATCTTTAGTTTAGACCTCAAGAACAGGTACGTTCCATTGTTAACGGATTAGGAGCTATTTATAAATAACTTACGTTGTAACACTATACTATGGAAGCGGTATATCCTAAAACTAGTTTTAAAATCTTTTATATATTTCATACAAAATCGTGTACCGCTTATATGTAAAATAAATGAACTATTTTAATTTATTACTTCGCTTTGTTTCTGGACAGACTTTATTTTATAAAAGACAAAGCAAGTCAGCAAATATTATTTATTATTGCTATGATAAGTAATTCGTTAATTATTATACATGAAATATGTAAAATGATTAAAAATATTTATATGTTACCGATAGTCGAATAAAATTCATCAAATATATAGCATATATTTTTTGTATAAAGTTTGCTCTTCTCGCCTTGGCGTTGACAACATATTGAGTTTGTTGTTTCATTCACCTCCACCTAGAAGGGCTCGAGAAGAGCAAACTTTATACAAAACTTATAATTTTGGAGGAATACTCACCTGATATAGCATATAGAATTTATAAAAATGATCCAGAATGCGCCGTCTCACTGCACTTCAGTAGTACAAAAAATTATGACATCGTTTCATAGGAAATGCCAAACATTAATTCTTCACATTGGTTAGTTTTCGCATTGTATTTGGCGAAAGGTATTTCAAGTTTTACAAATCCGATTCTCATTATAGATTTTGAAGACAATTAAACGTTTCTAATTTATAACTCTGAAAAATAGCAACACGTTGTACAAACAAATTAATTACTCGTGTACAAGAAGTTAGTTAAGATATATAATCAATTTGTTTATAGAATGAAAATAACGCGAAGGTTTGTTTGCACGTGTGCCTGAAACGTTCCGATTTAATTTTGATCGATTTTGGCAAACTCATATTTTCCACGTCAGTATACGTCAATCTTGTTATCCAATAATTCAATTAAAAGAAGAGTTATAAATACAACTTCTTTACGCACGTTTTCTAGTTCTATTCGTAAAAGTAAAAGTAAATATTATTGAAATATTTACCAGACATATTGAGTAAATAAATATGTGAATGAGTAAATAAAAACCAATTGATTATCTTTACAATGTATGAATTAAATGGAAACAAAAAATAAAGTTTATAAAAATCAGTATCGTATTGTAAGAAGTAATTCGGTTTTCTTTTTAATCACATATATTTTCTATTGTTAAACAAATAAAACCGAAACATTTTAAAGACAGTCAAATTATTTCTAGAAATGAAAATTTTTAAAAGAATCACACAATGATACATAAATTAAACAGAGGACATATGCTTAAGTGGTCTAACAGAAGAAGTAGCTAGAGCACACGATAAAATAAAAAAGAAGTTAGGAAAAATGTTGAAAAGCTTGAAAGATTTGTCAAGTTCTCTGAGAAGAAGATGTTTAATGGAAATATTTACTTCATTGTCAGGTAATGAAACCTGAGGAGGATAAGTGATGTTAAATTCATATATTGTAAGCAGTAACAGGTCCGGACAAAAGCGCACAAGTATATACACCTTTAAAAAGGTTTAGGAAAAACTTACCTGATCTCACAATGACAATATGGACAATTTCAGTTCGGAAATTCTCGAGCGTAGATCGAAGTTAGAAACTAAGAAAATTGAAGAAATAGAAAAGACTCATTGGATTCCAATGTAAGAAAACATAGCAAAGATGAAGAAGTATGCGTGTAATATGTAGATACTACCGATACTTCTAATGAAATGGTAGAATCATTGAACGCTCTGATACGGAAAGAAATAGTCTTTGTCGACAAACGTGTAAGTCGATTCTTCGATTAAAACTAATTTAAAGAAAAACCAATAATAAGTTAAATTAAAAAAAACAGGACTTAGATATACTAGAAAAATTGAACGAAGATGATATAAATAAATACTCCCAAGAAAATGAAAACCAACACTTTGTATCAAACTCTAAGAACATTTACTCATGTATAGTGCTACAAGCAAGAGTAAGATATGATAATGAATACTGCAATTGAAAGATAAATAGATAATTAGATTATCATATTGAAATGAGGTACTCTAGGCCAATTCTGTAGATCTATTTTTATTGTGGCTGTTTATTGTCTATAAATAGATTCTGTATCCATAAAACTTTGAAAAATGCAGGTGTTTGAAAAATGGAGCCTAAAATCATTCAGTCACGAACAAATATAGAAAAATGCAATAAAAATATTAGATTGATTGACTCAATACTTGGTTTCCATAGTAGTTAACCGACTGATAAAGTTAACTGCACGTCAAAATACCAGACCTTCGGCCAGTTTTTTAGTCATTGGTTTGTCTTTACTGTTATGGTGATAATTGTTGTCACAATTGTCTCCCTGAAAATTAACCAAATATTAACCTTAATCAGAGATTGAAAAACTGCCCTTTGATAGTAATAAGTTCATCCAAAAAATTTTTTTCTTTTTCAATGGTTATCAAAATTTACTTTCTTCATTGTCGATTGTGGATAAAACAAAAACCTTAAGAAATCAATGCAGCACTAAACCATCCAAGTGTTCAACAAAAAATTACACAATTTTCAAACGAACTTTATGTTAGGTATTATAATGCATTCTATCTAAAGCATGCTTATCTTCTGAAGTAAACATATACTTGGCTGTACGATAATCTTTTTCATTTCATTCACCTTCAGAAAATACCTGATTTGGAAACAAATTAATAGAAATATGGAATAGAGTGTTTGACAACGCTAGCATCTGTTTTTGTAAGAACTTCTTCGTTATCATTATGTTGTTCGAGTTTAAAGTCTCGCGGTATCTTTTCCTCTTGTTTTTCCATTTCTTTTTCTTAGAAGATGCGTTATTGCCATTCACGTTTTCCAAATTTTCTTTATCGTTAACTTGGTCTTTATCATCTTCAACCTCAACTTCGGTTTCTAAGACATGCATTTCTATATGTTCAATGTTGCCCGTAGCAATAAAAGTGCAATATAGTATTGCTTTGACATATGTTCTCCAAAAAAGGTTCACTAAAATTAAATCGTGGTTTCATTTAAATGGCAAACTTTCTTATGGATATACAGGGTTTCGTTTAAATATTGTCCAAAATGGTCGTAATGAAACAATTTACACAAAATTGCTAGAGAATATATTGAATAATTTAAATATTTAAATATTTTACTTTATATAAAAAAGCAAACAGATAATACAGAAAAGACAAACAACTTTATCTCAAAAAAGAACAGATCATATAAACTTAGAGAAGAGAAAATAGCAAGTAAATACAGGAAAATTGTTGAAATGAAAATAGCAAAGCCAGGCAACGTAATAAGACAATAGAATATTACAAACGGCAAAACAAGCACGTGGTACAATTAAAACTAATACCGACAAAAAACAATGGTGGAATGAAGATATAAAAGCTTTCAAATAATATTTAAATAACAGAAATCAACATAGCTAAACAAAAGATGTAGAAAGACTTTGGGAGAAGAATCGAAAAGGAAAACAGAGGGAACCGCAAGTTATTCTATAAATTAGTTAAGACCCGACAAAAAGGAAAACAATAAAAATTAAGGAGAGTATACTACTAACAAGCAAAGATTCAGTTATGAGTAGGTGGAAAGAACACTTCCATGCATTACTTAACCCGACTGAAATAAACGACACAGACAATATGGATCATGACAAAAATCTCTCATAGAGGGAGATAATGAACAGATTACTATAGTAGAAGTTATAAGGACTATTAAGGAAACCAGACTTGTGAAACTTACTTGATTAAATAATTGAGGAAAAATGGTATAAATGTACCTTATCAAATCTGTAATAACGCGTGGAAAGAAGAAGAAATTCCGAAGGACTGGAAAGTAGGTGTGATTATGACCATATACTAAACGGAAGATAAAAAGAATTACCGAGGGATAACACTATTAAAGACTGAATTAAGAAATTCACAAAGTGGTATAGAAAGGGGTACAGTATCCAAGATCATCAAACCAATTATTAAAAAGTTTAAAAATAGCAGGAAGAAGCATATCTAGCGTTCATCGACCTCGAAAAAGCTTTTGATAGATCACCAAGGGAAAGAATATGAAAAAGTTTGATACAGAGAGACGTTAATAGAAAACTAATCAATGGGATTAAAAGCTTGTACAGGGAAAATGTTAACTATGTGAGAATGCAAACGCACAGATGGATTAAGACAGAGAGGAAGCATAACGAGAAGAGACCGAGTAAGGGACCAGGGAAGTAAGTAAGTAAGAAGAGTTAGAATTCAAATTAATACTGGATACTGTCAAAAGTAAACAACTAGGATATTGGGGTAAGACAACAAAGTAAAGAAAATCTGGGAGGAAGAACAATAAATAGAAGACAAAGAGGCAGACCAAGAAAACATGGGATGATATGATTCTCAATATTATTAAAGAAGAAATATACAAACTGGAGCGAAGCAAAAGTGTTGGCACACAATAAAATAGTTTGAAAATATTTCTGTAAATAAAATGACAGTAGTGTAGGAGTGCTAGTAACTGTGTAATATTAACCAGACACCATACGGTAAAAGGTATTGATTATATATTGTTATGAATTAAGTTTTAATACACCTTTATAATAAATTAAAAGTTTAGGTTACTTCGTGCTTGCTGTCAGAGAACAGGCAGTGAATAGTTTAATAGTAGATTATACCACGAGTCAATAATGATAGCCATTATTGCGAGTAGTATACTCTACTTTATCTACGACAAAAATTTTTACTTCACTTTATTTGTTAACAACATTAAAATTAGTAATATTACAATTAATAAACTGAATTGGTTGTGCACTGTTAATAAGTGTGGAGGAATTCTCAATACAAATATTTGGAATTTCGATTGGTGTAGAGGAAGAAGAGGCTTCATTACTATTTATTTGTTTAGTAATAGTATGTGCTGTAGTTGTCTTGTTTCTCATGGACTGATCGATGTAACCTTCAGCTACCTGCGTCGATTTCCAACCTCCATGACGTTTTAATCCGGTTATATCGCCTCCTGCATCAATGTACAAAGTGGCAGATGACCTGCGGTAACAGTGGCCGGTATAACTTTCAGGATTTGGCAAATTTAAATATATCTATGCAAATTTGTTTTTCTCAATACGTTGTATTATACATTTCGATTTTTGATAATTTATAAAAAACGAATTGATTTTTTATAAGAGACGGACGGAGATCAATGTACTTCTTTACAGTATTGTAAAACGCACCGTTTATGATGAATGTTCGTACAATTTTAGTTTTAGTTTTGTGGTATTGTTATTAATAACTGCGTTTGAAAATCCTTTACATCTTCTATGTTCATTTCATAAAGCTCATTTGAACGACATGCACCCATAATTCCGATAATTAATATAACCTGAAACAAATGAATTAATATATAGAACCCGAAAACTTCTGGATAAAGCGTGCAGATATATTAACCACTAAACCGTAAGAAATTGTAGCCTAACTGGCTTCGCTATATCGCTATTATAGCGTAATACGCGTTGGCACCGAGTGTGAAATAGGTCAAATTAAAAAATGTGTCTTTGTATTTACCTTATGGAAAAGATAAACTTGATCAGGTGCTTTGTCAATAAATTTCCTAATTTGTTCGGGGGTCAGAGTGGAAGACTTCTTTGGTTCGAATCCTTCTGATTTTCTTTTTAAAAATGCCCGTAGTTTGCCATATTTTTCCAGATTAATATCATGGTTTATACTCAACATAGATTTAAGCATTGAGTAGAATGACCATAATGAAGATGGTTCGTATTGTGTACTTAATTCACCAAAATACGCCAACAGAACATTTTCGGAAAACGAGTTTGCGTTCTTTCGAAGACGCCATTCGTTAAAACTTGCGTAAGTTTTATTATAAATGCAATTCGATTTTTCAGGTATTAAGGTAGATTACTGCAGCTAGTTGTGCAATTTCTGGAGGTGTAAAAGTAAAAAACTCTTGATTTTCATCCATTTTCACACACAAATAGATACACAAACACTACGCGTTTGACACTTGTCAGTTTGCGTGTTTTGTTTGTAGGGTAGGCATGATTAATTTCAGAAATTGTGTGATTGGAGTGCAGGAGGGAATAATGACCATTAATCCCTAGTCATTATTCCCTGTGAGAATAATATATGGCATTATACTGCAAAAAACAGAGGTACAATACTAACATTATATATTAGTCGTAGATAAAAATAGTTATTTACGTAACATGTGCGGAAACATATTTTTCGGGAGTGAATGCCGTTTGCAAACCCGAGTGCGCGTTACGCACGAGGGGTAACATTTAGCACGAATTCGAATACTGTTTACGCACAAGTTGCGTATGCTATTTTTTGCACGATTTTTTTTTCTACAATTGCATTTTCAATTCTCTATTATTGGGATATGTAAATCAGAAAATTTAATTAGTAAGCTGTGACTACACGCATATGAACGTAATGTATACATTTGTCATCTAACATCTAGTTAACCTATTTAATTGTTAGACTTTTATTTGAAGATTTGCATTGTTTTACAACATTTACAACAAATAAAATGTGCAAAAATTGCATTGTAGATAACGAACAATGTAAGTAAATTAACAAATTGTTCGTGGAAAGCTTCTAATGTGGTGTGTTTTTTGATAGTTTTTTAAACACATGTTCGGGATAACAGCGTTTCGGTGCTTGCTTTACGTGCGCTCTTGATTGTTTCATAGGTAAGGAGTGGAAAAAACTATTTTATAGAATAACTGATAAACAAATTTCGCATGTCCCAAAAACAAAGACGTTATAAACATAAGAATCAGCTGGAAACTTATGTTTTTAGGTCGCGCAGTCGTATATCTGTGTCATTTACCAATCATTACTACATCTTTATCTAGTTAAAAAAATGCGTTTCTGCGCTGATGTCGTTAGGTTTTGATATTATTAATGCAGTAATATCTGCTTTTATGAAGAACCCGAAATTGACAAAACTTTTATAGAAAGGTTCCAGAAGAGAAAAATGTACGGACATAAATTTCTAATCAACTTTACAGGTTTTTTACTGGTAGATATCAAAAAGCTCTTGTATATTACTACACTGAGAGAAATTTCTTTTATTTGTTCCTCACTTGTAAACAGGAGCTTATCAACTCACCTCTTAACTAGCTACTAACTTGTAAAATATAACTGGCTAGCCTGTAAAATTTTACACCCGTCCTCATATGTTACCTTATTATAGGTAATTTGAAATGACAGACAAACTCTCTAACGTGATTTATTTGTTATTAACATTTGAAAATTGGGTTTTATTACTATCGTATACATTAAATATCATGGTGCAGTGGCGATTTCCAGTAATATTGAAGTTTTCAGGAGATGTTATGTCACTTGTACTTGCCCATATATTTTCTGTAGAAGTGGATGGCGTGGATTCTTCAAGTGGAAACATTCTTTTTGCCATTTTAACCTTATTATTAATTGAATCATCTACGTAGCTTTCTGCAATTTGTGTTGATTTCCATCCCACTACACGCTTCAGAGCCAAAGCATCACCACCTGCATCAACCACCATCGTTGCTCCAGTTCGTCGAAATGAATGCCCTGTATAAAGTGTCGGTTCTTCCAATTCCAAATATTCAGCAATTTTCTTGGGTATTGCGCCTACAGTATGTTGACCTGCATTTAGGGAGACACATTTTCCACTGCGGTACGTCAAGAACAACCGCAGATCTTTACTTCTTGGAGGTCGTAGGGCAGCATTATTATTATTATTTATAAGAAACAACTGCGTGAAGTGTCAAAAAACTAGCAACAAATGCGCGCAGTAAACAAACGTTCATAGGTGACTTTGATCAAGAGGTATTTTTCCAAAAATCGTTTATAATTTTCTTATTTGCCAAGATAAATATATGAAACCATATATTTGCAAGCTAAAAAATTCTAATCAATGAAGGCATAGCCAACTATGGTTTCCATTTAAAAAAATGCATGTTTGGTCTGTAAGTCAAAAACGAATTAAGCTAGAATAAATTTAAGTACGCCATTGAATTGCATATATAAAAATGCACAAAAAATGTTTTGGTTAAAATAAAAATATTTACAAACAAAAAGTTATGAAGCTTTAAAGAAAACGGCATAAAACGCAAAACACTCTGTATCTCCCAAACGAGTCGATACATCGAAGTGCTGTTTAGGCCATTGAATTTGTCTCAAAAATGGGGACAAGGATCCCGATCATGGTTTTTCTGTATCAATTTGCGAAATACCTGAAACCCCCCAAATATATTGAAAATAGGATACCCTGTACATGTTGCGACGTAACAGATAGAAATTTCTTAAAAAATTTAAAAATGGAAAAGAAAACTGCAAAATTCAAACTGATACGATAATCAAGGCGGTAGACGGGGTTAAAAATGGACACCCGAAGCGGAGTCCGCGAACTTAAATTTAAAATTATCAAACATCTTTTCAGTATTAAACGGGGAGCAGCCTCACATAGTTCAGTTAAACAAGACATAAAAAGTGGGTTCACGATGCATCAAATTACGTATTTTTGTTTCTTTTAATATGTTGTTGATAATACAACGGCAATGTTAAATCCAAATTTTCGACCTCGGGAAATGACCGCGTCATTCTCAAAAATCCAAAAACCTCAAAATTTATGGTCTTTTTTTAGTTTTTGTCAATTTCAACTGTGAAGGACTGGTTTTTACGCAAATATATTACTACTTACATTTAAAGTAAATTAAATTTGCTATAATTTAAGACACAACGTTTATTGAAAAGTGTAAGTCAGATTTCAGTGTATACAGGTTGTCAGAAAAGGTACACCCACCCCAAGTTGATAGCAGGAGCAGTTTGTCCTGGAGGAAACGCGTAGAAGCAAAAAATGCGTTACGTACTAGATTGATGAAAAAACCAATGAACTAACACAATATTGAAACATTGCAGGCTATAGAAGATGCCGACAGACTAATAATAACAACAGCGATTTCTTTATCAACTACTCCCAGTGTTGTAGTTGTTGATGAAAATGTGGACTTGCTAGCTTCGCTGGCAAGCATCACACGGCCAAATCGCCGGAATATACAGTTTTTATTTATTCTGGACGAGGACAAAATAATGTGAGCTACAACAACACGTCTTTCAAGTATGACTGCATTAACCCTCAACTCTTGCTTCTCATGCATGCTTTCAGTGGACGCGGCTCCACATATTCATTCTTTAAGAATTTAAAACAAAAATTGTCATTACTTTTTTAAAATATCGGGATTTTCATCAAGAAGCTGCGATTTTCTTGGACCCTAACAGCAACTTGGAGGATATTGCAGCTGCAGGCCAGCGCAATTACACTTTATGGAGGTCTGCACAATTTGGGTTCAGACAGGCGTTCGGAACACGCGAGGCGTTGTTTGGCTTTAATGTACTGATGCAAAAATGCCGAGACCAGCGTAGAGACGTGTTTGTATACTTCATAGACTACGAGAAAGCATTCGACAGAGTGAAACACAGCAGAATGGTTGAAATGCTACGAGGGGCCGGCATATACGGAAAAGATGTCAGAATAATAAAGAACCTATACCGGTACCAGGGTGGAGAAGTCAGAGTTGAACACTACAAAACGTTAGAACAGAAAATTCAGAGAGGAGTGAGGCAGGGATGTGTCCTCTCCCCACTGCTGTTTAATTTGTATTCGGATAGGATATTTAAGAAGGCACTGAATGAACTTGATCTAGGAATCAAAATTGGCGGCGTCCGCAGTAGCACAATTAAGTACGCGGACGATACTGTGGTCCTGGCGAAATCCCTCGAAGATCTTCAGCTACTGCTATGCCGAATAAAACACGAAGGCGACCAACTAGGACTAAATATCAACCTCTCCAAGACTAAAGTCATGGTCATCAGCCGACAAGACCATGAAGATGCAAAGATCTGTCTTGATGTTGAACAAATTGAGCGAGTGAAAATATTTAAATATTTAGGTAGCCTAATCACGGAGGATCTTTACCCGGATAGAGAAGTGAAATGCCCAATCGAGACTGCTCGTGCCATTTTTATTAAAAGAGGTCACTATACTGTGACAATAATTTAAATTTTAAAATAAGACTAAGAATTGTTTAATGCTACGTTTGGTTTGTTCTGCTATATGACGCGGAAGCATGGACTCTTAAGGTAACCACAATGAACCGTCTAAAGGCCTTTGAGATGTGGTTGCTAAGAAGAATGCACCGAATATCCTGGGTACGCTTATCTGGGACATATATTGAGGGGAGAGAAATACCAGCTACTTCAACTGATAATGAAAGGAAAAATAGAGGGCCACCGCGAAGTAGGAAGGAAGCAGATGTCTTGGTTAAGAAACGTTCGCAAATGGACTGGCATCCGGGGTGCAGAAGAGTTGTGTAGAAAGGCAGAGAACAGAACTGCCTTCGCCGAGGTGATCGCCAACGTCGGGAAAACCTGGCACGGCACATGAAAGAAGAAGAAGAAAGAGGTCTGCACAGAACTCAAAACCTGGGCGACCTGAGATACCATTCATTTGCAAAACTGCAGTGAAAACAAATTTTAATAGAGCGGGGTTGCCTCCCACACATAATTCAATCAGATTTTACGCTATACCCACCTATCACCAGGTACAACTAGAGTGTTACCCAATTAATTGAAATTGGCTTAAACAACTTTTTTCATAGGTCCAAAGGTGTTAGGAGTCGATAAGGACCCTCTTGTCTGGTGCGGGCTGCAAAGTTCCTTAGATCGCAGCCCGAAGAACATGGAAAGAGACTCAGTGCCTGCACATCTTCTAGAGCTTATCTCCTGTGGCTGCAGAAAAGTTTGTGGCAGTGCTTGCATCTGCAGAAAGGCTGGTCTCGATTGTTGCATAATTTGCACCCACTGCAAGGGAGTCTCGTGTGATAACTCTCATGAGCCCACGGATGGTGTAAATTATTTATCAATATCATATGACCTGCAGGACGAAGAAAACCTAGACGATAAATTGTGGGCGCCCGTTATAGACCTCCTTGGAAATCTTTCTGTCACCTCAGCAGACAACAAATAACCTGGCCCATCATGAATGAAAAAAAACATTGTATAAATAATAATTTTTATCAATTATTTTTCGGTTTTTACACTTTTATTCAGCAGCGGCAAGCGGGTGGTGTAGTTTTAGGATTCCTGGAGCCCAAGTAAAATTAATTGTGAAGTGGGGGAATTTTTTAACAAACATTGGCTTCCGGACACATATTACTTAATGGTAAAGAAAACGATAAAATTCTTAAAATTACTAGGTATGCCAAATTTTGAAAAACTGTATCTCCAAACTCTAGTCTGATAACAACTATTCTGGTCTTAGATTGTAGCAAATTTAAGTTACTTTAAAAGTGAATAGAAATATAATTGCCTAATAATCAGTCTTTCATAGTTAAAATCGACAAAACCTGATAAAAGATTAGAAATTTTGAGGTTTTTTGGATTTTTAAGAATGACGCGGTAATTTGAAGAGGTCGAAAACTTGGATTTAACACTTCCTTTGCATCGTGAACAACATATTAAAAAATCAAAAATACCTGATTTGATGCATCGTTTCATGTCGAATTTGACTGGACTAACAAGACAAATTGATACACCGAATGCAAATTGACAACAGAGCACTGGGGGCACTAAAAGCAGCCGTACCTCAACATACGAAAGAAACAATACAAAATCATATAGCCCCACTTATCCAAAAATTTTGATCACAGGGTAAACGTTACCTATTGTTCTATGCACTTAGAGGTTAAGAGGGTATAATTGCATTTTGGAAAATAATAAATACCGCTATAAATAAAATTTGGGTTAATAAAACAAAAACATCTTCCGGGAGTGGACCGTGTCAAAAAGGTAACCGTAGTTGCCAACGCCTAAAGTCAGGTAATCAACTAATCGATCAAACCAGATTCTAGACTGAAAGACGTTAGGGAAATACCTCCGTACATAAAGAAGAGAAAGCGTCACGAACGTGTATCGAAATGATGCTCAGCCACGGCAGACTTTTCGAAATACTAATAGAGCGACCAGTTTCACTTATGTACACTAGACCACATGAACAAGGAATACGATATACACCTTGAAAAGAAAGAGTCGGAAACTTATCCCTAGGGGAAGGTAAAACTTATGAGATTTTGTTAGAAGATGTTAAAATAGGTTTAATGCCGTTTTTTCGAGGAAGTTTGCCTATCCGATCAGTAACCTTCTGAATGTAAGGAAAAAATGCTGGAATTGTTTCTGACGTGGTAGAAGAAATCTCTTTTAAACTTTGAGGGCGAGGATGGGAGTGACGTTTAATGATTTTTTGGATAATTTGTTTGCTATAACCATTTGCAATGAGAGTATTAGTTAGATGACGCAGTTCCAAATTGAGATTGTCGGGTTGGCATACAGAAAATGGAAAAACTAGAAATTCAACACAGACCTTTTTTGAGCAGGATGATGGTGTGAAGAGCCATGTAAGTATCTGTCAGCAACTACCGTTACCTTTTCGACACGGTCCAATCGCGGAACACGTTTTTGCTTCAATAATGAAATTCTTACAATTTTAAATTTTAAATAACGGAAAACCTAACAATATATTAAGTTGTATACATAAATTTCACAGTAAAGTGCCCTTGTTCTTAATTTAATATACCGAGTATTTAAGTTAAAAATAGCGAAGTCTGAAACCAAATCATACAATTACATAAGTATAATACATGAAAAATCAACAAATTAATGCTTTTAAATTGATTGTCAGATTTTAAGAGTAAATTTTTTAATTCTTTAATACTTAAACCAATAACAATAGGTTACAGTTACAATTCAATTGAATTTATATATTTAACAAATTCATTTCAAACTCACGGTTTGAAGAAAAACGATAATTAATGATAACTCGTATACTTCCAGTGCGACTTCCATTTGATTTCTTGTTATGAAAGAAATTGTATAACAATTTGGATAGTAGGTTTTATTTAATTTAACTAACAATAGAAGAAAAGTATACCTGACATTAACTGTTGTTTTCGTTTAGCTTTGCATTTATTGTTGTAATATATATTGAATACTTAGTTTTCCATCTACACTTTTCAAACATTTTAAATCCCCTGTACTCTAACGTTAGTTGACCAATAAATAAACAAAGAATAGTTAATTTTTACTTTTCATTTCAAAATAAGCACAAAATTAAATGCATTAAAATAAACTTAATTTAAATGAGAAACTTTACTCCTGGTGCATATAACGTAAGTGCGCACTTTAATCCTTTGTTGTCTTTGAGTATTGAAATTAAACCTATTAAGTCTACAATTTCGCATCAAAACAATCTTAGCGTCGCAAGTTATCATTGGTTAGCTATAATTAATTAAGCAAACCTCCGCAGTGCAATAATCGCCTCGACAATAAAAAGAGCAGTTTAGAAATAAGTCTCAAACGTTTGTACGCAATCCTCGGTACATTAAAATGTTTATAGTCCTTCGGGTGAAATCGATGATAAATCTCAAATGCTATTATTCTAACAAAAAGATTATTACACCCAAAGCTGTAAAATTTGATGGTAACTACTATGTTTAGATTACCAACAGACGTGACGTATGCAACGTTCTAAAGTTTAATTGCCCACCACATCTAAAAAATTTTATATTTAAAAGTGCGGCAAAAGCATTTATTTATAATACTATAATCGTAAAAACTGATATAACAAGCACAAGTTTTAAATATAAAATTGGATAACTTTTTTTATTTAAAAAGCTTTTTTCTATTTTGCAAACCAATTTGAAAAGCAATTTTTCAACTCAACACTGTTCATTGTTTATAATGTCTATTATTTTTGGTCGGGCAAAAGAAAAAAGTGACTAAATACCAAATTAATAATAATCGTTAATCATACATTATTTTGTTTTACGATCTAATGATGCAACGCAGTTAAATCAGCCATTTCTGTTTTATACTCTTAGTTTATCAATGACTTCCGACGATAAAATTACATTTTATCAAATGTTGAGTAAGCAAAAGTTTAGTTAGGTATAAAATTTTAACTAAATTCTACGAAACTATTAACCGAAAAAGTATTACCAGCCTTCATAGTTTCTACAATTCGAAGTAAATAAATGGTGTTAAACAATTCAAAAATGCATTGAAACTTTTTTAGGGTATGGGCGGGAATAACATAATTGTCGTCTGGACCATGGAGTACTGGTTACGTTCTATATTTTAATTTGGATTATAAACGCCTAAAAGGCTCACGAAAAAATGTTCACCAATGCACACGATTTCATTAACGCAATATACAGGTTTTTTTCTAATTTTGACATATAAAGTGACATTTTCCATAACCAAACTAGAATTCAAAATTGTTCACGTTTTAGTTATATTTTTCGTAAGTAATTTAGAAAAGTAAAATTTTTCGCCATTTGTCAGATTGTTTGGACATTTGTTTTGGAAATGGTAACCATACAAACATCGGTCACACCCGCTTAAAATATGAATTCGAAATAGTTTTAATTCCTATCTATAACTTTTTTTTCAAAATTAAAATAAATATTGTACCTATGTTAGAAGTAACGGAACATGTGATATTGGGGGCCTCGCTAAGCTGATAAAATAAAATTAGTACCTATCTAACAAAAGAACGTCCGTTTGATAAAAAACCGCGAAGAGATTATACAAGTACATCATGTAAACAACCAATATTTATACATACTTAATCGTTTAGAATTTTGTGAACATTAAATACAGTAATGTTTGTTTAATACGCGCTCAATTATAACGAAAGTTAATGCAAGGTATCGAGCTGTAGCTTTAAAGAATCTTTAAACATTATTTTCTAATTAATTCATCCTGAAGAGTGTATTGATGCATCAGTATATGTGTCATTATTTTTGACAAATAGGGATAATGGAGTCAGTCACACTTTCTCATTTTACATACAAAAAAAATTTGTTATTTAGTTACTTTAAGACTGGTTGTATGCAATTGTTATTGAACGTTGGAAAAATTGAAGGCGATACTTGTTAGTTCAGATCTTTATGTCGGTGATGGTAAAAATTTTTACCAATTTACGTTGCTACTTTTTAACAGTACTTACTCATCTGTATCAAACTTTTGTTGAGTGTTTTTCGTTCTCTTAAAGCGACCAGGCATTAAAAATATATCCAGCATTTTCCTTACTTACTAAGATTAATATTCCATGGTTAGGCAAATGACATACTAAATTTGACCAGTGGTTTTTCCGCACGTATCATCCATCTCTTTATTAATTTAAAAGTTTTCAAACGCTTATCCTAAATTTAACGAATATTAGTTGAAGATTGAATCTAAAAATAAATTTTGACACTCATAAAGATCCATAAGTTGTCACATGAAGAATTTTAAGTAGAGGTGACGTAAACAAACAAAAAGTTGCGGAGAAACGGAGATACTAGTATTGAAATTTTAAAGAGGATATCACAGTCCTTCACCTAGCAAATGAGGGGACAAAGTTGCTTTAATGCAAATGTATTTTCAAATGAGGTACGATACACCAGAGGGCACTAGGTGTCGCAACACTTACGCAGATTATCGTAGTTGTGTTTACGATAACAACCATTTGAGCAATGTTGTCAGATAAATAATTTTTTCCAAAAACTAAATTTTAATATAAGGTGAGTATTTTTTGTAGTAGAATTTTAGTGGCTTGACGAAGAAGAGAATAAAAAAAGACAAAACGAGATTACCTCAGGCCTTAAGTGGGTGAGATAAATAATCTACAATCCACACTGCAAAAACAAGGAAATAAAAATAAAAGAAAAACGGTACTTTAAATACAGGGTGATTTATACCACGAGGCGAAAAATGAAAATATGTGCTCACAGTTTGAGATTAGGCAAAAAATGCGAAATAATTTTTTTTCTAATCGGCTTTTGTTTTCGAGATATCGAGATACCAACTTTTGAAAGATACGATTTTAAGTTTTACAAAAAACTAATATAGAGTGCTTTGAAACAAAAACTTATTTATTAGTTATTGACAGTTTCACATTTGGGTAGTGTTTGTAATTGTTAGTCTTAAAAATTTAGTCCAGAATGCAGTTCAGCAACTTGAAAATCAACAAGACTTTGCTGCAGTAACTCAGTGGCTTTACATTGCCAGGCTTGCATCGCAGCTGGCGGTGGACTTTTCGAACATACTTTGTAAGTTAAGGTATTGGTTCTTCTTTGTGTTACGGTTACAATTGCCTACTATTATTTTTGTGTGAAACTTGAGACCAGGTTCCGTATTCTCTAACTCAAATTCGACAGCGCTTTTGAACGCACAGCATAAATGACGTCAATTTGCGCATGACAACGCGATCAATTTCAAAATAGGTATTTTGAATTTGCTTTGCGCTTCGCTGTTTCAAATCCGCAGAGCGCTTTGAAAACAGTCACCATTTATGAGCGTTTTGCTTATCGTTTTCAAATGACAGTAGTGTCACATTAATTTTTAGAACGTTGAAATGGCAAATGTTGATGAGTTTTTGGTGCTAAATGTTGTAAATAATATTGAAAATGCTGAAGATCAACAGCGTTTGAATTATCTGACTATAACTTTATTAAACAATTTAGGTTAAGGAAAGAAGATGCAGAAGATTTAGAGGCACTTTAGAACCTTTTATGAATTTACGGCGACGTATGAATGGATTAAATACTCGAATAAAAGTTAGTAATGTTTCATTTACTATTTATATAATATATTTTGCTATTTTTACGTTATAGCTATTAGCAGTATTACGATTCTTTGCTGGAGGTAGCTACCAATTAGATGTAGGTAGCAATCACAATGTTTCAATTAGTCAACCTTCCGTCTCAATATTGGTACATGAGGTGATTGATACTTTAAACAATCCAGAGATTTTAAATCGCTACATCCACTTTCCCAATACAGTGGGAGAATTGACTAATGTTAGGCAGCAATTCTACAATAAATTTGGTATACCTAGAATAATTGGATGCATTGACTGCACCCATATAGCAATTGTTACACCAATTAAAAACGAGCATTTATATGTTAATCGTAATAGATATCATTCGCTCAATGTACAAATGATTTGTGATGATAAATTTAAAATAACAAATGTAAACGCTAGATATCCGGGGAGAACACAGGACAGCTTTATTTGGCAAAATTCGAATATATTAGAATTTTTACGCAACTTTCCAGCTCAACATAGAGGGAGTTTTTATTTATTCGGGGATTCTGGGTATCCTCTTCCCCCATGGTTACTAACGCCTTTCTTACCAGAACCTCCCCCAAATACACCAGAAGTACGATATAACGTTGCAATGCGAAGAATTCGTTCAATGATAGAGCAGTGCTACGGGCGATTGAAGAATAGATTTAGGTGTCTGTTAAAGCATAGGACATTGCATTATAGTCCAGAGACGGCAGGAAAAATCATAAATGCTTGTGCTGTACTCCATAATATCTGCGTTGATAATAATGTACCCTTGTATGAAGATGAAGTAGATGATATTAATGGGCAAGACGCTAACAATAATAATGCTCATGAGAATTTTGCCGATGAAAATCAAAATTTCCCCAACAATTTAGTAGATGGTCGCCGTATTCGTCAAATCCTTGTCAGAAATCATTTCAATAATGAATAAAAGTTTGTAAAGTGCCAAACAGTATTTTAATTAAGTTATTTAACAAGAATATAATAATAATTGTAATTGGTTAATGACAATTTATTAAAATAATAACAGAAGTTGGCAGTTATTTTTGAGAATATTTAATTTTCAAACTTTGGCTTATATCCTCTAAAGCAACAGCAATTTGCTGTATTACCATAATCTCTTCTCTTAAAAGTGCTAATTTTTCCTTGTAATATTCTGCCTTATTCCTATTTTTTCTTTTTGTATTGTCATGAGATTGTTTGATGCTTCAATGGAAGCTCGTATATTATTTTTTCGAATGGAGCCGCTCCCTTTTAGTTTCTTTGGAGGGCGAGATAATCTACTTTCAGGTTGCCTCTCTTCTTCAGGTATTATAAGCATCTCTGTATCTTCTTCTTCTACAGTATTTTCTGCTGTAAAAATTCTTTCAATATTGATGCCTGGCTCGGCAACACTGGTATTAAACACAATTTTATGAATAACCCATTGTGTTTAAAATCCTATCTTCGATAGCATCAATCTTTTCATAAACAGGAGGCCCCTCCTGTTGCTCCAGCCCCCCTATTGTTCAGGCTCTGCTTCTTTTTGGTGCGACATTTAATGTCGCTCCAACTCTGTATGCAACAACATCAAGTTGTATAATTTTTCATATATCTACAGTCGAAGCAGGTTTTAATTGTCCACTGGGTCTTGCAACCCTATTTGATTGATTGATATTATTTTTAAGGTGGACTTCATTTTCATCTAGCCACAGTCGAAGTTCTATACTTACATATAAGTACGAACGATTCCTGTGTTTTGTAAAATTAAGGTTGAAGATCGCTAATGGACAACCTGCGTCGACATTATGTAGTGAATTAAATATTGATATTTTTACCTTTCGCCATTCTTTCCAAGTTTTTTGGACACTCGGAGTAGCATTTAATTTCTGTATTATCTCCATTCATTTTTTTTCATATCTGCGATCGTATGTTGATTTGATATTTTCTGCGTAACTAACGATGGATTTTCTTCAATAAATTTCAACAACAACTGCTTTTATAGAGCAGAATAATGCTTTTTTGAAGAACTCATCTTTATGTCAGAAATAATTAATAACTATAATATGTCAGGATAACTATTCGTTTTTTTCACGACAAGTATTTGACCGGTAGTCAGTTTTTGAAAACTTCTTATTTTTGTGAAATATCATAAAATTTTCAAATACATGTTATTAATAGGTATTTTTCAAACCGCTATCCAAAGATTTGATGGGTATTTAATTTATTAATATTCAAATCGAGCTTGAGCCAACAGCGCATGCGCAACTGTCATGTTTATATTTTTCCAAATCCCTCCAAATTTATTTACTTTTAGATGCGGCTTAATTTTGATCTATTTTAACAGGACAGTCCCATCATCAAATTTCACGGCAATTTATGATTATAAAAAAAGTAATACGTAATATATCAATGTAAATACTACAATAATAATACTTTCGTTTTATAGGTTACGTTGTACAATAATTGTAAAAAAAATGTTAGAAGTAAATTTATACTTTTAAAATGCTTTATTTGTGAAATTATAACTATAATAAACATTGATTAGAAAAAAAACTAATGAAATTAATCACATTTAAATCTGCTGTGGATAAGCAACTCATTATACACCTTGATTGTTATTGGTTATCGCAAACTTTTACACTGGTGCCAGCAAGTGCACGTCGCTTTTAAAACAAACTGTCGTAATGTAAACGTATAGCACTTCAGAATACCTAATCGACTTGCTTAACGAAGTGCTATACGAATTCACCATTAGCAATCGCTTAGCGTTTTCAAAACGTTACGTTTTTGGTTGAAAGTTAGAGAATACGGTCCTAGGTCTTTTAAAAGTTTGAACCTCGATATCCCGAAAACCAATGCCGATTGGAAAAAAAATTATTTCGCATTTTTTGCTTAGAATCAAATTGTGAACACATATTTTCATTTTTCGCCTTGTGGTATAAATCACCCTGTATATCAACTAAAAACATGAAATGTGCGGTCAATTACATTCTGTAAGATTGGAATAATTACAATATAAATTGACACGAATGAGACGTCATGTAATTGGTAACTTAAAAAATCGGACAAAGAGGAGAAAGTCTATACAAAGTACCGAAAGAAAATTCCTTTATAGAAAGAAAGAAGAAAATAGTATCGGAGGAGTTGAAGTATTAATACACAAAAAAAATGCCATTTATTATGATTATTACAAGTACCTACCATGACAGATAAAGTTGTGTATACTATCAATAAAGTAAATAATACCATGACCATAAAATTAATACAACTGACAAATACAGAAGAAGGCGTAATGAGTTTAATGAAGATTTAAACAATCTTAAGTAAGACTCAAAAGTGTTTTTGGAAAAGAGTAGGCTAAGAAACAAAAACAAAACAGAACATCGATTACTTGAATTTTCATAAGAAAAACGGCTAGTCTGTTTAATATGAATACCGAAGATAGACATGAACTATTATTCCAAGTGGACGAATAAAAAAAAACCTATACTCTAACTCCGCGTTACTCAAAGTGTGCTGCGTGGACCCTGGTGCTGCGCAAAACCTTCGTTAGAATTCTGTCGACAGTCATAATAAAATGAATACATGTATTCAAGTAGAATCTATAAAAATAAAGTTACCTAAGATAAAAATAAAGTACGAAAACGAAACGCCTCGTAGACTATAAGCAATCGAATAATCTCGGTTCATCGCTCCGTTTCTGTTGAATATTTTAATCTTACTTTCCGTGTTTACATATGGGCCAGATTCTTCCAACTCTCCAATCTGCCGGACCTGTTCTTCTTACGATGCTTTTTTAAATATTTGTCTAAGCATTATCAGTACTGCTTCGGTAAGTGTCGTGGCCACCTAACTTTTCTTTTTTTATTTTACTTACGGCTTCGTATATTTCTTTCATTGTAAAGTTATTTAATGGTTGCTGTAGCTCTTCAGTATTTTTCAGTACCCCCAGATGATGCATTATTTGTGTCATCTGATGTTAGTAGTTCCTGGAAATACCCCTTCCATCTTTGCATTGTATCGGTGTCTTCTATAAATATCTTTCCCTCTTTATTTTTGATGTATCCTGAGTTGTGGTTTTGTTGTTTCTTTAGATTTTTTAGAATAGCTTTTGATTTCCTTTATAATCCTGTTCCAGTTTGGTTTCCTATTCTTTCCATGCTTACTTTTTTCTTCTATTACTAATTTTTCACAACTTTTTTTTTGTTCTTTATATTCTGTATACGACTTGATATTGTAAATAAGTTATACATTTTTTAGTTTATTACTTTTTTTTATTTTTACAGCTGACTTTAGTACAATATTTCCAAATATTCCCCACATTTCTTCTAAACTGCTGCTAAAAATATGTCTTATCTTAAAGTATTATAGCCTACTAGAGATTTAAATTTTGATGCACTTTCTTTCTAGTTTGTACGTCTTTACTTACTTACTTGCAGTACTTGCGTGCTTTTATTTTGGCAACCAACATGTAATGGTCTGACCCTATATCTGGCCTTCTATGTACCACATCATCTTTCAACACTCTTTATCGATTAAAATGTAATCGATTATGGATTTTCTTTTCGTTTTTCTCTATAGTATATAGTATATGATCTTTCTGCCATTGTCATTCCTCACAATTTTTCAATTAATCTATCTACTATTTAAGTCTCCTAACACTATTTTTACAGTTTACTTTTCGTTCATTAAATTTAACTTGACCCAGAACTTTTCTTTTTCTTCCATTACTTTGTTATTATTTGGCCCATACACTACTACTAATGTAACTATCTCTTCGACTACTTTCAACACTACACACAAGAGCTTTTCTGAGACACATTTCCACTTGCAAACTCTACTTTCCCAAGATTTGTCAATTACACACCCTACTTCAGCTTTACCTCTCTGTTTTAGTGAAACACCTTAGTAAATAAACAAATGTCTTTTATCTAGTGTATTTGAACCCATTCCTTTTTTTGTTTCTTTACAGCCACTATTCTTAGTTTCTTTTGTGAAAACTCTTACCAATTCTTACTCCTATTTTTCTTCTTAATTTCTTTTATATCTTGACAAATTGTTTTCATTATTTGTTTTACGTCTTCCATTTTAGGGTTACCTTGCTTTTGATCGATTTTTCGTTGGGGAGATCTTGACGTTAGATATCTAGTTGTCCTACGGTATTTGTACGGCCACTTTTGTCAGAATGTTCAGACATTAAAGGTTTGTATTTATTTTGATTTTTAGGCGTTCAAACGTTTAATATAATGGTGTTGAAATTACCTTTATTTTCTATTTCAATAGCCTATTATCTACTTATTGTGATTACGGTTCAATAGTGTATGCGAAGTTTGTTGCCGATTTAATTAATTTAATATTGTTTAACCGATGGTTATTTTCAAGTACATGTCTGGTCGATGTTTTACAACATATGAACTAAATACTCGTTCAAACGAACATAAACCTACATAAACCTAGTTGCACTCTTTACAATTTATTTGATAGATTTGCAATTTATTTTGGGTCTTTCTGATTTCTTGAAAGACTTTGTAAACGTTTACTACTAGAAATTAATATTTTATGGCCAAACTTTTAAATATTTCTTATATGTGAGATAATTCTAGAATTTGACGTATTTATTATTTGCTTTGTTATTCCTAGCTTCTAAGTTTCTATGTTTGTGTTTCTTAAGTATACTGGTCATAATTTATTCCTAAAAGTTATTATAATTATGTTATATGCTTAATATATGCATGTGAAACGTGGGTCCTAACAACAGTCATGAAGAGCAGATTACAAGCCATGAAAATGAAATACCTCCGTAAAGTTGCAGGCGTCACCAGAAGGGATAAAATCAGGAATAGTGAGATACGGAAAAGGCTAAATGTGGATCCTGTATTAAATATGATTGAAAAGACCGAAAACTTACTTGGTTTGAACATCTCATCAGATTGGGAACCAAGAGAATTGTAAAACAAGTGTGGGAAGCAAGAAGGCATGAGAAGAGACTAAAGGGAAGACCTAGAAAACGCGGGATGACAGTGTGAGAGAGATACTAGCAGAAAGAGGGATAAACATGGACCAGGCAAAGAAGATGGCTAGCAACAGAAGGGAGTGGAGAAAGTTTATACATAGAAATAGAGAACAGTAGTAGAACATACTTTAAACGATAAGTTTTTCGACATCTAGTGTCGACTCGTGAAAGCGTTCACGTACGTAAATGTAAGCAACTTTGCCGACAGGTATGTAAAGCAGATAATAGTCGATTCTTCAATAATTATAGCCAACATAACAGTTGGCCAGTATAAAAATTTCGAATCCCTTGCAGTAAAGTACGCAAGAGGTTGTACAATAGCCAAAAAACAATGAGAATCACTCGACAGCTGTTTTGTCCTTTTGGGACTCTTCTGCTTAATGTTATGATGTTCTTTATCGAAATTTCGTTGTAACAACAGAATTATCAACGATCCGCGAACGATACAAAAAATAAAGGAGGCGATAAACATTGGTTATTATTTCTTCTCACTCAAGTGTCCATTATAGTTGGGTTTTTCTATTTCATAAATAAACTTAATTTCTCAAATTCAGAACTCAGAATTTCTAGTTAAGTATAGTATAAAAATTACTCCAGATAAGTGATTCACTCTTAATCAAACTAAGGTTACTTTGATTCAAATCTCATTCAAATTTATCTATAAACAGGTTAGGTCTTGTTTTACGATTTTGTTGAAAAAATAAAAAAATCATTTAGTTTTTCACGAAGCTGCTTACACCAAATATTCTACATTTGACAAAAGTGGTGCCTATTTATTTTTCAATTCTACGTTTAATTTTCAAAATTTGTGTAACACGCAGAAAAGTAGGTCAAAAATTGTTTACTAAGCATTTCTTTTCATTTCGGGTTAAGGTATTGAAAGATAATATGATACAGGGTGTTCCAGATTTTGAAGTCTACAAAGTGGCTAACTAGTTAATCACCTTGAAGATCATTAGAAGGTTAACCAGTATAATATTTGTATAAAAAATTCAAATAACGCTAATATATAACTTTTTACTATATTGATACTGGTGTTTTTTAAAAGTGCGTCATATCATCTATATGTCTTATCTTTCTGATAGCATAAGAAAATTAACAAAAGAAAACTAAATTGTTATGTCATTCCTTATCAAAAGTTTGGATAAAATTTATGTTAGGTGCTAACAGCAGCGCTGCATGGGATATAAAATACGTATATTACTTAATAAATATCTAAGTTCTAATCGTGTAATACTCTCAGTCAATAAAACTCGAACATTTACATTATGATATTAATGTACACAATAAACTTGGAAATCATCAACAGAATTATCGCGGTTATCGTATTGAGTATATGAATAACATAAAACTAAAACTTTAGTCTGTAACAAGTACTGAGTAATATGTATCATAACATTCAAATAGTATAAAATTACCAAATTTTTTTTACTCACCGCTAAGACTTGTCGTTTCATTTAGAAATTTAATATCTGAAGGAAGTGAGGGTGTTTGAACTTATACGAGATCGTCGCGTTAATGAGTGCCATATTAAAAACGTCGATGTCAAGTGAAAATTTAAACTTTTAGTTTTTAGTAGCGTTCCTTAAAGTGATGGCTGCATTTGAAATGCTTCCAAGTGCCGTGACCTTTGTTGATGATCGTGTAAGTATATTGATAATAATTTCCGTAATCAATACGTTTGCTGTATAGAAATTGCGCGACGTACGGCTTCTTTATCGTTCCAAAGAATTTTTACATCGGAAATGTTGAAATAGGTCATTCGCATGTTAAATCGCGTTTCCATCAAAAAGAATGAAACGAAAAACAGTAAACAAGTGTAATTACATTCCGTACAATGTCCGTTATCGTTTAAATATATGAAAAGGAGCGTTGATGTACATACCTGTAACAAATATAAATAAAATTTAGGATTTGCCTCTATTTTTATATCATTTATTAGGTACAGGCATCTAATAGATTTATAGGTGACGCTTATGTTTAATAAGATTATTGCTTTCCTTGAAATAAAATTCAGTAACGCTGAGGTGCTTCTCTTGTTCTTATTTAATTCAAACTTCAGGATTAAGTCATATCGGTATTGTAAAACTACAAATTGTTACTTTACCGAAAGTCTATTTTTTGAGATTTACATTGTGTACTTTCTTTTGGTATATTTATCTAAAGATTGCTTAAAAATAAATAATATGAGTGAAATTACTGATAATGTTTTTATCGATGTCACATAAGGATGATAAAGGACCAATTCTGATCATTCACGAGTGCTGCATCAATGTACAAAGTGAAAATTACAAAGACGATGACACCGAAAAAAAAGTGACGTTACGATCGCACATTGCTTACAGTTTTCAAATAAACATAGTGAACGGATACAAAAATGAAAAGGTAAATTGTTTTGAATTTTGGAACTTATGATTCTCTACTTCCTCTTAAAATTGTGTCACATTTCAAATTTTCAAACTGAATTTTCAAAGTAGGTTTAACAAGGTTTGGAGATGCATCGTACCCATCAGAATAACAAGTGAGCGGCAAAAATTATTTATAAATGAAATGCAATTAATATGAAATGAAAATATTTACCTAGAACCTAATTTCATTTTACAGGTTTAATTTAATAAACATAGTTCTACATATTATATAATGGCGGTTTAGGTAAGTTTTTTATTTTCTTGTTACGTATGAATGCAGTTCTGAAGCAATGGTAGGCGTCAACTATGGTGTAATATGTATGTCTCACCGCTAGCCAAAGTAAGATGCGTTTTGAATCCCTCTGTATTGCAAATTATTATTTGGTTAATTTCATTTTAACTCTGATATGCACAGTTCCAATTTTTCGTTAAACGTTTAATGTTAGTTAATGTTACGATTCATTTTTGTCGATATTAATATTAGTTTTTTAATTAAAAAACTAACCGATTTTCTATTATGTGCATGATTTTAATTCTTTAAATAAAAATGGTGTTATGATTTAAATATTTCTACTAAGTACATAATTTTAATTTCTTCAACCGAAATTAATTGAATTTTCGTATGTAACCAGCGAGCGTGAAGTTTGAAATCAAATGCAGTTGAATTAAAAATTCAATTGTCCCCTGCAGATTTTTTATATGTTAGCCATTGTAAGTCAGATTTTATCCTGCCAACAAATTATCCCACGGAGGTGGCAATTTTTATTCCAAGTGTAAAAATTCAGCAATATATTAAACATTCGCAATTATGGGATTGCACTCCCTTAGATTTTGTATATGTTAGTCATTGTAAGTCAGTTTTTATAACCCAGGCAACAGATTACCCCAAAGTGCCGTCAGGGGGTGGCAATTGTATTTATACTGATATTTGTTCTATTGAAAACCTCGTTAAAATAAATATGATCTTTGGTTTAGCCACTTCCTTAGCTGACTTGATAAATACGACGAATCACTTCCACTGAACGTAAATTGTTTTAATTTTAAAAAACAAAGTGGATCTCGGAAACGATTAATTTTTGAACTTATTTTGACTTTTTTGTTTGTACTGATGAGATCTATAAGTGGGCCAAATATTGGAACGTATTTTTTAAACAAACCCCGTATAAATATAAATAAAAAATCTGAGAGGGTACAATCCCATTACTGCGAATGTTTAAAGTTTTTGCTCAATTCTTATACTTACTGGCTTACAATGACCAACATATAAAAAATCTGCGGAGGTACAATCCTATAATTGCGAATGTTTAATATTTTGCTGAATTTTTACACTTACAATAAAAATTGCTACTTTCTGGCGGCACTTTGAGGTAATTTGTTGTCAGGTTTATAAAAATTGGCTTACAATGACAAACATATAAAAAATCTGTGGGGGTACAATCCTATAATTGCGACTATTTAACATTTTTGGTGAATATTTTCACTTAGAATAAAAATTGATACTCTGGACGGCACTTTGGAGTAATTTGTTTGCAGGGTTATAAACTCTGACTTACAATGACCAACATATAAAAATCTCCGGGGGTACAATTAAATTTTTAATTCAAATGTATTTTATTTTAAATCCAAATGTAAATTCACGCTATCCTTTATGTACATAATTTAAATTTTAAAATTTAAATAAAAATGTGTTGAATATAATTCCGAATTAACTTTATGACTAGATTCTAGAAAAAATTTATTTTTCTACACGCAAATGTCTTATGCTTCACAAAACCAAACTCTCTAGAATTTAATTATAAATTTAGTGACGTCATTTTCATATTACTTATTAAAATTATATACACAATAAAAATTCAATTCAATCATTATAGAAATTCCATTTATTTTTATTTTAATAATTAAAATTATATTAATTATAGAAATTTGAAGTATTTTATTGAAGCAATTAAAATTATGTATGCATAATTGAAATTCAACCGTTCCAATTATGTACATAGTAAAAAACGTTTCTTCACGCAAGGCTGCAATTAAACACGTAGCTTTTTTCAACTGATTATGATTGGTCAAACATATAGAGTTCTGGGTAGCACCTCATGATTTGGAACAATATTTAAACAATCCTCGTTCATTACGTTTTTTAAATCACTTGTAAAAATATTTTCTTCTTCACTCTCATCTACTTCTTTCCATTTCCATGTTTTCTGGTTGAACGTTGAACGTGACTATACCATATTTTTAAAAACTGAACTCGGAAGAAGGAGACTTATAATTTTAAGTTTATTGGAAGAATTAGAAAATCGAGGAAATAGCAAATAAACCAAAAAAGCGTTTTTCTGTTCATCCGATTAATCTACTCAGAGAGTCATTGAGAATCTGACATGTTCACAAAAAATGGTGTCAGTGGACCCGACAACGGTAGTGCTTTTTGTTAAGATAGTTTTGAAGTATAGATGCCACTAACGACGTCTCTACCTCTGACGACTTATGAAACCCGCGGAAGTGGTGAAGGTGGAAGGGTTTTTTGAGATTCATCTAACATGTGCTCAGATTCAATTGATCCGAAAGTGCTGACAAAATCTTCATTCTCATTGTTGTCATTCGTTCCAAAGTTTGCAGGGAGGATGATTCGACACTCGTTCTACTTCATGCATCAAACACGGTACTAAAAAGGTAAATTTCTCTTCATACGGTGGTCGTATCTTAAATGTTTTATGACTGCGATAATTTTCTCTTGACCTAACCGATCGTCCAGAAACTCTTCTGCCAAACGGAAACTACTATTTTATGTCGATTTAACTTAATTTACCTTAATCTGAAAATGCTTCCTGAGTGAGCTACAGCCCTTTGAAGAAGACATCGTTATAAGAGTTTTCTTTAAATCAATCAAAAATGGCGTTACTTAAAAATTTCAAACTTTATATAATCAATAAACGATTACAAACAAGTCATTTGCTGTAATTAATTTTTTTACAACCACCACAAGCGTATCAGTAGGGGGAGACCGACGACTATTTCTATTAAAAATGTTTTATTTTTTACTTTTTTTTGTATCTGACACCAAATTTCAGAAATTTAACATAATTTTCATAAAAATGTCATCTTCTTTGAAATCGATATCATCAACCGTTTTCGAGAAAAATAAATTGAAACTTTTTGTGTTTCTAATGCCAACGCGTTTCAACTGCTTGAATGTGTAGTCATCCTCTAGGCAAATTGTCAATTAAATGAAATTACCAATATTTAAAAACTGTGTGACGACCGGTACTTTTCACAATGTTTTCACTTAACCTTCTTAATCATAAATTGGAATTTAAGGGAAAAAGGGCATATAATTTTTAATTTCATGCAATTGACAATTTGCCTACAAAATGACTACGCTTTCACCAGTCGAAACGCATTGGCATTGAGATTGATGATAATAAAGTGCACTATAATAAGTAAATAATATTTTTATCAGCACTTTAGATTTCATCTTAAGTGGTTTTGGTTGAAATTATTCCAGATTTAAACAATTCGGGGAGGGTTGCTGGAGGGATCATAAGCGTTTTAAGTTGTATTCCCATGACGTCCTATACGTGTTCTATAGGATTGACATTTAGAGTTGTTGTTGGTCAGTACCTGGTCCAAACTTCAACTTCATTAAGATATCTTGTAACATTCATAGCAGTGTGGGTTTAGCATTATATTGCACCAAAACAAAGTCATCACCAATAAATGGCGCAAATGGGAAAACATGTTGTTGTAACATGTCTGTAACATAACGGAGACTATTTAAAAATTTCCCATTTACTACATGTAAATCGGTCCGCGTGGCTGAAGGAATACCACCCCACACCATTTTAGACCCACTACCATAGAAACACACTTTTTTAATGTTGCATTGGACAAACGTCTCATTTAGGCATTTGTACACTTGCACACGTCTATCATTGTTGTTTAGAAAAAATCTGGACTCAACAGTGAATATGACACAAGCCCAGTCATCATTACTCCAATTTATGTGTTCTCTACCAAAAGTTAATCTCGCTTGTCGTTGCTGCCCGGGGTATGGTATCTACACCAAATTTTGTTCTTACGTGATATTGGAACTGTCACGTTCTTCTTCTAGTCCCGGCATTTTCTTTGTTCTCTATGCTTCTTTGGATATTTCCCAATTCAATTTTACTCTTTACTCCAAACAATTTTGTCACTTCCCTGTTTTTATCTTTTTAATACGGTTTACAATCCTCTTCTTGCTGTACCTCCTATTTTCTATCCTTCTTTTCTAATTGTTTTACACCCTAATTGATTCTGTTTCTCAGCTTTTCTTTTATTCTTTTGTTCAAAACTGTTTCTATAATGATATATTATTCTCGAATTTAATTCCTTTTAATTTTTTGGACCCGAAAAATTGTATTATTTTTGTTTCTTGTTAGTAAATTCGTCGTTTTTTTTGTTGGTATTTTTTCATGACGGTTTCATTACTTTACATACCGCTCTTAGGAATCTATGCTTCGTTCCTAATTTTGTCCTTTTCAATTTGTCTCTACATTCAATTATACTGTTTGAATTTTTCTTTTTATACATTGAGCGTATACATATTTGTCTTCCGGTTCTTGTTACCAACAAGTATTTCCAAGTTATAAATTATTGGTATTTATTATTTGCTCCCTATAACCTCTCGCACATCTTAGGCCTCTATTCAATTCACACCGTTCGTATTAGGGAATTTCACTCCCTTATTGTATTGTTATTATTGCTTTGTCTAGTTTATTGTGTAGTTTGTCATAAAATTATGAATTTTTTCCTTCGCTTTTCTTTATTGATTTGAGATTCGTATAATTACTACTTTGCTTTAATTTGAAGGTGTAAGATAATTATTAAAATTATTCTTACTCTCTCATTTTTCTTTAGCCATTTTATTACTCAGGGGTATCCTGAGTAATACATATAATGTTTGTCAGCATCATTATCCTATTTCTTTTTTCTTTATTTTATTTACTACTACTATCTGTTACTTCTATCTTTTTCCTATTTATATTTCTGTTACAATTTCATTATTTTCTGAATTTTTCTCTTTTGTTTTTTTCCACTATCTATCCCATGTTTCAGTCTGGTTCCCATACTTTTTTTTCTCATAGACCACTTTAAACATTTTGCTGGATCTGGTGGACCCCTGCAGCTATTACATTTACTAACTTACTTCCAAAACCCGAAAAAGTATATGTCTATGTAAATCTGTGTTGTGGCTATTTTTCAATCAACTATGAGTTGAAAGTTTTCGAAAAAAGGTGAGAATTTATATTGCTTTGATTATGCTGTGAGTATTGTCATTCAAGCTAAGTTTCAAAGCCAGTCTAAAAGCGTCTTCATCCAACAGTTGGATTCCTACTTTACTTTTTGTATTCTAAGATTGACTCACAGTACAAGAAACCAATAATCTCCCACTTCGGAGTGGTAAAAGTAAAAATAAATATTTTCTTGTTTTGTAGCTATTTATTCAAACACAAAAATTACTACACTTTTAATTATGTTGTTATAACAGTCTTAGTAGAATCAAAATTTAACATCAAAACTAATAATGATTATTATTTTAAAACAGTCGCAATATAATCAAAACTTTGATTGTTTTTAAAATAATAATCATTATTAGTTTGATGTTAACTTTATCTCAGATTACCATTGTAATCTGAGATAAAAGTTATAATTTTAATGGGAGGGATGTACTTGGTGAATTGACAGCAAATTATCAATATTTGGCTTGAGTTTAGTTAAGTATAACCGTAAATCTCCTCGCTCTGTAATATTTAATCTGCTCCGTTTTTTGTCAACAAGTTTGTTACGGCACTAAAACTGCGTTCGACAAGATATGACGAAGGAAACGCTATGAGAAATTTTTGCACAATTCCCCACAGTCCTGGATATTTTTCAGGTATTTGTGCCTGCAGCCAAAATGATTGATACCCTCTTTTGAATGCTACTTTGAGCTCCTCATTAGTGCTAAGCTCGAGTAGCTCTTCTTGCAGTACCACATTTTCCACTTCAGTTTCATCATATGGATTTATTATCCATGGTGGTATATCCATCGACAGAATGTCTTCAAATCTGATTTTAAAATCATCATACAGGGCAATCAAATGTTGAACATACGTCTGAATATCTTCGTCGAGGCATTCTACCTGCGATAAATTTGGAAACTGGGAAAATTCACGTCGACCAATATTTTGCTTCATAAGTTTCAGTTTACCAAGAAAAGCTGAAATTTCACTCTTTGTTTTTATCAAATTGAGGCTGTCCCCTTGTAACTGTAGGTTGAGGTCATTGAATTTTTGAACAAATCTGTCAAATACGCAATGTCTGCTTTGAAATTCATGAGGTTTTCTTTTTTTAAAAACAGGATCTTTAGTGTTCAGAAACTCTAAAAAAACAGAGTCGAAAAGCAAATAGAATCTTGATAGACATGCACCTTTCGACAACCAGCGTACTTCGGTATGTAGCAGCAATCGTTGGAAGTCCTCATCATTTTCTTCGCACAACTGTGCAAATAAGCGCGTATTTAATGCATTGCTTCTTATTTTGTTAACTGCATTAATCACAAATTGAAGCGCTTGGTGCAATCTATCACTCAATTTTTCGCTACTAGATGTTGTCGGTGGATGACACAGTGAATTGCAATTACCTCTGGTATAATCCTTTTAAGATGACTTATAAACCCACGATATCGCCCGACCATGGCAGGAGCTCCATCTGTTGCCACCGAAATAATGTTTGTGAATGCAATTGATTTTTCCGTAAAAAATCATTCAGAACATTAAAAATTGATTCACCTTTAGTGTCAGTCTTCAAAGTTTTCGCGAATAGTAACTCTTCAAACATTTGTTCGCCTTTGATAAATCGAACATATGCCAATAATAATGCTTCATTGCCAGGTAAAGTTGACTCGTCCAGTTGAATAGAAAAATGAGTTGTTTGCAGATAATTACACAAGAAACTTTCAACATCAGAGCTCATTTCATCAATACGTCTTTGTACAGTGTTGTTACTCAAAGGAATTCTTTTAAGTATGTCAAATGAAGATTTGTGCAGGACAGTTTTTAAGACCTCTTCAACAGCAGGCAAAATTAACTCCTCTCCAATGGTATGCGGTTTCCCAGATTTTGCTATAAGTAATGAGATATTGTAAGATGCCCGCAAGCCATCGTCGTTGCTTTCAGACGTTGAAGCGAACATACTATGCACGGTGGGTCTCTTTTCATACTTTTCCTTCAATGTTTGGAAATATTTCAAATCCTTACCTATTTTGTCAGGATGACACCTTCTTAGATGATCTTCCAGCTTCGATGGTTTCATAGAGTCATTGCTCAAGACTTTGTTGCATAAAAGACACATGGGCAATCGCTTGTCTGTATTTGATGGAAGAAAACCAAATTTCAAATATTCAACACTGTACTGTCGACACTTCTTCTTAGATTCAGCCATGTTTCGTATCAATTACTTACCTGTAAATATGAAAAAATGTTTGTTAAGTAATCTTAAAATGATTTAACAAACATAATAGAAGTGGCTTTTAAGATACAAGTTGCTAACAAATAGATAGGTAGGTACTTACTTTTCCAACACTGGCAAACAATAATATCAATTCACTTTAATTTTCAAAAGTCTGAAAACTACTTCCGTCACTGGTGAACACTTATATAGGTACACTTTCTTTTTGAAATTCCGGAAACAACTGAGTAATGTTTATCATTCGCATTCGTATTTATATTAAAGAAAAATCCAACAAGTTCATGCAAGTTCAGACACGACTTTAACTAGGCGGGCGGGCGGCGCGGCATCGGCGAGTCTTGACACGCTCTTTCTGAATATGGAATATGCAAGTTCTTACAAAAACAATTGCTGAGCTTCTTATAATATTGTCTTCCTATATTCATAGGAGAAGTCAAGCTTCTTATAATATTGTCTGCCTATATATATTATTGTCTCCCTTATTCATAGGAGAAGTCAAGTCGGGTCACCTAATACATTTTTATAGACCCCCGTTAACGAGTTGTGGACCCCCATTTTTTCCACGCAAGCGTAGACCCCTATCGGGCTCCCGTGGACCCCTGGGGATCCACCTGGACCACTTTGGGAATCTAGGGTTTAGAACTATTCTTTTCCCTATTATTTGCGTTAGCATATATAAAGAATGGTAATCATCTGTTATAACATATCATTTGTTAAAAAATACCTGTATCTAAGTATGCTTGAGATTATATAATACATATGATTTAACTTTCAACGTTCGCTAATATACAAAAACCATTGCCAGCATTAAAAATGCAAAATTTCAAATAATTTAGTTTCGCCAAGCTTGAAGTATGTCGTTAAAGGTATAGTCAGATCAAGAAGTGTTCTGACAAAAATATTTAAAAGTTTGAAAAACCTTCTTTTAAATTGGTGCCAAATGAAAAGACTTTCGCGGTATGTATGTGAACTAGTGTGCTCTAGATTCGGATTTAATTGCCGTCGTTGATTGGAATTTTTTTCTAACGTTTTGATAACGCGAATGGTCAGCTTCTTCAGAGGTCCTTCCATCTCTGATATTGACGTAGACTGTTATTGTAACAGATTAGTTAAGGAAGCTATCGAGATCTATAAACATCCACAAAACTTCAACAAAATGGAAGAAATCCTGAGGCTTAACTAAATCTGGAATCCAATCCTCTAGAATACTTGAACGACACCTCACGAAAAACGAGATTTGACCGGCGCGATGCAAGACCCGCCCCCTTTAAACCAATACAAAGCAGACCTCATCAGTCTACATCCATCATCGGAGATAGATGGACCTCTGTAGAAGCGTTAGCGAAATTTTAGAAAGAAATGCAATCAACGACGTCATTAGACCAGAATCTGGACTACGCTTGGTGTCCACTATTAGTATCACTATCCATATCACATATAAAAGCGTGTTTTACCGATGTTGCGTACTATTCTCGTATTTTCTCAAGTTCTTTGGGTTATATTCGCGTCAGTAGTTTATTTTCATAAACGTGTGATCTATTTCTTTTACGTAAAATTCGTTACCTATACTTCATCTTGCAAACTAATTTTTTTGGCTTATTTGCACTTATGTATTATCCTTTTTGTTGCAGCTTATGTTCATGTTTCATACACTTTGGTACAGAAAGTTTCTGCAAATTAGCAGTTAGAATTATCTTCTCTTATTTTAAGAATAACGTTAAATTTTAATTATTTTACTAAACTAGGTATTTGTGTTTTTTAATTCAGGATTAAAAAAAGAATTTACTTGCAAGATATTTTGAATAATATAATATTGTCACAAATATTATTGTTTTTGTAGTTTATCTTAATCTAAGCATTCTCTATTAATATTGTGACACTGATTTTTAATCTAGAACAACGAAAAAAACAAGAAAATTCACCAGCGGTATTAAATATTTTTACCAAAAAATACAACATTTTTATTATATTTTTTGAAAATTAATTTAACTAGAATACACAAAATCGATTGTACGCTGCTTAATAGTCGTTTCAAAAACTTTATGACATTAGTTAAAGTCTATCCCGGAGCAGATGTGAACTCCGATCATAATTCATTGGTAGCAGGTATCAGAATAAAGATGAAAAAGATAGAGACCAGAAACAAGCCTCACACTCTGGACATGCAACTGTTTAGAAGACCGGAAATTAAAAAGAATATTACTCGAGATATCAATCATACAGTGCACCAGTCTGCAGTGAGGGAGAATCTTGATGATGCCGGGAATGCATTCAAGATGCCACTACTCGAGAGCGTGAAACCTATTCGTCAACGGACCCTCAAGTGGATAAAAGCTGACATATTGAACTAATGAAGCAGCGTCGGTGGCTTAGGAACAAAGATAGGCAAAAAATATAAAAAATACATTGTAAAATCCAACGAAAAATTTTAATATTTACAAAAAACTGTATGAAGCTGCCAATAAATATATAAAAAAAATTATACAAACTCATTAAAAACCATTGGAAAGTATACTTCCGATCCTAATGTGTTCTCTCCGCTTTGGAGAGATTATATTAGAGGCATGTTTAAAACTTCTAATGGAAATGGAATATAGATACAGTATCCGTTTGTTCTTATTCCCTCTGATGAGTCATTCACTTAAAATATTCCCAAACATTATACACAATAGGATTTACTCAACTTGTGAAGTATAGTGAGGAGAGAACAGTTTTGATTTAGAGGAAGCAAGGAAACGAGAAAGGCTCTATTATGTATGAATATACTTCTTCAAATCCTGTGAGTTTCGTAAAAACATATATGTGTATTTTATTGATTTTCGAAAGGCATTTGATACTGTAGACCATCAACAACTATTCAAGTATCTAAATAATATCGGTATCGAGCATTAGAACATAAAATTACAAAAACATCTATACAGAAATCAAACAGCGAGAGTGAGCATTGGCCAGATGTTTACGGAAGCAACCCCATTCCACGCAATGTTTTTCAGGGATGCGTGCCCTTTTCGTCATTGTTCAATCTCTACTCTGAGCAGATTTTCGAGGAGATCTTGACGGGTTACAGGATTGATGTCAAAATTGGGGAAAAGGTTATTAAATATGCGAATGACACAACCATTGTTGCTGAGAATATTAAAGTCCTGCAAGCACTACTTAACCGTGTAAACCAGAGATGTAGGGATAGGGAACTCAGCATAAATGTTCTCAAGACAAAATGGATGTCGGTAGCTAAAATCAATAAGAACCCAATACTCCACTATCTTGACTGTTGGATAAATTCAAGTTGCGACTCAGACATGGAAGTGATAGTTAGAATTTAAATGACAAGAAACTCGTTTAACACATGGAAAGCTGTTTTAACTAATAGCCACTTAACATTGAACGTGTGATCGCTCTTGTTGTACGCTAGTGAAATGTGGATTTTGAAGATTGATACTTCGAACACATCCTGTACATCTAAACAGTTACTCTTTGTAGTATCTAATTGCTTCCAATATATTTTTTCTTAATGTTATTTTATTAATTTGTTCTTTTATCACTTTTATTGCAAATTCAACATACACACTTTTGTATTGGTCCTTTAAGTTTTACTGATAGTGATGTCAGCCAGAAAACTCTAAAGTTGAACTCCTTTCTTACTGTTTCTTTTCTGCTTCTTAAGTTTTAGTTGATTATTACTTCCCATTAAATTGTTGATATTGTTTTTGTTGACTTCTTCTTCTACATCTACTTAAAATCTATACGTATTATTGTTTTAGTTGTATTTCTACAGTTTTCGGTTCTGATACTTACTTTATGTGCCTATAATATCATTTATGGTTTGAGTCATTTATCAATCGTTTTTCTGTTTTTTGAGAATTACATTAGCTATTACTTTTTTGCAACTTTATTTTTTATTGGTTGGGTTTACTTTATGTGACCAAATTATTTTTAAAATTGCGTTTGAAAAAAAAAATAAGTTCAATAATAGAAAAAAACGTGTTAAACAGATACAAGATGTTAATTAATGATTTTCATGTAGTGAAAGGAGACCTTTTCATGTAAAATAAAAATGCCGCTCCATGAAAGTTGTCATACGGAATTAAATACATACTGAGGTAATCTCCAAATAGACAGTTTACACTTGGTTAAGGCTTACACTGTCAATTAGACAAAATGAATAGAGTGTCATAGAAAACATTACCTGTAAGTAATCGATAATTAACATGTATAACGTATAATTAAAATGAACAAATTAATCAATTAAAATATTATTTACTTTTTTTTCTGTGTATACACATTCTTGTTAATGTAAGTAGCTTTTTGGTGTTAGAATCAAGAAATTAATTAATTAAATTAGTTCGACGAAGTTTTTAATATGTGTATAATTTCAAACTCGTCGTTTGCGGTAAAGTATTCGAATAATTAAAATTCTCTATTAGAGAACAATAAATTAATTAAAATTATTATTTCAGTTGTGTTACAGCGGCCAAAAATGTTATCGCATCCCAGAAGCTTTAGTTAAAATGTATGGACCAAAAGTACAAAGTTTGGATTTAAGTTACAACGAATTAGTTTCCTTGCGTGGTTTGGAAGGATTTCCTTTGTTAAGAGAATTAGTTTTGGACAACAATCAACTTACGGATTCCTTAGTTTTACCCTATTTACCACATCTACATACGTTGTCTTTAAATAAAAATAGTGTAAGTATTACAATTTATCAGTTTTTTTTAGAATAAATGCTTTTTAAAAATTGAATCTAACTCAAAATGTTGATTACAAAACTTTTTAAATTTGTACTGCGCTGGGAGTGTAAAATTAGGAAAGTTAAATTACATATTTCCATTACTATTTAAATTTATTTAACATTTATTTTGCTTTAGATTAACGATATAGAACTACTTATTACGAAAATATTGCATAATGTGCCTTCGCTATCGTACTTAAGTTTGTTGGGAAATAAAGCATGTCCGAATCAATTATCCGATATTGATAAAGATGAAGAGGATTATCAAAGATATAGGTAAATAATTATTTCAATTCATTTTAAGAAAAAACTAATAACGCTTTTCATCTAGTATTAAATGAAACATTTTTAGGTATTACGTCCTACATCATCTTCCCCATTTGCAATTTTTAGATTCTAGTAAAGTCAAAGAATCCGAACGAATGGAAGCAAAACTTCGCGGCCAATACATGAAAATAATTCGTCCAAAACACGTCAACTTAAACCTTAGTGGTGATAATTCATTTTTGCGATCTTTGACTCCGCTTCCTAAAAATGTGCGCAAACCTGAGGATCATCGAGGTAAAATAAAGCGTATAACTTAACACGGTTTCAATTGTTGTTTTTAGGTGCTTACGAAAGATGTAAATACCGATATTCTGGAAAAAATTCGGAAGGAAATCGTTTTATCTCAAATAATGATCTGTAAACTTGTTATGTAGGTTAGTTCACTAAGTTAAGAATTGTGTAATATTTTTTACAGAAGGTTTGGTTCTGAACTTGTTTTCATCTTAAGCAATAATAACAAATATCGAACAAAACATTAATATATTCATAATATTGGAATAAATAAACATCTCAGCTTTACTCTGGTTGACAATCAGCACTAATAATCTTCTAATTTGTTTTACTAAAACGTTTTAAGGTCTATGTAAGAATACTTTATCACAAAGTCAGTTTAAAATAATAAAAGCGAAAATGCATTGTTGCTAAGATATGTTCTTAAACATAGTGTATTTGTTTGATAACCTAAATTGCAACATTCAGAGATTTACGTTTTGCACAATATTTGGCTTAAAGTATCGAAGGCAAGATATTGGTATAAATATAAATAATATAACAAAACCTATTTTATAATAGATAAAAACTAATTTTGTCAGATAATTGCAAATAATCAGCAATGCAAACCATCTAAAAATACAAATAAGTTTGAAAAATTTGGTTAACAATACTATAATTTTATTTATTGTAGCACGATAATATTTTAAAAATTAATTAAATCACAATAAAAGATAAAGAGGTTATATTTACAAAAGGATGCTGATCTGACCTTATCGGAGCTATACCAAACAAAGAGAAAAGTAAAAAAGAAAGAGGTATGCAACATCAGAAGCTGCAAAGAAAACTAGACGAAAATAATTACGAGAATGAAATTGAAACTGCATGAATGAAAAGTAATTAAAGTAACAAGATGGCAAAAAATGCAAAAGTAGACAGAGAAGAAAAAATGAAGAAGAATTTGGAATATGGAGACACGACAATACTTCATAAAATTGGGTAAGAAAAAAAGGCAAACATAAAATAACAAACATGGAAAGGTTGAAGAAAACAAAAACAAAAGTTAAAAACAAAATAAAAAGAGTTTAGACAGAAATAGTCTGTTGAGCTCAGAATGGTAAATGAATAACAGGTAGCAAGAAGAAGAAATAACAAGATGAAAAATTCGAGGTTTTGTTGAATCTACTAGCTTTTAAGTAACACAACTTGTGATCAGTGGTAATTGTAATTTATGTTAATATGTTAAGTGATCGTAATGTTACGTTAATTTTGAGTAAATGTTTCATGAGTATCTGATCCAACAATAATTATGTAGCCTTGACAACAAATAAGTAAAAAATTAGTTACTAAATTATAGAACTTTCAATTTTTGGCAATAATTTGAGCGAGACGCTAAATTATCGCTCAAATTATTGCGTAATTCGTATGTGATTGACTGTTTTTAGAAAAATAAAAATTTGTCATTGGCTCAAATTGTATGAAGGAAATTCTCATTATTATTAAGATAAGATAAGAATTCATAGATCTTAAGTTATTCATCACCAGAAACAATAGTAAGCTAACGCGTGTTTGGTATGTTGAATAGGAATGTGTTGCTCTTCTATTTCCATGCTTGCTGTAACCGTTTGCTTGTAACGCCATGCGTCATATCCAGATGTCTTAGGTCTTGTGGAACTGAGTTGGGCTCACATATTCAGTTAGCTCGACGAATTAATGTTTTCAATAAAGGAGTCTTAGATTGTGGTTTGATTATTTATGCAGGTATCCGTATATGTTGGTTTTCTGTACAGTGTGTGGCTTAATGAGCTATATGTTTTTCTATGTATTAGCACAACCAGGAATGATAGATGGTTATTATTCTCTTTTTCCATGGTACATTGTATCCATTATCTTATACGACGAAAGTATTATCTACGTAGCGAAATAACTGCTTTGGTTTTTTACAAATGTTCTTTATAGAAATTTGCTATTACTGGGCTTAATGAGCTGTTCATTGCAACACCATCTATTTGTTCGTAACACTTATCATTTTATTTGAAGCATATAGTAGTAAGTAGGTAATGAACTATGCAGTTATATCTTCCGTAAATATATCTTTAAAAAGTTTACTTGTCTCACTAATAGGTCCTCAGGCTCTAGTTTTAATGTTTGTAGTTTTCACACAAAATATGATAAATCGCGAATGTGCGCCCTGTTTTGTCAATATGAGGTTGTAACAGTCGTGCATTAAATCCAATGGCAATAATTATTAGTCTTAAAGGTGTTCTTGCCTTATATATTTTAGGAAGGCATACGGGGCGTGCTTCTGACTTTATCAACGTTTTCTTTTCTTCTTTAGAGTTAATAGAATTTTTGATTAATAATAAATTAATACTAATGAGTCTTCTTCACTTGTCATTTATCTTTACATTTGTCAATTCTGAGTGTCTCTAAGTTAGGTAAGACCGGTCTTAAAAGATAACATAGTACCTTTGAGCTACCCAACGCAAACATGATAGAAAAGATTCACAATAAATCATCATACCTCAATAATGCTGTTATAACTCACATGAAGCCCAATAAATCAAACCTCCCTGACATCATATAATATCTGATTTCTTCCTTTTACACATGCACCCAACCCACCTCATTTTTCAAAAAGGAGAGTTGAATATCGGAGGAAGACAGTAGGTGTAGTTAACTAGAGAACAAAGAGTAAAATTGCTAAAGGATGCAAACTAGGTTAAGAAAAAGAACAATAACAAATTTCATATGACAAACAACGTTATGTAAAAAATGGAGAATAGGCAACACACATTTTATAACAGTACAGTTAAGTCCGCATCAGCAGAGTAATAGTTAAAAACCAAAGAGAAAGATGTAAATAAAACAAACAACTTAGATAGAAATGAAAGGCAAAAATCAAGATGTTGGATAGACCACTTTTTGAATATTGACAAACAGGGGTAAAAACGGGAACCTACTGGTGGACCAAAAATTGATTAAAACCAATCAATAAGTATAAAAAAAAGGAGCAGGGTTAAACAATAATTATAAGTAAGGCAGAACAAAAGTCATACAGTATTAGACAAAAATCGGCAAAACGAAAATGTATAGAATCGAGAAATCAAACACAAGTACATTACCTATACCGAAAAAACAAATAACACTTTTAAAAAATGATGATAATACCGTAAACTGAAGTGAAAAAGGACATAGAGGTAAATAGGGATCAACAATTATATAAACATAAGTTATTGAAAACACTGCCTATCAATTGTCATTTTTTGTTCAAGAATATCATAACCTCCAAACTGTTGACTAAATGAAAAGCTGGTTGTGATTATCAATTTGGTGAGTATACATAATTGTTGATGAAATTGTATTTGTTAAGTAATTCGTCATTTTTAAATTCAAGATTAATTCATTTTTTTTTGTAAAACAAGACCGTACACATGGCTAAATTGAGGTGAATGTGGACATGATAAAGAATACGTTAGAAACGTTCTAAGTCAATGTTTATCGTGTTTGTTTTTCTATTCAGGTGGTGTTCAGAAATGAAGAAAATGTACAAAAAAGACCAAATGCTGGAACACACGCTTCTGTTGATGCGTTTGGAATGAAGTTCTAGATGTGAAAAAGGGAACAGCACTGAGAACAGCAACACCTAAATGAAAGATTTCAGATCCGTTCTGCATCAACATTGTTCTAACCCCTACCTCAAATTTGGAAAAAAAGTGGACTAACAGAATTATCCCCAGCTTCAGAAATAAAACTTGTTGAATGTTTAAAAAAGTGCTCTGAGCGGGGCAATCCGCTCAACATTTTTGATATTCGTTGTTTCGTAAAATACCATTTATCATTTAAAGTTCTATTCTAGACGACACAAGATAATTTTTAAAAAGATATGCAAATATCCAGAACGAATCATAAACCAAACTAAAGCTGGAGTCACAGTAATATTTACTGCACATGCATCAAGAGAAATCCTTCCACCTAATGTCATTTGTATGACCTACGAATCCAAGATAGTCCCGAAGGGACAAATTGTAACAGAACTATATCAAGACATTGCTTTCTTGACTGGCTTCAAAAGATTGTCTTGCGTGTCAGACGTTTTGAAGAAAGAAAGTCCTCATTGGAGACAACTTAGGTTCACATTTTTCGCCACCTGTAGTTCATATGTGCGTAGAGAATAACATCTCATTTTTTTTTAGCAAACTCAAGCTACCTAACTTACCCTTTAGTTTTTAAATTCCTTAAGACCCATTGGAGAACGGTTTTAGAACAAACAAAGGTTAAAGCAAAGAATACCAATCAGCTATTTGATAAACTGTTAAATCAGAAAGATGGTTTTAAGAAAACCATATTATCAGGTTTTATTAAGTCCAACTTGTTTCCATTAAACAGACACAGGGTTCTTGAAAGACTTCCTGCTTTCGAACTGAGAGAAAATCCGGAAATTCAGTCTCACTACATTTTTGTGAGAAATGCGCTATGGAAATGAAGAATCCAAAAAAAAACCTAAAAAAAAGACTTCTAGTTTTGCCATCTCGACGCATTGGTCGTGATGACTTCAAATCTGACGATGACGAAAGAGATCATCAGAGTGATCTAGAAGAAGAAGACTTAAGTCAAGAAGAAGGAGAAGGAATCCAGTGATAATGAAGGGTGATCTAATCGAATGAAGTAGGTAGTCAAGAAGAAAATTAAAAAATAGCAATTTAGAAGAAGACCAAAAAAATTAAAGAGCTCCAAATAGGTGACTGGGTTACAATTTAAATATAACAATGCAATTAAAAAAATATTTTAATGTAAAGTGCTACAGACAGCAGAAAACTAATTTCTTGGGATTGTTCTCAGACAGATTTCAAAAATGGCAGCCATATATGTATTTCCGATTGTTCCAGGTGAGTACGCATTTGACAGGGAGCAAGTTGTGAATGTAATACCTCCTCTAGAGATTCGAAGAAGAAGATAAATATCGATACCTTTAAGAGATCGTTTACCTAGTTAGTTAGTTTATTTTATGTCAAATGAGTCCTAAGCTAAAGATTATGGCCTTCTCGTAAACAAAAACCCAGCATTCTTGATTTTATCCATATATTGCTTGAAAGATTATAAAACAATAAACGCATACAATCGAGAAATTAAGCAAACAATTGTAGACGTGTAACGGATGTAGTTTACAAATAATAATAAAAGAAAGCGACGGCTCTAGCGATACAACCTAGAAAGAAGAACAATACTATTTGGCTCAAAGTAGCGCACTAAATTCGTGTAGGATTCAGTATTTGTAGTAGTTAGCACAGCAGTGTCCGGCTTAGTCGGTGAGTTGAGGAGGTCCTTGAGGAACTGTAAAGAAATAGACTGCTGCCTAACAAGGCGTCACCTGCTGGGTGATAGAAAGAAATAAAACCGACCAACAGCAGTTCGATAGATTTTACTGAAGGTCTAATACGCTAAAACAAACACAAATCAGAGAGACAAATAGACAATTAAATGTAGCAAATAAAACTTACAGTACTAGGAGAATATGTGAGAAGTAAGAGAGACTGTCGCATAAGATTTACGGCCGTTAGCAACAACAATTTAATTAAAGCTTGCAATCAATGTGTAGAAATTCAGTTAAGCTTTTGTTTGTACACCCCAAATTAAGGAACTAAGGTAACTTGAGGTACACACGGCACTTATACACGGCGAGTTAAAACTAACTTAAACTCGGAATAGCACGGTAAGTAGCTTCCGCCAACCCAAAAAAGCCTTTTGTTTTAGCTTCACCCACTTTATCTAAAGCGCCCTAAGTTCTTATGGAACTAGTTAAAAACAAAACCGAACGTCGGTGGGGGAGTCTACTCCAAATAAAAATTTACTTATATGCTAGAGATTCAAACCGTTTAATGTCACATGTACGTGAGCTTCATACGCATGAATAGGTTTCTTAAACAGTAAACTTAGCTGTATTCTGTAGTATGCAGTTCTGAGAAGGAAGGTTCTTGCTACCGACAGTATTTGACAGCTTTAGAAGATAGGTAATCGCAGGATTTCCCTTAGGAGAAATATACGACGAAGAACGGAAGGCAGATATGTTTCCTCGAAGCAGTAAGTATGCAGCGTAAACGACCCCTCAGCCTGTTGAGTTTATCGGTTGTTGGCAGCTTAAATGTAAGCGAAACCGTGGTATTCGTCAAATTATATAGCGAAGAATTCTTAACTAGCCATTCCAGCACCCCTAGGAATTATCCAGATTGTAATACACGAGTAGAGTATGAGGTCAAGACACGTGGGCGAATGCCGTCGGATTTACATTTACACACCAAATTAACTTGGAATTATTAAAACATACATTAATAATTCATGTGTATAAATTTTATCTTTACGAAGCACGCCAGTCACCCAGTAGAAGAGAGTAGGAAAATGCCCGCTCGTAATCTTTGAAACTTTTCGTGAATTAATCAATTCACCAATGAAAAATTGTAACCTGCGCGGCAAATTCAGCTTTTGTCGTAACGTGCTACACACGACACCCGTTTTTAAGAAGGCTCTTGACGTACGTTTTACTTTTGTAAACAAGCTCGTATCAGACGGTAGAAGAATTATGTAATTTCAGATATATGAAACAAAAGTAATTTTTTGCTTGAAATACAAAGAGAATCATTTTTTAGATATTGTTTATGCAATTTAATTTAAATTACTGTTATAAAAAACTTTGATAGATGTTGTTTTGCGAGTTATTTAGATACAAACATCATGTAAGATGATGAAGTTCTTTTCATGTTTTTTGTGACTCTGTTAATACAGTTAGAAAATATTTTATTGTACACACGGAGAGTTCATAGTAATAATCCATTTTGAAGATATGATATGATTTTAGGCAACTTGATTTTTCAAGGTGCAGCTCACAGAATAAAATATAATCGAATGACTTTTAAGATTAATTGCAACACTTTATTTTGACTTGCTGGTACTTTTGTGAACAGTAATAATCGATTCTCTGATATAGTAAACTTGAATGGCTTGCTCCTCTTATTGTTTTTAATTTTGTAGTAGTTTCCTCCATAGAAGGCCTCTATAGGAGGTGGATGTATAACACACGTGTGTTGTCAAAACGTCGACTATAGAGTAATTTAGTTTTTGCTTATACATCCAGCTCCTATAGAAGGCCTTCTATGTAACGACACTACTACAAATTAAAAATAATAAGAGGAGCAAGCAATAATTTCAAAGGTTTAATACTATATCAGAGAATCGATTATATTGTTCACAAAATTAAACAAGTCAAAGAAATAAGTGTTGATCAGTAAATCATTAAAAAGTCATTCGTTATATTTTATTCTTGAGCTGCACCTTGGAAAAATCTAAGTTGTGTAAATCATATCATATTATGAAAATAATTACTATGAACTCATCCGTGTGTACAATAAAAATATTTATAACTGTATTAACAGAGTTAAAAATAAGTTTACAAACACAAATAAGTTCTTAACAAAAGCTCAACAAAATTACAGAAGTGGGACTTAAGAACATAAGGAGCTTTTCACCACAAACAGCTTTAAGGGGTTTACAGTAAAACAATCATAATTATTATGGCTTACTTGTGCAACACAATCTTAAGAAAACATTTTTTCGTGTTTATATGAACTACTAAGCTTTTTACAATTTCTTAGAAAAACTAATAATTCTTTTTTAACTAATTATATCAGAAATTTGTCTATTTTTTTACTTAAACTAGTTTATTTGGAGGAAAGCTCTAAAATAGCGTCCATAACGTATAAAAAAATGACCACACGAATCTGATATAATAAATAAAGAAACTTAAAAAAGTGGTATTTAAAAATAAAAGTGTTGAACAAAAAATAAAGTGCAGACATGTACATTGTATTGAACAATTCACCTTGAGGATTACCTAGTAAATGATTGAAACTATAAAGATTGAAATAAAATTTCATATTTGTACAGTATTTCCAATTCATGAATTTTTATTTTACTTCAATAGATTAAGTTTTATCTTGTGTAAAGCTGCAACCCATAACCTATTACGTTTTTATTTAATTTAATGTTAACCAACATGTTTCAAATTTAAAAAACTTTATAAAAATTTAAAACGAATTCCTTATATAAAGAGGAACGTAATTTGATACAAATAATTTCGCATGCATATTTATATGTGCGTTTGCGAGGTATAGTGTTAAGGCATTTGTATTTTAGCGTTTCGAATTAAATTATAACATCTGAGAAATTAATAACTTTGATACGAAGAATACTCAAAGCAAATTTAAATTCAATGCAAATATGAAAATGTTAAATGCAAATTCTAAATAAACTTAATATTGTGGTTCTAAATGCTGCACCTACAATACTTTTTTTACTAAAAGTTTTGTTTCTATAACACAAAAGAGTTAATTAATTATCCTCTAGTTATCTTTGCTGTAACGTATTTGTATGTAATTTTTTCTATAAGTTTATTTTGGATGTTGGCATCTGACAATCAGTTGTCAATTTTGGAGAATACCTGACAAATGCTTGCTTTTGGAGGTGAGTTGAGTGAATACCCTGTATAAAAACGAAATTGTTTTCTGTTAATAAACATACAGTGTTTCATTTAAACCAAAAGTGTCTTAATTCTTAACTTATCAGAATCTTTTTCCGCGTCGTCAGTAAAAAAGTTTTTGCGTATTCTGCCCACGAATTTAAAGTCAAAGCGATACCGTTCATTAGAAGTTTATAGGGCTCCGGGCAAACCAAAAATTGAAAATCTAAAATTAGATATAATTCATCTAAAATATTTTCAGACTTTAGCTATTATCGTAGGAAATTATTCCTTGAAATGAAACCTTTGCTTTGGAAAACAATTTCTTGCTAACATTAAAAGCTTCTATTCGGCGTAGAATTAAAAATACAAAAATTCAGATTTTTTTTAAACGGATAGTTATCGAATTAACGACCAGAAATTTGCTATAAAAGTGGTATTGCATGTTTCATATAATTACATCTGATCAGCATTTTTTAAACTTTTTATTTATGCTTGCATAATAATAGACATGTTTTGCCTGCCTGAAGTGAGGATTTATGGTTAAGAGAAAAGGGAGAAAGAATTTTACCAGAAAATTACAGCCATTTTGCCGGGAACACTAGCAGATGTGTCACTATTGATTACGAGAAACCATGTTTTAAATGTAAATTTTTGATTACTCATAATTTCATTACCTTAAGATTATTGCTAAAAAGATTTTTAATGTTTATACAAATTAAGAAATTTTTAATTTATTTTTTAGATCACAGAAAATGGGACAAATTTTTAGTAGTTCTTGCACAATATTTAGTGAGAACTATCCACTTGATTACCTCCCGATAAGAAAATGGTAAATGTTATAAAATAGTAACAAATTTTGGTAGTTTGTGGAAAAATTGTTAACAGTTTTAAATCAAGCAAGAGCTGAAGCAGGTTGTTCTTTGCATATAAGGCAGAAGAAATGCGTTGCCTTGTGTCGAGAGACCCGAATTCAACAGCTTCATATTTGAGCTACCGGAAGAGGATCTGAAAAGTCCAGATGATTTTTAAAGAAGCATTACGACTACAACTACCAGTTCTTGTTAGTGGGAGGAGATGTTTATCCTCAGATATCCAGACTGAACTAACTTGTGGGATATTGCTGTTGTCATCCACAAAGGGTCAAGAGGTAAAAGAACTTTTTTAGAAGACTCACATCTGAACGGACAAGGTTTTTCGTCTGAAGCGATTTTAATAACTGACAATGTCTGGGTTTCGGGTAATCCTGACGAGATCGGAATTCAGAGTTTAGTTTTAATTTAATGAGATCTGACAAGACTCTGCTCTTATGTCATTTGACGAGGAGGTTGATCCATGGCTAAGGCGATTACCTGAATTTAAGCCGCACGGACTGTGGTGGAGAACATTTTCTTGAACTTGCGAAAGAAGCTGGTGGCATCTAGCTTTGCGATGAGAGCGCTCGCGGTATTCAAGAACTTACTTTAATGTCAACAGGTGGATAATGGCTGTTAGAACCATGGAACTGGACTGCACAGTCTCTTCGCTCTATTTGACACGCTAGTTGTGCCCTACGGGCCTTCACCGCATTCGACACCACTATCTTCTCAAGAAATACGAACAGCAACACTTTTTTTACGCTTAACCGGGTGCTTGAATGTAAACCACCGCTATTTTTAAACATTTTATGGCTATAGGAGTTGTTTATAGTTTTTTACATCCATTTGTGTTAATTGAGAGTAAAGGTGAATGAGTTGCCACTTAAACATTCTGCAAGTTATACCTATAACTTTTAATTGTCACGTTTTCATACATAAAAATAATATAACTTTGCCCATGATTTATGTAAGCACTATCAAATAGTAAATTTTTGCGAGGAGGATATGTCAGTTGTTTCATAACAGGAGTTGAGTGGTATTTTATTGAAGGACTACTTCTACAAACAAAGTAAAAAAAAGGTCCAAAAGCTTTATATGCGAGAATAATCAGTGGAAGGGACATTAAATAATAAAACCATATTCAATAGATAACATAAGAATCGGACAATTTTAGTGCCAGTTACTATTATTATATTTATTCCACTCGCCATTTAACAAAAGTTTGTCATTAGTAATAACACTCCTTTTTGATATTAGTTTTTTCGGTATAATCTCAGGAACTACCCACTTACTCTGGATCATTTGTAACCTACTGAAGAAGAGATCCAATATTTCTCTGTTACTCACTAACAAGTTTTCTCTTTCACTAATTTTGCATGCAGTGTTCCCATATGGTTTAATAACATCTCTGCTTATAATCCCACTACCATCAATTTTTCGCATACTGAATGCGGAAGTCTTTCCATACATATGATACAGACCATATTTCTTAATTGCGTTTGTTGCATCAACAAGGGTCTGGTCTGAGCACCTTCCATTAATGAATATTGTAAAAACTTACTATGAAATGTTGCCCCGTCTGTCTACAATGTACTGGAATTGCCTGCTACTATGTTTAACATCCAATGGCAATGATCCAACCTCGGATCAAAATTTTGAGCTGTTAAAGCCTGATAGGGCATATCATGGGTACAGTTGCCTCATAATGGAATTTTGGATACAGGTACAATCTTTCCAAATCACGAATTACTTACTTATATTATTTAAAAATATTTCTACATAAACTAATCCATTTGTAAAAAAAACATATGTATGTATGTATGTACGCTGACCTAGAAAGTAAACAAACAGACCAGTTTTTGGTTCAAATTTGCTTATGTAGGTTCCAGAGGTTTCCAGCGGTATATTTCTTTTCTACCCCTAAAAATTAAGTGTATAAAATTAAAAAAACTTTTTTTTGTCTAAAATGTCTCTAACGATTTTCCTTAAAATTTCTTATGTTTGTCATAATCAGAACTTACAAGTTTTTACGTTCATTTAAATTGACTTTGGATCATTTTTTCCCGTAGTAATAAATCAATACTTCTACTACTTAGATTTGTTTATATTATGTGCTCCGTTAATCTAAAAGCACCTCATTGCTTAAAATACTGTTTTATGCAACGTTAGATCAACGGGGCAGATAACATGCCATAATTTTTACGTGATCATTTATTAGATGCTATTTTTACCGGAACAACTGCACGTAGAATAAATTCTAATTGAAAAACGTTGATCTAGGTACCTTCAACTTTACGGTTTCGGTCCCACTCTTCATGGAGAGAAACCTTGACCAGAGAACTAAATAGTTGCACCTTTACGAAAAAAACAATTGCAAAAGCAACAAAAATTGTTAGAGATAAATATACTATAGGTGATATAAAAATAAGAATACCCAATAATAATTGCAAATGTTTTCAATGGAATTTTACAATATACATGGATGGCCCATTCAGAAAACGAAGTAGTGACCGCTTTTGAAACTATCTTACACTTACAAAAAAAAAGCAGCCCAAACAGGAGAATTTTTGTTTGTATGACATGTTCCAAAGACAAAGTTGATCATATCTTTGGGTAGCAAACTTGTCCCTAAAATCTTAAGTGGCGTGATGGGTCGACAAGAAATTACCTCTTTATAAAGAAAGCAGTTTCAATTATTTCATATACAAATATGTAGGCTTATCTTGATTGTAGTCAAGATGCCCTACACAGTCTCATTCATGACAATAAAAAAATAAGGACAGAAAATACTGCCATATAGACAGAAAATGTCTAATTCATATTTTTAAGGGATGTTCATTAATAATAAAAATTTGCTCTGACAAATGAACAGGTTGCCAGGTAGTCCCCATCTCGAAAATCTCAATTTACAGGGCCGGTCAACTGACACATTATGTGAAAGGGGCTGCCGGGGCCACCCTGTTTATATTTCAACTTTGTCTTCGGAAGATGTTTGTTCCTCTCCAAACTGTCCGAGCGTTTTTTTTAAGTGTAAGTTAGCTTCAAAAAATAGCCTGTTTCGTTTTAGTTGGCGACTCTGTATACGTTTTTTAATGTAAAATAAACCAAACTACTAGTTTTGGCAATATCGACACGTTGGTTTCATGTTACATCTTTTTTAATCGCACATTAGGCGACCGTGATTTTTTGAAATCACATTAGGCGGCTGTAGTTTAACTTCTGTTAGTAGTTTGGTTAGTTACATTGTACATTAAACCAACAGAAAAACACCAAAAACTCCACAAAAAATTTTACTCGGACACGTGTTTCAACAGTTAAGCTGTCATCATCAGCGATACCGGGTAGCTGTTAAAACACGTGTCGAAGATGAGGACTTACTGAGTGCAATTTTACGGTCGTTTTTCTGTTACGTTCAAATAGGCTACTACGGTTTGGTGTTCCTTCCTTTGATGGTTACAGTTATATTGTTTATCAATGCCTCAAAGTATTAAAACTCGCAAATTTTCATAAAATTAGTGAGTTTGATAAGACATAAATAGATTAATTTGAGGGTGTCGAGGTTTACCCTTCAGAGAAATTACCATTAGGACAAACAGCAGTGTAAGTACTGCAATGCGTGCTTGTCAATTATGGTTACAAAAAGCCGAACACCAAGATTAAGGAATACAGATAATCGTCCAAGATCCACAGAACGCCAAGATTCCCGACTTTTAGAAGGCCTATTAGAATGTTCACAGCTTATTGCCGCATAAAAAGTTTTGGACTGTCCTCATATCGTTATCACCTAGCGTTATTCCTAACTAATGGATATTGATGTAACCGACTAGCCTGGTGTAGAGAACGTCTGCAGTGGAATCCGGAGTGAAATAGGGTAGTCGTCATTGATGAATCCAGGTTCTGTTTATTGGGTATAAATGACGGTTGAGCAAAAGTAAAAAGGCGACGTAGTGAGAGAAGTGATCCTCCATTTTCTGTAGAGAGACATGTGCACCGCACCGTTGGTGTTAGTGGGCCATTGCTCATGGAAATAGGTCACCTTTGCTTTCCATTAGAAGTAACTAAACCTCTTAGCGGTATATATATTTAATGGGTAGTGGAAGCGCAATAAAGTGCACTTTTTCAACAAGACAATGCGCGACCACATGTAGCAAGAGTTACGTTGAACTTTTTTACACAAATTAGAATCAATTTGCTGCCTTGACCATCTTGTTCCCCGGATCTTTCATCAATCGCACACATCTGGGGCATTTAGTTGTACAGCTACGATTTTCTTCACGTTTTGTTTATTTGCTTATTTTACCCCAATAAATTTGTATGCCAAAATATATTGAAATATTTGCATCATTACTAGATTTTTTTATTTCTATGTCACCTAGTATATTATTTTAAATTTAAACTGAAGAAAATATCTTAATACATGCATTTAATTTCATAGTTGTAATCTGGAAACGATTTATTACGAGTAAAAGTATCATTTTAATTATATTCCATTTATTATCCAATTTAACTAAAACAGCATGTTATTGCACTCCACCATAACAAAAATGGTATTGTTATTTAAACGTTAACATATAAAACAGTTCAAGTATTCGTAAGTGATAAATTTATGTTCAAAAATAAAAATAGTTTTAAAACATGTTACTGACAATCTTGTTAAGCAAAAAGTCTTTTAAGGATGTGTAGGTTAAAGAGTTGTATCTAAAACCCATTCATCAATAGGTTTTACGACGTGAAATTTCTGTACTAAAAACAAGTCAAATGAAAATACTAAATGCAAAATATTTATCATTTTTGCGCCATTGGTTGGAATCTTAAAATTTATAAATTGAAAACGTCGTAAAAATGAGAATTTATCATCGAACATTTATTTATAATTGGGAAATTAAAACTTGTAATTATTATGCAATTATCGTCGATTTTTTCAAAGTGCACTTTTTAAAGTTAGATCCAGCTGTTGTAAACGTGTATTGGTGTTTTAAAAAGCGTTTACTTCTGAAAGTGCTCGACTCTTTTATCCAATTTTCCTATTCTATGCGTCTTTACAAAAACCAAAAGGCGTTAAGATATCTAAAGAATGAAGGATGAAATTCGATAACGTTAAATCAAGAAAGTTCAAAGGATTCCACATAAATTTTAAACGAAAATCCTTATTGTTATGATCATCTAAAAATAAAAACTCATTAAATCTAATTACTACACAAGATTTTTTTTTGTAAATGTACCTACGTGTAAACTTTTTCGATTTTAATTTTAATGTTGTACAAAAAAAAGTTTTAGGAAATTTGTGTAAAACGCAAAACCTTATTTGCTGGTCTATTGTGTATTTGTTGACATTTATTGCACAGGAAAATGATTGCTTAAGTTATTTTTTAAAAAAATTGGGTTTTCAATTTAAAAATTTATTTCAGAAGCTTTACTTGTAATTGAAACTTTTTAATGAAATAAGAACGTAATTATTTTAGTTTGATGAAAAGTGAGCTCAGTATTAATGTATTATAATAAGAAATTGAGTTTGTTTTTACTTTACGTAATTAATTTTCTTGTACTATAAAATAATGTAAGAAACTGTTTATTCAAACAAGATAAAATTTTTGTATTCGTTTTTATATACTCGTGCCAGAATTTATTAAATTATTATTATTAAGTTAAAACGGAAAAGCTGCTGCTGGTTGCATTAGCAAAGTTTTAGTTTTAAAAGTTTTGGTGTAATTTAATTTTACATTGCAGTTCTTTCTAAAATCAATTTATTACATCTACCGTGGAATTGTGTATTGTTAATCCGACGAAATCAATATATTTAAAAGGTCATTAATTAAAATCCCACAAATTTTCTAAAATAAATTGGAAGTTGTGGTTACAGAATTCTTGACTTTAATTGAATGTTGTTATTAAAGAAATTCTAAATTTGTATTATTTCTTAGGCAATATAAGTGTCTTTGTTATAATTAGTTTAATCCTACTATTAAAAAAATAATTAGTTTAATCAATTGGTGAAGAAGAATTCGAATCGACCGTTCAGTTTGCTCTACATAAAGATATAGGATCATATCAAGCATCCACCGAGAGAAAACGATTGATCGGAAGATAATAAATATTCTATTAAATCTTTCTTGGCACTTTCTTCTAAACGTTTACGAGTATTTATACTCCCCACCTATTGGTAAACTAAAAGATATTTGATTTACTTTTACAAATATCAATCCGATATAAATGTGCAAACTTGCAACATCAAATGTTGTATGAATTAAATATCACGTTATGTATACATAATTTTAAATTAATGTGTGTAACGCCCTCGAGTATGGAGAGCAAAATGCAAAATAATTTAAATCATTACAAAGTATACTTCTGATTTGACTTAAAAATAATAAACAATTTTTTTCACTACTAGCTATCAAACACAGTCATATTAACCTTAATGCAGGTTGTGAAGTTGAACTTTTAAAGCTACGAGTCAATAAAAAAATTTTTATTAACCTAGGTCAATAATAAAAACAAATTTGGTAGTCCAAAGCCGACTCTGCGTTCTCAGTTAGTTGATAAACATAACCTCACAACTTCAAGCTACACAAAAATTCAAACAATTAAACAATTTTTAATTTATGAATACAAATAACGTTAGAAAAGTTCAAACACATTAGGTAAGTTAGAAACAATGGCATTACTATCTATTTATAATAATAGTTTATCGAACAATTATTATAGGTCACATTAATTCCCGAAGAACTAGTGATCGAAGAAGTATTAGCTACATTTTGCATTGGAAGGTGCAGTGTTGCACTTTCAACGACACTTTCAACTGCTGTTGATGTTGATGCAGAATTAGACGTAGTGGCACTAATGTACGAAGAAGACTGAATAGGATTTGAAACGAAGGTTCCTTGTAGCATTGACGCAATCCGTTTCTTGTCAGTAAGAGATTGTTCAACATATCCCTCTGCTACCGTAGAGCTTTTCCAGCCTCCTAGGCGTTTCAACGATAAGATATCGCCACCGCTTTCTACTAACATGGTCGCAGAGGTACGTCTTAAGGAATGACCAGAATAACAATCTGCATCTTCTAATTTTAGATATTTGGCAACTACTTTTGGCACATTACTGATAGTATTATGACCTATATTTTGCTTGGTTGGTTTACCACCATGAAATCTTATAAAAATCTTTGCATATCTGAAGTTGGTCGAGTGCCTGCATATTTTAACACTACTTTAAGCCACAGTGGATCAGTTATGACAAAGTTCCGGCTAGTGTCATTTTACTATTTGGAATGGTTACTACGACAAGATCATTTCCTCGTACATCAACATCTCTGAACATCATTTTCACAAGTTCATCTGTTCTACAAGCCCCTGCTATTCCAACGACCAGAATTGCCTATAGAAAACTAGATTATTCTGTAAATTCTTAACAAAATTTACTACATTTACCTTTGTAGAAAGAAAAAAAGTCATCAGGTGCTTCAGTCAAGAATTTTATAATTTGTTCTCTGGAAAAAACAGGTGCCTTTTTGCTTTGTGTGATCTGTTTTGCCTTTTTAAAAAGATATAAGTTTTGGATACTTTCCGCAATCAATATTCTCTCGAATTGCAAGGGTAGATTTTAACATTGAAAATGTTGACCATAAAGTAGATGCCTTTTTACATTTGCGTGCTCCTGAAAATATACCAACAGCACGTTTTCTGTTACTGTAGTAACATTTTTGTGTGACACCAATCCTTGAAATCCTTGTATACTTTTAAATATAAATGTTTTGATTTTTCTGGAAGCACTTTATTGTATACTTGTTTTGCAGCTTCATGCAATTCTAGAGGAGTACACCCTTCACTTTCATCACTAGACATGATAAAAATATTCGTAAATAAAAATAGTAATTGCAAATTGGAAATTACACTTTTCCAAAATGTCTGATATAAACAAATGAATAGTGATGTCTATTCAAATCAAGACTAACATATTTTTCATAGTTTACAAAAATTCAAAAATTAAAATACTTCCAATTAAGTTTAGTAGCTAGTAGTGAAAAAATAGTATATAAACTACGGTAGTGAAGGTCATTATTGCCCTCTCGCTCATTATGTCCCTCGCTATCGCTGGGGACATAAACTTCAGCGGTCGGGCAATAATGACCTACTTCACTACCTAGGTTTATAATATACTATTTAAAATGACATGTAGACGATATTTTGAAATTGTTATTCTTTTAGGAAGACGAGTGTTATTTCGTCTTAAAGGCAGCTTTACTCAGTATTTAATCACAAAAAATTAAAAACTGTAAGGATGCCCCATATAATTAAAAAAAAATTTCTTTTACACCATGTACCGGGTGACCCAATAAGACTGTTCCTCGGCCATATCTCGAGGAACCGTTCGTCGTATGACTTTGGTGTAAAAAAAATATTAGGTAAATCGGTCATAAAGAATCGCAGCAAAATATTCTCAAGTTTTAAAATGACCACCAGAGGGCGTAACTGCCATCTTAAATATTTAAATTGCATTTTCTATAAATTTCGCATAATGAACAATTTTTTTTTCACATTTGTAAGAGAAGCAGTTTATCTATCATTTTTGTAAAACAAAATTTCAGTTATTTCAAAAACAAAATGGCGGGGGGTGTTCAATTATTTTGCAATAACCTGCTTTAATTTCTTAACGGTTTGACCGATTTTAACAAATTTAGTATCGTCGAAAAGAGCATTCCTTAAGCAATAAGAATCAACTAAAATATAGTTAATTTAGTTGAATCCTTCTTCGCCAGGGGGCTAGTTTTGACACCATGACTCAAATTAAAAAAAAATCAAATAGAATGATATGATTTTTTCTTTATGATAAAGTAGCCAAATAACATCCAAATAGGCCAGTAAAAACCATTTTTAAAATCTCGTTCCTAACCTCAAATATTGGGAAAATGAGAATAATGGATGTTTGAAGATCGAGGACCGCGCGGTAATTTTCTAAAACTATTAAACATTTAGCACAAAATGAATAAGATGTTAAAGAGACAATTGTGAGTCTAAATAGAATTCATTTACGTATTATTTAAAAAAATATATATCATCAGAACATTCATGTTGCTCTAAAGAGACTAAACGCATTTTGAACTTATTGTCACTTTAATATTACTCTCGTAATTCTAACCTTTAATTTAAAAAGTAAGCCTAAAAACCTAAATAGGTATACTATATCCGAATTCGAATATGTTAGACCACATATTTTGGAATCATTTACAAAGATTTTAGTAGGTATAATATAGTTACTTTACCGTTTTTTAATAAAACCCATAAAAGAAAAAAAAGGGATCTAATGGCAGTACGACGGTAAAGGCGATTCACCAGCAAAATCAATTGTCCGATGTAATTACTCTCTGTACATGCAATCACACTAAGTACACGGGGTGTACTTGCATGTGCGAAGAGTGGTTGCTGGGTATACGGGCTGTACATGCATGCTTAGTACATTTTCAATTACTCTCGGTACTTGCCGAGGGCATAGTGGGCCAACCCTTTCCGCCGCCCCTTTTGATGAGGTATTACATACTTTCTGTACACGCAATTGTGCTAAGTACACGGCGTGTACGTACCTGCATGCGTGCCTTGTACATTTTCAATTACTCTCGGTACTTGCGAGGGTGTAATTGCTTCAACCCTATTTGCCGCCCTGATGAAGTAAGATGGCCGACAGCAAGACTCTGAAATCTTGTGGGTGGCCATCTTTTCGAGTACTTGTTTATAAGAGTGCGATGATTGGATAATTTGCCGCCCCTCGAGGGGTGGAGCGCTGTTAAGGCGGTGATTTTGATTAGAATTGTGATATATTTGATAATGATATGCAAGATGGCCGCCTATAATTACATGTCGTTGACGTCGCTCCCCGCCGTCGTGTGGGTTGATTATTAAGCAGACATAGCGAGAATACTAAACACGCTGAAACCTGTGTGCACTGTTTTTTAATCAACACTTCTCGGAATATTAATAACAAACGCAATTAATCTCTTATTAGTTTAAAATAGCAACCACTTATTTTTTTCCAAAAGCGCGAAAATCTGAAAACACTTGTTTTTTATCGACTCACCTATAACCATCTGTAAATTATTCAGTTGATTGAAATAAATCATAAAACGTTTAGCTCTAATTTATTTTAAAATTTATACAAAAATATAAATTATTTCGACGTTGTCGGTGTGTGTGGTGGCGTCGATGAACGATTCCTCCTCCTCTGGTGATGGTGGCGGCGGTGGTGGTGGTGCTGCTGCACCCCAGGAGCTCGAGCGGCAAGCCGCGAGCGAAGCCTCTTGCGAGTCGTTTGGGGGCCTCGCTGGCTCGCTGCATTAGGCTATTTATAAAATTATTATCAAAACGTGCAATGAAAATTTGCATGTTTAAAAGCAATTAATTTTATATATAAACGGTATGTCTTAATGAAAAAAAAATACATACAACAACTCCCAAGCAAGCCTGTTCCCGCCGCTCGTACTCCCTGGGATGCACCCTTCGGAGGTGGTCGTCCATCATCTCTTGGGGTACAGTGTGGGTCCCATCAACCACGTTAGTTAACGTCGACGAGGCATTTTTTGTCCCAAAACGTAAAATTTTCGCTTTTATACAGAATTGTGTTCATAGGGCATTGTAAAAAAGAAACAAGCAAGAGGGATCTCCGTCTTAGAAAAAATGAAAAGCATAAGGAAAAAAGTGAATTGAAATCGATTTAACTAGACAATTAAATATATGATAATTTGTACTATTTCAGAAGTAAAACACATGAGCTTAATTACCCAATTAGTTCAATAGTTAATTTTAAGCATTCTCTAGCTTGTTTGATTTCTAAATTCTTTGCTTAGCGAGCTTCATTTGAATCATATTTTGATTAAATCTACATACACATTTTTTGAAATTAACGTGGTTTAAGGCAAAATGTATAGGGCAGGTGCGTCAATAAAATAAATTAGGATGGTCATGTCGCCGCATTGACGAGACTCGAAACATTTCTGGCTGTGTGAAGCCTTACAAATTCCGGACCCGGGCAAAAACACGGCGTCTATTTATTTACAAAGAGCGTGTCGTGTTTCACGTACAGCTTTCTCAAACATTCTACAATAGGAAGAGAATAATAATTTTTAGAAAAAAACGTCAAGCGTCCAATATCTAAATGCATGGGTAATAAATTAGACAGATAAGGGGTCGTTGGAATTTGGGTAAATGGTTTTGGGTGCGACACACCGGCGTCAGGCTCGAAATTTCTTCTAGCGGGTGGTTTCAACACTGGAAATTATAACGTAAGTCGTCAACATAAATTGAATATTTAATTATTATCACCGAAATAATTTTGCATGTTTAAGTTGAGGAGCTAATCAATTTTTGTATTTCATTGTAGCTAATTACAAAAATATTAGTTTGTGCCACCAGTGGTACGAAAAAATATTTTAATTAGGTGTAATAAAATTTAAACGAAAATATATTTGATTTCCTCATTATCGTGCTATTTAATCTCTTAAAACAAAAACAACCCCTCATATTTATCGAAGTAATAAAAACAATATTTATTAATTGTCGCGCTTATCTATTTGATTTATTATGAAAGCATTTAAATAGAAAATATTCAACGATGTAAATTATGCGTACAACTATCGAAAAGTAAAAAAAAATGTTTTTTATTGTTTTGGGTCGTTTTATGAAGCTACATTCTAGTTTTATATCGAAAGGATTAATTAAAAGCCGGACGGTATAAATTATACAACCCGTGAGAAAATCCAAAAAAATGCAGAGTCTTTAGGGAGGGATTAGAGTATATCAACGCGGTCTAAAGGGTTAAGCTGCATATATGTGCGCGACTTGTTAAACAATGGCTTCATCAATCGACTTCGCAGAACTTAACAAATTGGGTCAGTGCGATAACGCTAGTAGAGGCCTAATTAAAGATCTCAAGCTGCATAAAGAATATCTAATTAGCGATATTCGTGCCATTGTCGCAAAATTTGGAAGAGCAATTATAGTACTTATAGAAAATAGTTTCTATTATCTTTTAAAACGCCTCGAGGATATTTTACAGAGCACAGGCTTGCCGAAATAAAAAAAAATAATACGCCACTAACTATGAAGAGAGTTGGGACAAAAACAGAGTCTACGGGCACAAGCATCGAGCTGATTCAATTTAGTTGCAAGCAGTAGTTTGAGCCGATGCGGGTATCACACGAAAGCGCAAAAAACATAATGTAATTTAGTTACATGATAAATGTGAATATATTAATATCAATAGTGAAAATTAACTTTAAAATGTCGTTAAATAGTTTAACAAGTGTCATAGAAAAAATAAAATATTCTTACAATTTATTAACTAAAAAAAGTGCGATCGAAAAATCGAATTATTTTTAAAAGCTGGTGCGCAAATACATTAGCTTGGCATCAAACGTGCAAAAGGATAATGTTCTGGAAAACACGGCATCAAAGGTTAGGTTATTCAGACGTTTATTTCGAATTTACTGATATATAAAACTTTATTATGTGAGTTAAAAAAGAAGAAAAAGTCAACAAAGAAGAACCGGACTAGCAGAATCTGTTGGATTGATACCGAATCCGCCTTTTCGTGCAGAATTAGAACAAGCATCATCCTGAATTTAACTCATAAATACGTCGAACAATTTTTTTCCGATTGCCTGGAGGCATTATGGAGGAGACTAATAATTTTGATTCGAAAGAAGAAACAAAATATAAAAATAAACTTCGTGTTATTTGGTTAGTTTCTAAATAATTCAATAGACGGCAGTGAAACGCGCGATATCAAAAAGCTTTTCAACTAAAATTATTTGTTATTGATGAACGAAGCCAACGAAACGCTGAATAAAAGCGGTTTTGCTGCGTCGTTTATTAAAAATGTCGTACAATCTCTGATGAAAAAGATAGAAAATTTTGAAGAAAAAGACTCCGGGTGGGTACTTTGTCGTATCGTATCCTTGGGCATCAATATCAATAAATGCGGAGACATTCTACACGCTTCCTCTTATTTGCCCCTGCCTCGTGAAATCGCACTCAAACGTGCCGTAATTAACATTCAAAACAAGGACAATGGCTGCTTCTTTTGGTCCATTATCGCTGCTCTTTGGCCGCCGCACAACAGAATAAACTTCAATCGTGTTACATCGTATCCTCATTATAGTGAAAAATTAAACTTGGACGGCATCAAGCAGCCCATGACATTGGCTCAAATCCTAAAATTTGAGCGCCAAAATAACAATATTTCAATCAATGTGTACACGCTCCAAAAGAAGAAGAACAGAAAGTTTATCACGGTGCCCACGTATCTTACATCAAACGTGAAGTCTAACCATGTCAACCTGCTGATGGTACAGGATCGCTACGAGGTAGAAGTCGACGGCAGCGACGAGGATGACCGCTGTGGTGGCGACAGGGGCGATCAAGATTCTGGTACCAGCGGCTTAGATGCATGCAGCCGCACCACCGATGCTGATCTCAGTACAACCCGAGATGAAGCCGATTCCAATAATAGCAGTAAGTCCTGTATTAAATTCCATTACTGTCTAATCAAGCATTTATCGCGACTTGTTAGATCACAAGCCACAAAGCATCAGCACGCAATTTATTTATGCGAGCGCTGCTTAAATTATTTCACTAGCTCTGAGCGTTTGGAAAAACATAAATTAGAATGTATAAATTTAAACAAATGTAAAGTTATCATGCCAAAAAAGAATCAACTGTCGTATTTAAAAATTATGTGAATCAAATTACCTTTATTATATATGCGGATTTTGAATGCCTTTTAATAAAACGAAGTGATGACGATTGCGCTTCTTTAATTGATAAGTTTCAATATCACCAACCCTTTAGCGTAGGTTATTATTTGCACTGTGCTTTCGATAGCAGCGTGTCTTACTACAGACAGTACAGGGGGTTAGATTGCGATGAGTGGTTTATAGACGAATTAATTCAAATATCAAACTCATTTTCTAAAAATATTTCGACAAAGTTGTTCCCATGTCGCCGCTAACAGACGCGGAAAAATTAGAATTTGAACGTGCAACAAACTGCGGAATATGTGGAAAAACGTTCCAATTGAACGATATCAAAGTTCGCGACCGCGATCATATTCAATCTCACTTCAGATTTGCGGCGCATCAAAGTTGTAATCTAAATTACAAGATAAAAAAAGTAATATCAGTAGTTTTTCACTCTTTAACAAATTACGACGGTCATATATTTATCAGGAGACTAATTAAAAAATGCAAGAGTATTTATGTTGTGCCCTTAACTAAAGAGAAATATATCGGATTTGAAACAACCTTTGCAAACAATATGAAATTTAGATTTATCGACTCATTTAGGTTTTTGAATAGTTCTTTAGAAAAATTGGCTTCATATTTAGATATAAACCAGCTTTGTATTTCAAAAACCCAATTTTTCAGATTTGTGTGAAAATAAATTTAATTTGGTCGCGAGAAAAGGCGTTATGTGTTACAGTTATTTAGATTGTTATGAAAAATTGACATTGTTGCGTTGCCTAGTAAAGATAATTTTTTTGATAAGTTCACAAACACAAACATTTCAGATTCTGACTATAAACACGCGGAAACAGTATGGAAGACATTCAATTTAAAAAACTCCGCCAAATCTAATTCCCACGTATCATCGTAAGTTTTAATAATGACTTTTCGACGTCTGAAATTTTTTCTAGCGGGCTTATGCAATTCATTTACAATCTGCTGCTTTGACATGTTATATTTTTATCGGCGTGTTACGCTTGACGCTGGCGTTCCGCTTAAATTTTGCAACAGATTATTCATTTTGTGTAAATCCGTTCTTAAATTACGTATAATATCATCTCTAGATTTAACGTCGGAATCTAGGCGAGCATTTAATGTTTTGATATCGGATTTTAATTCGTTCAGATATCGCCCGTTTACATACAAATTGTCTTGAATTGATTGCTTAAACATATCTACCGTGGTGACGCTCACCGTCGTTTTTACATTATCGGGGATCACTTTTGAATAATTTCGTTGATATCTTTAGTGATCGTTTGCTGGATGTCATTAATTTTATTAAGCGCTATTTTGAATTCGGCGTATATAGTATTCGCATAAGCGTCAATAGCGCTTTGAAGTTCACGACTTGCTGCATCCACCTATGCCTTATTTGCAGCATCTGCTCCAGTTTGCGGATAACCGACGTTTTTCAGTCGCATTTCGTTCAAAAAATATTTATCTTCCAAATAAGATTTTAAATTGATAGCGTTATGTAAATTGAGAGGGTCTGCGATGTTAGTTAGTCTTCTATTTTCCATGTCGTAGTTGTTGTCGGCCGTTATTTTAAAACCTACGCACTGGGAGGACCTCGTAGTGATGATGCAGTCGACGGTGACATCGACGTCGATAACGGCGACACAAATTTATCAACAGACATGTTAAAGCGATGCTTTATGTTTAGGTTGTATCTCCCCGGATGTCTTTATAAACGTCTCTAGGGTAGGTGTTGATTGCAACAACTTTTTGTTTAAGGTGTTCCATTAAATACACCAGAATTTGTCCTATCACTGATGTTGATACATCAAGTTCTAAATACGATTGTTGAGTTTCTCCATTGCCCGCAAGATGGGCGAGGCGGTTGGCGATGTCGCGAGCTCCTCTATGCGATCATATATGTGTACCAATCGATTTGATAGATTAGCTTTTCTCAGAAGTAGATTTTCATTAAACAACTCTTTGAATGCGGCATCCATTTTCGCCTTGACATACCCCGGTAGCGCACTTAAAAGAGTAGCGATTTCTCCTTTCACTGTTTTTTGTATAGCGTTAATTTTTGCAATTAGAGGTTCGATTAATGTGTTTGCACAATTGCTCGCGTTGTTATGCAAGCGGCCAAATTTGTATATAGACGACATTATTGTTTCGGGTATCGGTCGAGCATTAATTATAAAATGCAACATGATTGCTGTTATATAGTATAAGGAATGTTTTCGATGTAGCCGTCTTCGTATAATTCTTCTAAAATTGATATTATTTCGTTTCTGACGCCGCTGTTTCCAGCAGTCTTCTCGCTCCACAAAACTTGTAATTCATCCATCAACTCGCGAACATTGTTCCAGTATCTGTACTCTACGGGTTTATTTCTAAATTTCTTAAACAACCTTGCCCCGCTATGCCGCTTGACGATGAATGATACGGCAAAAGATCCATCACTATCACCATCACTGCTATCGTTATCATTTCGTTCACGACGCGCCTGTTTTTTCGCCTGCGCTGATTATGTAATAATGCCTTGATCGTATCAGTATATTTTATGCTTCTGTTTGCTCTAATCGGAGTATAATTCTTCTAAAATTGATATTATTTCGTTTCTGACGCCGCTGTTTCCAGCAGTCTTCTCGCTCCACAAAACTTGTAATTCATCCATCAACTCGTGAACATTGTTCCAGTATCTTGCTACGGTTAATTGAAGAAAAGTAAGTTTTGCCGGCAGCCGAAGAGTAGGGCGTGGGTGAGAAAAAGGATCCACCGCTTCTTCAGAACTGTTTTGATTTAATCCGAGGGCGCCATAGTCCTAACGCGTGGATACAAACCTGCTTCCGAACTAAAGAAACAGACGCAACAATCAACCGTGACAAATTAAAGGAGCAATAAATACAATAAAGAGAGAGAGAGACACAAGTAACCTACAAAACGTTATATTTAATAACACACCATAAAGAAAAAGGAACAGAGCACAATTTAAATATATCCACTTACAACGTAAGTTAATTCTACGAAGCGTATTCGTTCGTACCCATATATATATAGTCGTACACAAAAGAAGGAAAAAAATATAAGATTAATAGCAAGTTAATAATTTATGCGGTACGCCACTGGCGTTATTTAATCTAGACAAGATGGCGACGTAACCACACCCGCACAATACGAAGGTGTATTTAGTGTTCGCAGTTGCAATATTTAGCGTTAAAAAAGTATCGGAGAGTTAGGTGTTTCCCCAAAAAGAGCGCTCTTCCGTGGTCTTACCCTTATACTCTAAAATCCCCAAGCAATGGTGGGTAAATGAAGCAAGTTCGCGCCTTTGCGGTACACATTCGTTTACAGATTGGGCAAGTATATGCGCCACAACAAGTTAATTAATTATATTGTAGTGAATTAACAAAAAATATAAATACGTGAACAAATACGTTTCGAGTTCCAAAGATTTAACTGCACTTAAGGTGCCAAGACAAGTTGTACTTATTTAGGTGTTACGCTTGAGACGTTTTCGGTAGCAGTGTGACGTCCGGAGATGGTTTGTTTTCAGCGCAGAAGTATAATTAGAAAAATCTGACCTTATGTGGTAGATAGAGGTTTACGATGTTGACACACACAGGAGAAGATACAGATATGTGGTGTCGGTTCCAGCTGCGGCGACCCCTAATTTCGGTAGGATGTCCCGTACTTCAGCAATCTTAACAGCAAACCCCAAGTATGCGACACACGCAGCGACAAGACAATAAAAGGTAGAAAGAGATCCCACGATGAATTTAATCAGCCAGGTAATTGGTTTTGTTTAGGCCAAAAGAACCTTTAAAGCCGAGTAATTTTAATCCCGGAGTAACTCTAATCCCGGAGTAACTCGCCTTATCTGAAAATTATGCACGGTGTAACGTTGAAGAAGCCATGAAGAATATTTGTCGTACCTGAGTGCAATCGAGCGACCATTAGAAGAAATTAGTACACGCATCCGTCCTAAGATAAACTTCAGAAAATCGAGTAATCAATCCTTTCCCCAGCTAAAAAATACCGCTATACATTGAAAGTTTGCAGGGTCCTATACATACCACTAGAAAATTTGACGGAATTACGATGAAGCACTCAGATGAAGGCAAATTTGAATTTCACGTAACACGACGTGATAGTAGTTGTTACAAGGCGGAAATTGAAGATCAGCCGAAAATGTATTGGCCAATTAGGACAACGCGGAAGTTGAATTCTGGGAATTAAATCCCCAAAAATTTTCGTTAAGGGCGAACACGGAGAAATGTCGCGTTTACACCTCGACTCCGTGTATTGTGTGTTGCCTAACTCACAGTGACCGTTACAAATTCCCCACACAAAACTTCAAGCCCGCGCAGAAGGATAAACATAATCCGCTGCACCATACATAATCCAGAAAATTAACATCCGTAGGTGTTCAGCAAAAAAAAGGAATCTCCAACATGAGCGACATATAACCAAAGATACCCACCCCACACATATAAAAACCTAATGAAACCCAACCCCTAAGAGATAGACGGTTTGTTGAACTAAGAGTAGCTGATCTGATGAAATCTGTTCAAAACTCGCATGAAGCGTTTGGTGTATCCAGCAACAAAGTCAAGCAACGACCAAGAAAAGAAAAGGATAACACCAAGAGATTGAACGCCCACAAAAACTCGCAATTAGCGATTTCCGAGAAGCAAGGTAAAGAAAACGTGGGTCATCCAACAGTATCTCAACCAACCTTACTAAACCCAGTCAACAGAAAATATTATTATAGTAAAGTTTGAAGTTTGGACAAGCGTCCAGGACAGAGCCCTAAAACCAATGAAACCCCAACCCAAATTAAAACAATACCACCCTGAATTACCCCAAAATAAGGTACCCTAGGAAAGGTTTAAGGTAAGATAGGAATAAGGATAAGGCTGAAACCCAAAGACCAAGAGGTTAGGATAAACCCTAGGAGATTATTAAGATCGGGCATTTCCCTAGCGGCGTGCATGTCGAATGGGTGGCACCAGGCATCACTCCCACCAAGACCCTCGCGAAGGATGGAAACTCGCGTCATTGGGCCCCAGTGAAAACCCACCCCTCGCCATTCACGACCCTTAGTACTGAGCCTTCCCAAAATAAAGTCCTCCCACCCAGGAAAGGATTTAGTCTTGGGCCGATACTCCCGACACCACAAGACTAATGGATATGCAGTTAAAGAGTGCGACTCTGAAAACCGAGGATAAACCCCCAACCCTATAGCATAATGGAAGAATGAAAGGAAGGATCCCAAAAATTTTGCCCAAAAATTTCCAAAAGTAAAAGACTGGAACAAGTCAACAGTTTGAGGTTCTGCAGTGGCTACGGCCAGTGATCCATTGACGGAGGTTAAGGGCGAACGGTTTACCCCTGCCCCAGATCTTGCTCGCCCGTACGGCCCCTAAGGGTTGGTGTGCCTGGTAACGAAACAGGGTACCAGAAACAGGAGCTCCGACTCCCCCTCACGCCAACACCCACTGAAACCCCAGCCAAAGCGGTACCTCTACGCAAGAAAGAAAGAAGGAACAGATGATAGCAAAGACAAGGAAAAAGGAAATACTCTATCCCTCCTCGAGAGGACAGAGAGCAACAAAAACGACGTTCACACAAGACAAGACACATTCAGGTGTCTGAATTCGGCTTTGAAAAGGATTGCCAAACTGGCGAAGACGTACACCAACGAGCCATATAGGAGAGGGCGTTCAATCCGTCACGGGATCGGGAAATCACGGTACTCCCACAACTACGTGAACTCATGAAACTAAGTCTCGAAGCTCGAAATCAATTCAAGGTCAAATTTTGGTATTATTTACCTGAGAAGGTCCAATCCCTACGTGCCCAACCAACCTACCCATATCACATGGAATTCTAACGAATGTGAACCATTATGGTTCCACCAAAAAAAAATTAAATATAACTATGAGCTAACTCAATTAGAACTGAGTCAGTATATCATTAAGCTCGCCGAAGCGGTTTGGTATCTCCCAGAAAAAGAAAAAGAAAACCCAACAATCTTGATGCATTGTCAACAAGAGCAGGAGCACGCTCAACTTGAACTCAAGTCAACAGGCATCCCCAAAAAAAATAAAGCTTCTCAAACCAAAAACAAAGAACCTGTATCTACGTATATACAGTTCTCGCAGAAAGAAAATAAAGATATACGGGAGAGCACCAAATAAATCAGAGATTTCGATGTAAATCGATCATAATGTCGTGTAGCTAATAGAGCCAGAAACCATCGATAATCTCATTAATAACCAACCTACAGTAAGGCAGAAATAAAGAAATTTATTCAGCAACAATATAAGAGAAAATACGAACTTCTCCTTACTAGAAGGAAGATAGTCCGAGCAAATTCGTTAGAAACCCGTGAAGAAAAAAATAATACAGATATGATAAAATCAGCAAAAGTAAATAGTCAAGTAAAATAAGTCGTGTCCAAGTAGAAATCCAGTCATGAACCGTGTCTTCTAGCTGGCAGTACAAGCAAGTTTACGACGCTTTTTCCGTCTAGGATAAAGTAAAGAGTGATCTAAACAATTAGGCTCCAGCACAGCAAGTTCAGCATTAGCCTCTTCCGAATTCGAGAGGTTCTGGCTTAAGGTCTTTCACGTGCCACGTACCTAGTGACTTTCCTAAAGAATCAGCTAGTTCATACGTCCAGGGAGACACGACAGTTTTCACCGTGAACGGGCCTAAGAATTTAGGTGCGAGTTTCGCATTGAAATGCTTCGAAGCGTCGGATAGTTGGAAGTTACGACGCCACACCAGATCACCCACGTTATACTTGACATGTCGGCGGCGTAAGTTATACCTATTTCGTGTAGTTTCATAGGCTTTCCGAAGGCGTTGAAGTATATATTCCCGGATAGCCGCGTAACGTCGAGTAGACACATTATGATCAGGTTCTGAGTCAGTTGGTTCAAGACGTGATTTATTGAAGAGATTGCCAGAGATGACATGTTCACGACCAAATAGAGCAAAGTACAGGGTACATCCAGTCACTTCGTGTTTCGCCGAACGAACTGCACATCAATGTGAGGGCTTCACATCCCATTTCCGCTGGTTGTCCTTAACATAAGACGCTATCATGGTCTTAAGAACGCGATTTATCCGTTCAGCCGGATTTGCTTGCGGATGGTATTTGGCAGTATATAGGATGGTGCAATGATAGTTCTCACACATTTGAGTGAATTCACGACTGCGGAACTGTACTCCGTTGTCAGAAATAAGGTACTGCGGCACTCCAAATAGTAAAAACACCTGTTCTTCCAGGATTTTAGTAACCGCAGCAGCAGTAGCAACACACATAGCAAAGAAAGGGCAAATTTAGAGAAACAATCGGCAACCACAAACACGTAACAATTGCCTTTAGAAGAACGAGGAAGCGGCCCAACAATATCGCAACATAAAGTTTGCCACGGTCCCGTAGGACGAGCACGAGGAGCAAACATTCCAGGAGGAGCTGCTTGAGATACCTTATTGGAAGAGCAAGTAGAACAACGGCGGATATAGCGAGCCACGTCTGCACGTAATCGAGGCCAGTAATAATGTTGCAGAATTCTTGCGGTTGTCTTAGTTACTCCACCATGGCCAACAACTGGAGGATCATGGTTCTCCTGAATGATGCGTCTCCTTTGTTCAGCCGGAACGATTAACTTCCATTCATCATTCGGATCCACCATAGAAGTGGTAAAGAACTAGTCACTCTGCGATATAAGATGTTATTATCGACAGACCAATGAGGCAACTTGTGAGGTGTTGTGAGTACACGATTCAGTAAGTTATTATACCATTTATTTGTAGTAGGTAAGTCAAGACCAAGAGAAGAAGGAACAGCTAAGGAATCAAGATGAGGAGAGGTGGTTTCAGCTTCATCACCAACAGCAGGAACAGCACGAGATAACGCATCTGGCACAACGTGGTCTTTGCCTTTCCTATGTCTGATGGTGAAGTCATACTCTTGGAGTTGTAAGGACCAACGAGCAAGACGACCAGACGGACTCTGCAAACGGTTAAGCCATACCAGCGAGTGATGGTCAGTAATGATGGTGAAGTGAGAGCCCTCAATATACGGTCTGAACTTAAGAATGGCGAATAAGACTGCAATACATTCTTTTTCCGTAGTACTATAGCGCCTCTCCGCTTTAGTTAAGGAGCGACTGATGTAACTGATAACCTTTTCCCCCTCAGGCGATTCCTGACTAAGGACAGCACCCACGCCAAAGTCCGAAGCGTCAGTTTGAACAACAAATGGCAGAGAAAAATTAGGACAAGTCAGGATAGGAGCAGAAACTAAGTGTTCTTTAAGAGAAACGAAAGCAGATTGACATTCCGGTGTCCACACAAACAAAGCATTTTTCGAGTAAGAGCAGATAAAGGAGAAGTAAGAGAAGCGAAGTTCGGTATGAAACGGCGATACCAGCTAGCCATGCCAATCACGCGTCGCACTTCGGTGACCGTGGTCGGTATAGGAATGTTAAGTATGGCAGTCACCTTTTCTGGATCCACCAGCAACCCATTTTTATTCACAACGTAGCCCAAGTATTTCAACTCCGAACGACAGAAATGGCATTTTCTGATTTAATGTCAAACCGGCAGCAAATAATCGTTTCAGAACTTTTTCCAGTACTCGAAGATGTTCGTCGAAAGTTGGTGTCGCGATAACAATATCGTCCAGGTAGGCGAAGCAAAACGGTTCCAACTCTGCACCGATAATTTGGTCGATCAGCCGCTGAAAGGTTGCAGGAGAATTATGCAGACCGAACGGCATTCTAGTAAAGTGGAACAATCCACGATGAGGAACAGTAAAGGCAGTAAGCGGTTTGGATTCAGGAGTTAAAGGAATTTGCCAATAAGCAGAACGAATGTCCAAACTCGAGAAATCTAGCATCCGTAAGCGATCAAGATAGAAGTGATATACGGCAGAGGATAAGCGTTGCGTTCCGTGACCTGATTTAGCTTCCGATAGTCAATGCAAAACCGATAGGAGTTGTCTTTCTTCCTAACCAAGACCACAGGACTGGACCATGGACTGGTAGATGGCTCTACTACACCTAACTGTAGCATCTTGTCCAGTTCTTCATTTACAATCCGAGATAGTACTGGTGATAGAGGATAGTACCGTTGTTTAATTGGCTCAGCCTTGGTATGGATACTGTGTTGAACGGGCTGGGTACACCCTAGACCAGATGGCTGTAAAGAAAAGCTGGCAGAGATAACAGCCTCTAGCGAAGACTGTTGCGACCTTGATAAGTCGTCTTTGATGTTCAGCGCACTCGAATGAACCGCATGTCCAACCGCATCAGTACCAAAGGACCAATGACCCTTGCTGAAATCTGGTACGAAGGCCATCGCCTTCAAAAGTCGATCCCAATATCAACCCTTGAGAAATCTCAGGAACCACTAAGGTTTCTATTACCTCAGTTTTTCCCTCTAAAGTATAAGGAAGAGAAACAACACCCAAAATGGCACATTGTCCACCATTAGCCACGTTACAAAAGTCGAAGTAGATTTTTTAAGGACACCTTAAGGGACTGAAGCAAACGCCAACCGATACTTCCTAGTATCGTCCTAGAAGATCCTGTATCCAGTAAGGCTTTAAAAGGTATGCCCAGCACTGATACGTTAAGAAAAGGTCGTTCATCACCACGAACGCTAGCAAAAATAAAGTTAAGTAACAATTGTTGAGAGTGGTCTAGATCAGTAAAAGAAGAATCCGAGGTTGAGAGAAGTAGAACCTACGACTCGGTCCGAGGGTTCTGACGTGCGTTCCCTGCGGCGAACATTGGGAGCACTTAGGCTTGGTAACACCTGCCTTTCCACAGCCAAAACAATGAAGGTTCTGTGGGTTTGGACAACGAGGAGAAACATGTCCCGTATTCCCGCAATTCCAGCAACGTACAGATCCCTGTAGGGTTGAGAGGCCTAGAAGGAATAGTCGAAGAGACCGAAGAACAAGAAGAAGTATTCAAAGAAGAAGTTTCTGGAACGACGTAAGCTAGGTTAGGTTCAACAAAAGAAGTCCACGCGTCTAGTAGGTGGTGGTTTGAAAGATTGGGTTAAGAATTGACTATGCTCAATCTTTTCCCAAGCGACAATAGATGCGAGATGGTTGAACATCATGAAGAGCCAAGGCCGTTTGGAAATATGGCATGTTAGATTGCGCCTGATTATTCGGATCTGTTGTGGTTCCGATAATGGTTCACTCAACCGTGAAAAGGCTTTGCATAGTAGCCAAGTATATCCCAAACCCCTCATGAGCACCCATGGTTCGTGCCTTAATTTCGTCCAGCAATCGATCGTTGTAATCCACCGGAAGAAACTCCGATTGTAGTAAACGCACCACATCCTTCCACGAAGACAGCGATTGTCGATGAGCCCTGAAGAGAAAGAGCTTTTCCAGTTAAGAGTTCTGGAGCACCATGAAACAATTGCGTCAGAGAAATTCCCCTAGCCGTGCTTAATTCCTCCAAGCGAGTAAGAAATTCAGAAAGAGATGTTTTACCATCCCCAGAAAAAGTTAAGTTTAGTTTCGCTGTAGCAACAGATGTAGAAAAGTAGGAAGCACTACAAGAGGCAACTCACAGTGACCGTTACAATCTGTACTCTACGAGTTTATTTCTAAATTTCTTAAACAAACCTCGCCCCGCTATGCCGCTTGACGATAAATGATACGGCAAAGATCCATCACTATCACCATCACTGCTATCATTATCATTTCGTTCACGACGCGCCTGTTTTTTCGCCTGCGCTGATTATGTAATAATGAAGCGATCGTATCAGTATATTTTATGCTTCTGTTTGCTCTAATCAGACGTCGGGGTCATACACTCTTCTATAAACATTTGTATCATCAAAGAATGCTCACATACTTAAGTTTATCGGATTTGTGAATCAGCTTTCTATCCGGATTTTTCATAAATATCAGTTCGTACAAGCCGGGCGTGCCCTTATACAAACGTCCATTAATAATAAGATCCTTATCGTGGATATCGACAACAGAATCTCCAATAACCCATTTATTGCTATCAGCGTCGTAATGAACTTCATACATAAAGTCAACTTTATCACCTCGCGTATCATTCATCAACATTTTCCATATATTTTTGTGGTAATGGATGATACTGCCGTTTTTAGTAAATTTGAATACGATCTCTCTAATTCGTAACGAGACGTGGGTAATTCAGCATTCGAAGAATCCGACGCACCCGCAACTGCTTCGATTTCTTTGTTGGCTGATTCGTCTTCACCCTTCAAGTTTTTGTTCTTTCCACCGGCATTTTTCGAATTAATTGACGACTCTATATTAGTTAGTGGTGTTATTATCGGTTTTATACGTATTCTCAAATGCTTTTCCGGCATCCAAACGTTGACGCTTAAGAGCGTTGTATTTTTTCTAATCGATTCTCGAACTTGCTGTATCTTATTTTTTAAATTTATTTCTTTGGAATCCATTGTTCTAACTTGCACCGTGCGACGCGTGTTTGTTAACTTTGAGGACTAAACAAATTCAACACATAATACCAATATATATTAAGACGCTTCTAAATTCGCACAACTACAACGGTTCTGATTCATAGGTTTTTCGCGATGTTTTATACCGAGAATCGGTGCTAGTCTGACATCACACTGATTTATTCTTTTTTCAAACCTTGCTCGGTCGATTGCATAAAAATGCCAGCGTCCTTTACAAGCCTGCTTATGCTCCAATGACATGTGAGCATGTTCGATAGTTACAATTGTAGAAAATCGCACTTTTTTTTATCCATACCACCACATAATTGCTTACTATATATCTAACCCATTTTACTCACAAGCATATAATGACAAACTAAACAGATTTTTGTAGCTCTTAAGGTAATATAAACTCGTCGAAACCCTTTCGATAACGTCCGTCGTTTATATCAACAGTGTCTTTGTTAATCATTAGAAAACCATTCGGCGTAGACCAGCATTCACCGCACACTTCTTTATAAAACTGCATGCTAATTGTAGGGCTAACGTGATCATCCTACACGTGTTTCAGATTCATCTCATCCTGCTGGAAAAGGATAACAACATTTGCGTTATCTCGAATCAGTTGTTTGGGTATCCTGCTATACGTTTGTCCCAAATAAAAACAGTCTATCGAGTTATGACGCCCCATGCTGAAGTATGCCCTAATATTATCCTGCTTCTCATCACAGTTAAAATCTCATACAACAGCTTGTATTTATCTTGGTTTAGCGATTTGGAGTAGACGTTAACGTTTTTAAATTTCAGACAGTTTGCTTCAGTTAAAAGACTGAACATTGCATTAGTATTTCCCGAATTTGATGGTCCCGCAATGATGGCTTTTACTGTATTCGGTAGTAAGACACCGTGTTTACTCGGTTTGTCGCCGCTATTACATAACATCATAAATTCATTATTATGCAATGGTAATCTATACTTTTGAGTCACAATTTTCATTTTTCTCAATTCGACCTTATCGATTGGGTTATTTAAATCATACTAAAGATATTTTAGAAGTACATGCACTTTATTTATTTATCAAAAAATTACATCGTGTGTATATGAATATTTTTGTTTTCCTTTTCGTTTTCTCTTGCATATTCATCATATTACATCATTTTGACTTCGCCAGTTATCGGGTTGTATTGGATAAGTGCATCGTGGATTATTAGGCAGTATGCACCCATATTGTTATCAAAGTTTGCTGCGGATTCTAATTCCAGTTTAACGTCCACGGTAGAATTCTTCAAGTTCTCATTCTGGTTGGCACAGTCGATTATAAAGGTCGGGCAATTTTTAAATTGTTGATAGTCGAATGTGGGAATGCAGATTGTTGATGTAACATTCGAACCGGCGCACCCTCCGGCAATATTGCATTCATTACGATCATAATAGTCTCGTTGAAAGTTAATGTAATTCCTATACGCCAATGCATACTTATTTGTGCCAAAATCCAAATTCATGGATTCATACGGATATATCTCAGAATTAAGATGTAATCTAATATCTGTAATATTGCCACTGTCAAAAACGCTTGCTTTACCATTTTTTGAACGCCTCCTTTGGTTTTTCTGAAAAGCCACAATAACCCATTGGGGTTTCTCTAATCGCGAAGATGTCTTTATCGGCCCATGTATCAGTTTTAACCTGCTTTAAAGCTGGATATTAGTATAATTCCCATTGACGAAACGGCATGGTGATCACAGGGTTTCTATTAATCTTCTCAAATAGTTTCAGCTTTGCTCTATCGCTGAGCGTTAAGTGCGGCACTTTCCATTGAATTTTATGATAGCGTTATGGACGCATCAGCCTCCCCATAATAACAATCCAAATCGGTTCTCGATCTGATCAAAACAAGCTCCTGCTTCATATTCACGATAACCTGTGTATAATGTTTGACAAATCCAAATATGTGCTTCAGAGGCAGGCAAACCCCGAATTTTTTGGCCAAATCAGCATCGTTTGCGCTGAATTGCACTTGTAGAGTATTCTCATTCAATGGAGACCATCCAATGTGGGCCAGCGCTTTCTTGTCTGCGGCGCCATACGATGCATAGCCCTTCATTGCCGACTCGATACCTGGATTTCTGCTAACATCCACGCGATGTCCACCCAATTCATATCGAATCTCTTCAAACAAGAAACAGGCAAAATTGTTTGTTAAATCACACGTTTTTGCAGCGTCGCTTGTCTTCGCGTAATATAACCCTCTATGTATAAAAAACTATCGTGGGTAGCCGTAATCAAATCCTGGCTTTGAATTGCAATTCTGATTTCGTCTGATGGTTCATAACTATTGAACCCATAAGGCAAGTACGTGTGAATACCAGATCTAACGATTGAATCGTCGAAATGAGCATCGCAAAAAATATTTAATTGTTCGTTCATCTTTTTCCTTTTTCTGCTATTGCTTTACTTTAACACCGATTGATTTTAAGAAAAGTTTCTCTCTTACAGTCAAGTGATTGTTGTCGCTCTTATTTTTCTTCTTTTTCTTACTGGATAATGCACGAAATATCTGTGATGATGTGTTGTTGTTGGCTTGTTTATTAATGGATCCTCCAGCGAATGATTTGTTTTTTTATAGAAATCGGTGTTTTTTTATTACCGCCACAGATCTGACCGCCACAATTTTTACTGAATTTTAACTCCATAATTGTTTCTTCAATTCCAATCTCACAGTGAAAACTCGTCGCCTCCAAAATCTATCGGTTCGCCTTTTTGATTGACTAATCTGATGCTAATATTGCTTATAATGCGGGTGTTTAGCTCTAAATATTGGGTATTGTTCGGTATTTTATCCAAACGATATCCTGGTGGTACTGAAATGTCCACTTCGTATAAGGTCTTTGCAACTCTCCGTTTCTGTACGCTCCTTTATAATATTACACTCGACGTGTATGTTGGTATGTTTTATTATTTGGATATCCAAGGTAGATTTATGACTAATATTATGGGTGAGTATTTTGGACTCGAAACAAAGCATACGACCGATATTTCCCGGTTGTGTAAAGTCAATCGCATAAACACTCTGAAGTTCGCATTTCAGAGTATTATTGTTTGCCCGCAGTTTAAATATAGAGAGTCGTCCAATCCCCTCTTCTTTGCTTAATTTGTTTTTGTACGATAATCAGCAACCAGTTGTTTTGTTAAATAATTGTTAAGTTCATCTATTTCGTATGATCCGTGCGGGATATGAAGCACTTTAGCAGATTTTTTAGCAGTATCATTATCTATATAGTATAATTTATCGTTGCCGTCGTTAATATTACGAATAGAATTACACCCAAAAAATCCGACCAGACCAATCACATATGATTGTATTTTTCGTCTAATTCAATCGGAGGATAAAAATCGTGCGACGCTGTATTATCAACACCTTCAAACTGAATGTTATCGACATTGTAACTGATTAATGGTACATGTGTATAGATATTTATTTATACAAAAATTTGTATACATTTACGAATGTAAGAAATTTAAGACATAAATGCCCACAAATTACTATCAAACTCCTGGTCCCTTTTGTAGTTGTAGTAGATCTCACATCCCCGAAAGTACTTGATTAATTCAGATGGTGGTTTTACATTGCCGAAGCAATCATAATACCATACTCTCGATCCTCGTTTCTTATAACACACCCAATGCGTTCCTGGTCCTCGAACGCTATCCAGGTTTACAATTGCTGATTCGTTCACAGCAGGCCCGTCTTTTGGTAAATTATCGCGCATAAATACATCTCTAAAGTATGGCGCATTTCTGACTAACTTTCGCAAATCGATATTGGTTAACGCTCTTTCGGGAAGCTTTATTGGTTTTTGAACCGCGGTGGGGCTTCTGAGCGCAGAACCGGTCTTTATGCGTATGCTGGATATAATGCAGAACCGCGTTTTCCGTATGGCTTCAAGTATATGCCGCTGCCTTTCTTCCCCTAGCAATTCCAGCGGCACCACCAGCAAGCGCTCCAGTTGCAGAAAGTCCGGCAAATAGGGGTATTAGAAATGGTAATATTTCACCACTTTTAGGGATTGGGATGATACGCGGCATTACTATGTTTCGTTTTCCACCAAAATGTCGAACAGCCAGCTTCGCTTGATCGTAGGCCTTTTTAATCATTGAGATAGGGTTACCACCTCCGCCGCCGTTTACATAATTAACCTTCGTATTGATTCTTAATCATCCGGCGAACTTTGTTGAACGATGCTCTTGCTTTTCGTTTCTTTATTTTCGCTTCTTTTTTTTTTGCTTCACGGTTCTAGTTTTGATTTATTCAAACCCATGCCTAATGACCGCTTAGCCCGCATAGCCGCACTAACTGCTAGAGCAGCTGTTCTTTCGCCCAAGCTTGCGTCTTTTGACTTGAACCGCTCCCAAAGCTTTTGTTGGAGCAAATGATCAGCACGATGTCTTGCAGCTAAATCGTTAGGACTGGTATTGTAGCTGATATCGTTTGCTTTGCAATGCGAATCTAGAGCTTTAATACCAGCATCACCCCTGGCCAATCGTTTTGGTAGCTTTGTGCCCGGTATACAATACTAATACCCAGGCAAGTGTAATTCTACAGGAAGTCTGTTAATTAGAGTGTTTATAACACCAGTTCCTTGTTTGCACTTAATTTTTTTACCCTTCTTTGATGCCAGCATGACGCATTTTGACCGACAATTAGCATGCAAATATATTTATACAGACCTCATAAAATATTTTTCACCTTGCAGGTTTGATTAAAAATTATTTACTCGACAAATATGTATATATTTAAAAAAGAAGTAGATGAAAAAAAAATACATAAAAAGCATCATCGATGCTTGGTTTCTAGCGCATATTTCCGCTACACACGACATAATAAAACTAGGTCGGCGATATAAAACTTCCATTAAACATAATACATTGTGCGAATTAATATTACATTCAATGTTTAACAGTTTTTCATACGTGTCATAAACACTCCAGCCATCATCGTCGTAGTTGGATTGATCCAATGTTTTCTTCTTTCCCTGCTCGATTGTAACACGCTTGATTGTAGAACGCGTCCAGGTTATGCGATCGCATTAACTCCAACCGATAGTTAATTATTTTTAAACCAAACATGCAATCCACATCCCACTTGTTTAGAACGCAATTTTTATAATCACGGGTTAAAGTGATTGTGTTTACAAAACCATTATCACTACCGGCGCTCCAAACAACTAAATCAGGATGATATTCTGTAGTATAAACGATTTTCACATCGCGAGGATATGTCAGAATTTTACTTATGCACTCTAGGGGTCCGTCATTAACATCTACAAACTCCTGTCTAAACCCTTCGTCGACGGTGTTGCAGAAAAGTCGTTCATGAGATGATTGCGGAGCCCCATTAGCTTCTTCCATTCGTCAATGGTTAGCAGGACATTGTTTTTCTCGATCGTTGTAATGCATTGTACGGACCACTTGCACCGCATACACTATTATACTCTGGGCTGTTCCAAATTCTAATTACCGGTGTAAGTTGCAGATAAAGTACTGTACCCGATTTCTATATATTTTCCCTCATCGTCATAGTCTAGCTTATAGCAGGTCGCGTTCACAGCTTTTCGTTCGAAGCGTTGCTAAAAGTTGAGAAGCCGCGACTCGTTGGCCGTAATCGTATTCCGTGGCAAAAGACCACGAAGACGACGACGATGAAATCGAATCCATCGGAGCGTTTTACTGCTGTTGTCCTCCTGTGTTTAACGTATCCATCGATTTTTCGGTTCGGCACTGCCACCACAAAACCCAATCGACGTAGACGCAGAATCTAAATTTAATGGAACGGAGCGTGATTTTGCACTCTGAATAAAATTTTTTATATCACAACTTATTTTATCGCTCATAACACTAAGAACAACCGAAATCACCTCCACGAAACCTCGAAAGAAACTAATGGCCACTTCATTTTATTGTACCACAAGTGTGAGGCGTAATTTACACCCCGCGCATATATAATTAGGGAACACCTGGGCTTTCAAACAACTAGTAAGAGATAAACAGGCTAGAAAAAGATGTAATTTCAGGATCCGACTTGTTTAGTTCTCGAAGTCATCTTAATTAAATCCACCCGTTGCGATCTATGCATTTATAATTAGCCAACACCTACACTTTCGATTATTGAGAGAGATAGTTTGGTTAGAAAATGACATAATTCCCTGTTCCAACTTGTTCGGTATTCTGTCTATGTCTGCTTAATAATCCACCCACACGATGGCGGGGAGCGACGTCAACGACATGTAATTATAGGCGGCCATCTTGCATATCATTATCAAATATATCACAATTCTAATCAAAATCACCGCCTTAACAGGGCTCCACCCCTCGAGGGGCGGCAAATTATCCAATCATCGCACTCTTATGAACAAGTAGTCGAAAAGATAGTCTTGCTAATACCTCATCAAGGGGGGCGGCGGAAAGGGTTGGCCCAATTATGCCCTCGGCAAGTACCGAGAGTAATTGAAAATGTACTAAGCATGTATGTACAGCACATACATGCAGCAACCGCTCTCCGCACATGCAAGTACACGCCGTGTACTTAGTGTAATTGCATGTACAGAGAGTAATTACATCAGACAATTGATTTTGCTGGTGAATCGCCTTTACCCTCCTACTAATGGCGACCCAGGTGTTCAAAATGGCCTTCGTTATTTTGGATGCACATCTGACGACGCTGATGTGTTGAAAAAACGGCATTCTCAATTTCAGCTCTTGGGATGTTTAAGATGGCTTCCTGATTCTTGCAATCGTATCCTCGCGGGAAGTTAGCCTTGTTGCTAAGACTATATCCTTAATTCTTCCCCAGTGATAAAAATCAAGGCAGGTTAAATCGGGAGACCTTGAAATATTTAATAAGTTTTAATATGTGCCCAATTATAAACAAAATCATTCCAAAATGCAACATCCAAAAATTCTTGTGTTGAATACTGAAGCAATTTTATGGCGAATAACATTACAAAAACTTGCCTTGGAGGCCAAAGGGAACAGGCTTCCTCTTCCGATCCAATGGTCAGGGAAGGTGGCATCTAAATACTGGCGGACAGCAAGGGCATAATGGGTGGGCAACCATCATGCTGGAAAAAACATATTTTGGCGGACGTCCAGCGGAATATCATCCAATTAAAATTAGGAAGAACATTTTCTAAGAAATGTAGGTATGTTTGACCATTTAATGATCCGTCCAAAATAAACGGACCAACAACCCGCCCTCCAATTATCCCAGACCAAACATTTTACACTATATCTCCCTTGATGCTGGACTTCTCTAAACCAGCGCGGATTATTTCGGGCCCAAAAGTGCGCATTATGTAAGTTCAATTGCCCATTACTACCGAAAGTGGTTTCGTCGGTCCACAACACATTTAACAAAAATTGAGGATTTTCTGCTACCATGTTTAATAGCCAGTAGCAAAAATCTATCCTTCAGTCAAAATCCGGAGCAGTAAGGCCTTGGTGTGGGTTGATATGGTAGGGGTGTATCCTAAAAGCGCAAAAATGTAAAAACATGGGGGTTATAGTGTAAAATAGATTAAACTTTATAAAAAGAGGTATACCTTTTACATACTTCTGGGTTTGAATAATGCGATGAACCGTACTTTGAGGAATACCCAAGTCTCGAGACATTTCTCTAGTACTAATTTGGGGATTAATTTTTATAAATGCCAGGATATTAATAACATTTGGTATCGCGGTCGATTCGGATAGCGCAAATAGAAGGTGCGAGCAGCGATAATCCCATTTTGAAAACATTCAAAATATATCGCCAGCATATTAAATGCTTCTTAGTTAGAAATCGGCATTTTAAAAAAGATTACAAATTCAAAAAACTGCACTTTCTGAATGTAAACACAACAAAATAATTTACAAAATTACGTCATTTTATAATGCATCGTGTTCCATTTGTTTAATTTTCCAAGGCCTAAAGTGTAGGGTGCTTTTACTTTACTTTAAAACCAAGCCAAGACTTACCTTGTTTTTCATTATTGCGATTAAAAAGTTATACCTTATACTTTTTAATTTTAAATATGTTATATTTTTTTGGCAAAGATGAACTGAACTACCTACCTATCTTTTTTTTTTTCCAAGACCACACACCATATTGCAAAAAAAACAGCTTTAAAACTTTACGCAAAGTACTAGATTTGGGGCATCAAATTTTACAAAGAATCTTTGTAAATGGTTCCAAAATATATGGTCTAACATATTCGAATTCGGATATAATATACCTATTTAGGTTTTAGGCTTACTTTTAAATTACGAGAGTAATATTAAAGTGACAATAAGTTCAAAATGTGTTTAGTCCCTTTGGAGCAACATGAATGTTCTGATGATATATATTTTTTTAAATAATACCTCATTAAATTCTATTTAGACTCACAATTGTCTCTTTAACATCTTATTCATTTTGTGCTAAATTTTAATAGTTTTAGAAAATTTACCGCGCGGTCCTCGATCTTCAAACATCCATTATTCTTATTTTCCAAATATTTGAGGTTACGAACAAGATTTTGAAAAATGGTTTTCACTGGCTTATTCGGATGTTATTTGGCTACTTTATCATAAAAAAAAGTCATATCATTCCATTTGATTTTTTTGATTTTTTTAAAATTGGGTCATGGTGTCAAAACTAGCCTCCTGGCGAAGAAGGATTCAACTAAATTAATTATATTTTGGTTGACTCTTATTGCTCTTTTCAACGATACCAAATTTGTTAAAATCGGTCAAACCGTTAAGAAGTTAAAGCAGGTTATTGCAAAAATAATTGAACACCCCCGCCATCTTTGTTTTTGAAATAACTAAACTTTTGTTTTTACTGGTTCTCTTTACAAATGTGAAAAAAATTTTTTGTTTATTATGCGAAATTTATAGAAAATGCAATTTAAGATGGCAGTTACGCTCTCTGGTGGTAATTTTTAAAACTTGAAAATATTTGTCTGCGGTTCTTCATGGCCGATTTACCTAATATTTTTTTTACACCAAAGTCATACGACGAACGGTTCCCGAGATATGGCCGAGGAACAGTCTTATTGGGTCACCTGGTGCATCATACTACATTCTTGCAATAGCGCCAAAAAGACAGTTTGTCCCCGATCCCTAATTAACTACAGCTACTTTACTGTCATATATTCGCGTTGTCGCCAGACTTCTCTTAAAATAACACAATACCTAACTTTATATTTAGACAAACATTTCATTTAATTATTTTCAGATCACATTCTCAGTCTAGATGCATCAAACACGCCTTCAAAGGGCATTTGAGTCAACTGAAAGCCTAGAATGTCCTTCAATACATATCGGTCGTTCCCGAGAGTTTTGCTAACCAAATACGGACCCTTAGAGCGAGGTATTAGCTTTTTACTAATCCCAGAGGTATTATCAACATTAGTGACTACAACATAATCACCTATGACATATACTTTTGCGCTCTTTGTTTTTGAATTATAAAGGTCTTTATTGTACCTTTGAGATTTTGATATACTCAGCGGGTAGAACCCTTGCGTTTTCATTATCCATACTACTAATATCTATTTAAAAATATTCCCTTAACAAATCATCAATGTTTCCCCGTTGATTTATACCGAATAAGAGTATACTAATACTAATACTAATACTCAAATGATGACAATTCATTCATTGCCCTTAAATAATCTTCTAGTGTTTTAAAATTCTGCAACTTACATTAGCTTTATAACACAGCGTTATCCATTCCTTCGATCATATACAATAAAGGTCTTGCTCTGATAACTCTATTTTATTACCGAGAGATAACTTATCTTGATAATAATCATAAAACGATTTCCTCTTGTTCCACCGTCGTCTTTTGAACCTCCTCCTACTCTCAATCTTGCTTTCCCTGTTACTATATAATGCTAGAAACTTACTTTTCAGCTCGGTTAAGTTTAAACTGAAATTCTCTGGTCTTGAATTGTACCACGACCTAGCTGTTTTTGTTAACTTCCCTCCGATTATTTACAGCATCATACCTTCAAACGCGTCGTATATAGATTGAATTGCCTCCGCTCGTTTAAACCATTCTCGAACGTCTTTCCCTTGACTACTACCAAACGTCGGTAATAATGCTGCTAACTCTTTCTATCCAACTTCACCCCGTGTCGCTCTCATAGTCTTTCTTATGGCAGCAGACACCACCCCGGCTACATTAATTTCTTGGTCTCCGCCCTCCATGATGTAACAATTTTGTCTTACCCGTGCAACTAACCTCTAAACATTAACCCATAAAACGACGCTCCTTTTTTTTTAAACAAAAAGTATACAACCTTGTTTTTATTGATTTTTATTCATCCCACTTCTGAAGTTATAAGGATGACCCATATAATTAAAGATTACTTGGTACGTTAATGTATATTTCTTTTACACCATGTACATTATACTACATTCTTGCAATACCCCCAAAAAGACAGTTTGTCCCGGATCTCCAACTAACTACGGCTATTTTACCGACATACAGGGTAGCCATGTAGTGCGAGGAAGGTGGATATCTCGGAAAATATTGGGGTTAGAAAGAAACTATTGCAATAAAAGTTGTGCAAATCAATGAGCTGCACATTTTAAAATTATTTTTGTTTATACAAGGTGTTTGATAAAAGTGCGACATTCCAAAGTTATGTTTTTTTAAATAGAATTACCCATTTTTTATTACAAATTTGGATTCCTTAGGAAATTCTAATGTAACTTTATGCATTATACAAATGTAGTATCTAAAATACAGGGTTTTTGCATTATTTCACTATTTCTGGAAAAATCGACGTTTCGAAAAAATTAAATAACTCAGTTATCCTGGAAATTATCCGACTGCAATTTCGTAGCTTTAATATGCATTACATGTGCTAACTAAAGCTAGTTGTTCACATTTCTAACCTTATTAAGTTTTGAGTAATCAATTATTTAAATTGAACTCCCTAAATTCATGGATAACTGATTTTTCAAATAGGCACCACCTAATTTTTTATATACTGTTGAACGTGGAATTTTATAAGCAATCTATTGATAAGGTTGTAGGTATCTACCTCTTACGGTTTTTGCAGATTTTTGAGTAAGGGTTAGATACCTACAATCTTATCATTATAAAGCTTATGAGATTTACGTTCAACGGCACAAAAATTAGGTAGTGCTATTTGAAAAAATCAAGTTATCCATGAATTTAGGAAGTTCAATTTAAATAACTGATTAGACAAAACCAACAAAGTTGGAAAGGTGAACAACCAGCTGTAGTTAGCACATGTAATGCATATTATCTGCCAAATCGCAGTTGGATAAATTCCAGAATAACTGAGTTATTTAAATTTTTGAAAAGTCAATTTTTTCGAAAAAAATAAATAATGCAAAATCCCTACATTTTAGACACTATGTATAATGCATAAGTTACATTAGAATTTTTCACAAAATTCAAATTTATAATAAACAAGTTGAAAATGCAAGGCATTGTCGCAACGAACTTCGTATTATCCAAATATGGAAAGAATGGCAAAGTTATAATTAGCGCCAATAGACCGTCATTGCTAACTTTCTATTATCCAAATATGTGCCACTCATTGATTTTGGACATATTTGGATTTTTGAAATTAACTTAATTTCCCGAGGGCATCGGGTATCTGTGGCCCGATTTTATGGGGGGATAGGATATTTCAACTCAGCTATGCCAGAGGAGTCTAAATATATGCCACACATTGATTTTGGACGAATTTGAAATTTTAATTTTTTCGACGGAATATCGCGGGGGCTCGGCGTCCCCGTTGCCCGATGTTAATGCACATCAAAACGCACGGACGACAAATCGATTTCATAAACGAACGAAGTTCGTTGAAAATGGGTAGTTCCACTTAAAAAAACTATATAACTTTGGTATGTCGCACTTTTATAAAACATCCTGTATTAACAAAAATAATTTTAAAATGTGCATCTACATTGATTTGCACAACTTTTATAGCGAAAATTTTTTTCTAACTCCAACATTTTCCGAGATATTTACCTTTCTCGCGCTAATAGGTCACCCTGTATATTCGCGTTGTCGCTAGAACTTCTCTTAAAATAACAGTGTTGCAACGTTTCTTATAAAACACTATGTATACTCATGAAATTTAAAACTTGGACACCACAATTTCTGTAAACAAAAGTTTGCACATTGTGAAGCGGGCTTAAGGGTATCATTTACAATTCTAACAGCAGGTAGTCTCAGCAGGGGTTATCTTATAGAAGGACTGTAGAATGAATCATTACACTAAGCACGTTTTAGAAAATAGGTAATTTACGTTGCTTACTTAATTTTTTCTTTAAAGAATATATTTGAAGGTATCGCTAATTAAACACCATAGCTCGATTAATTATCGAATCAAAATTTTGTTTAGGAAATGTTTACAAAATAAAATAGAGTAAAAACCCTACAAGCAATAACTTTTAAATTAAATCAAAAAACTAAACATGGTTATTTGGGTTGACTGATTATTACTTATTTTTAAATAAATCTAACCTACTAATTATTGTAAGTTATTAAAAAAAATCATTAAACTCTCTATTCATAATATTTAGTCCTTACAAAATGTATATTTTATGACGTTTCATTTTTTCTGTAGTTAATATAAAAAGTGAAAATAAAAACTAAGGCAATTCTTATTGTCAACGTATATATTTAGTTTTTGACAAGAATTTATTACATAATTATAATTAAGATACCAAGTTATAGTTTAAAATTAAATGAAAACTTTTTTTAAATAAAGGTATTACTATATAAATAAATATAAGAAATCAATAATGGGTGTGACCTCCATTATTATTGATACATTCTTGGAGGCGTCTGCTCATTGACGCTATCAAGGTATCAATATAATTAATATTAATCGTTTCCCATGCGGTATCAATGGCTGCAATTAGTGCATTACGGTTTACTGGTATAAAATTTGGCCCTTGTTGTCTTCGGATAACAGCAAGTATTCGAGCCCAAACATTTTCGATAATGTTAAAATCTGGGCTTTTTGCTGGCCAGGGTAACAGCTCAAGTTATTTGCTTGTATCCAGTTGCGCACAACCTGCGAAGTATAGGGTCATCATATCCCGATAGTTAATTATCGAATGTTCCAAGAAAATATGTGTAAATAGTAAATGGAATCTACTAACGTAACGTTAAGTCGTTAATTATAGTTACATAACTCTCCTTTCATAAGATATAGTTCATATTAATATGCTTATTGTAAAGCTTCGTACACACCTGAACAACAAACCGAGGAACAAACAGAACAACGAACCGAACGGCAATCGGAACATTAATTTGGACGGTGCTACGTACGAATTTTAGAACAGATTCGCAAGTCCTGATTGTTCCACGAACGGTTTGCGGCGTTCCCGCAACTTGTCGGTTTTTCTCCGACATCAAAGAAAATGCGCGCGAATGCGTTTGCAGGTTTGGACGAATCTAAACAAAACGGCGAACAAACTTATGCGGGAGAATTAAATTATTTATTTTTGTCCTCCCTTTTGTGGGTTTGTTGTGTTTTAGGTAATATTATGGAGTTGACAGAAGAAAAATGTTTTAAATTAATCAGTGTTTAAGAATGCAAGAAAAAATGATGTCCCTATTAGCATCATTTGGGCGGGAAATTTCCAAAATAAAAAAAAAGCGAAGTAAATTATAATTTTTACTCTTCTTTGTGCGTAAAAATTTGGTTGGCACTATCTTCTTGTTTTCCGCAATTTTCTCTTCTCAATAATAAATATATATGAACTGAAAACTACTGAAAATAATTATGGGAACAGCACAAACGTTCCGTTTGTTGTTCGGATTGTGAAATCATAAAAGATCGTTTGTCGTTCTGTTTGACTTTCGGTTCGTTGTTATGTTTGTTGCTCGGTTTGTTGTTCAGGTGTGTACGAAGCTTTACAACTTAAGCAACAATTTTTGGCGAATAAAGATTAGTTTGTGATGTAATATTAGAAACACAAATTTATATCATATCAAATTTATGACAACTTAAAACCAAGAACGTGTATGTTATTGCTAAGAAATTATTAAGGAAAAAGCGCAATTGCAGTGTAAATATTTATAATTAGATATTTTCGAAAGTTTATAAGTCCTCTATTGTAATCTTAATACTTAAAAGAAAATCCTGTCCATTAGCATTATAAGGAAATGGCTTTTACTTTATGAATAAGTTTCAATAACAATAGAATATCCTTGCTTGTTTAATTTACTTCCTTTGAGTCATATTGCTCTAAGGGTTGTTACATTGGTCATTAGAAGTATGTAATAAATAAACAATTACCTACTGTTTGAGAAGGGGTAGTGTGAACCAATAAATAAAGTAAGAAATGTAAATTCCATTTTAGTTTAAAATTTCAAGTGTTGTGAAAATGCCACCTCATCTCGGTGCTGATTTGAAAGCGCGGATTGTTTCGGAATTAGCGGCGGGCCGTAGCGTGCGTGAAATTTCACGTATGTTAGATATACCAAAAAGCACCGTAGGGCATTACCGAGTAAAATGGAATCTTGAACACACTTTGGAAAGAGCCATCGGAAGTGGTAGACCTAAAGTATCTACACGTGCTCAAGATCTCGAGTTGTTTCATTACGTAACAGAACAACCATTTGCTACATACTCCAGGGCTATAGCAGATACACATTTTCCGGATGCCGTATAACTGCACAAAAAGATTAAAGGAGATGGGAATAAAGAAGTATAATGCTGCTGCGAAAGAAGTTCTCAGTGACGAAAATATGAGACGTCGTCTGGAATTTGCAAGGCGATATGTGAACGAACCTTTGGAATTTTGGAATCGAGTGATTTTTAGCGACGAAAAAACGTTCAATAGCCGCAACGATGGACCACTAAAAGTTTTTAGAATGGAAGGAACTCGTTACGAAAATAATCACATATGTCCTAAAAACGAAGTGGTTATTTTTCTGTGAATGTGTGGGGTTGGGTTAGCGCGGGGTCCAGGAGTTTGTTGGGCTATCGATGGACGTCTTGATTCTGCTGCGTATTTAGATATTTTGGAAACTATTATGAAACCTTCAGTCGAAGTGTTTTATCCAGACGAAGATTATATTTTCCAACAAGTAAGTATTCTTATTTCACTATACTTTCTCCAAAAATAGTTCGGGATCTGTTGAATTAACATTTTCATAATGTATTTTTGTTGTTAAAGGACAACGCCCCTATTCATACTTCGCGGGTTGTGCGCAATTGGATACGAAAATAACTTGGAGCTGTTACCCTGGCCAGCAAAAGCCCAGATTTTAACATTATCGAAAATGTTTGGGCTCGAATACTTGCTGTTATCCGAAGACAACAAGGGCCAAATTTTATACCAGTAAACCGTAATGCACTAATTGCAGCCATTGATACCGCATGGGAAACGATTAATATTAATTATATTGATACCTTGATAGCGTCAATGAGCAGACGCCTCCAAGAATGTATCAATAATAATGGAGGTCACACCCATTATTGATTTCTTATATTTATTTATATAGTAATACCTTTATTTAAAAAAAAGTTTTCATTTAATTTTAAACTATAACTTGGTATCTTAATTATAATTATGTAATAAATTCTTGTCAAAAAACTAAATATATACGTTGACAATAAGAATTGCCTTAGTTTTTATTTTCACTTTTTATATTAACTACAGAAAAAATGAAACGTCATAAAATATACATTTTGTAAGGACTAAATATTATGAATAGAGAGTTTAATGATTTTTTTTAATAACTTACAATAATTAGTAGGTTAGATTTATTTAAAAATAAGTAATAATCAGTCAACCCAAATAACCATGTTTAGTTTTTGATTTAATTTAAAAGTTATTGCTTGTAGACGTTTTTAAATCAAAATTATTTCTAATTTTATTTTGTAAACATTTCCTAAACAAAATTTTGATTCGATAATTAATCGAGCTATGGTGTTTAATTAGCGATACCTTCAAATATATTCTTTAAAGAAAAAATTAAGTAAGCAACGTAAATTACCTATTTTCTAAAACGTGCTTAGTGTAATGATTCATTCTACAGTCCTTCTATAAGATAACCCCTGCTGAGACTACCTGCTGTTAGAATTGTAAATGATACCCTTAAGCCCGCTTCACAATGTGCAAACTTTTGTTTACAGAAATTGTGGTGTCCAAGTTTTAAATTTCATGAGTGTACTCAACTTATTCTTACAAATCTAAAAACATTCAAAAAAATTAAGTGAAAATTGTCTGACGTTTGGCATTTATTGTTTCCAAATATTTTTTACTAAAATAAATAGACACTTTAGCAATAATAATCAATTGAAATTCTTACAAAAAAGTTTTCTTCTAAAAGTGCGAGTTTGTGGTTTAAGTGTCAATTCTAATATGATGGCGTTTGAAAACTGATATTAACTAAACGACTTTCAATTCGTGAAGTTTTTTTTTAAATTGCCTAGAAAGCAATTTCTTAGCGGTCGCCTTCAGAGATGTTGACCCTTAAATGTACATTGAAATTGATTTCAAGTTCATCCTTTTAAATTTTACAGAAAATTGCATTTCTTGTGCTATAAATGAAATTTGTGGGATCAAAAATTGTTTTCTTATTACTTTTTTTCTAAAAATTGCTGTAGGAAACAATATGAAATTTTACTTAATGATTTTTTTGTGATACAGTGTAATGTAGGGTTTTAATAATCCCCAATACATATAGATACTTCCACAACAAAACATTACAAGTTAGTTATTATTTTTATAAAACAACAAAAGAACTGTAATACACGGACATAAGGAAAAAAGCGCAATAAGACGTGAGGTGTGTTTAGGACTAATAAATTTTGTGACGTGGTACGGTTAACTTTACAATATAAAATCTCAAGACATATGAGAGGTTGTCGTTGTTGTTTATTAAAATTTTTAATAAAACAGAACCATATATATGAAGAAAAAGGAATGTACGTGATCGTTAACTTCTTACAATGTTATCTTACGTATCTTACAATAAAATTCTATCATCTACTTTTATAATGTTAGGGTTTTATTTATTTTACACAAACATAAAATTAAAATACTGTCAAAAACTTTAAATTAAACGTAAACTACTGATCAACAAAATGATACTGACGGTTTTAAAATGTTTTTACTGTTTAAAACGCTATTCTGTCAGAAAGCTATAAAAATTTTGTAAATTTATCTCGCTTATTTTTAGAAATGTATACCTGATTTTGCACAAATATATAGCTAACATGACTATTTATGTCGTGCAGGAGCTATTTTTTTTAATTTCGTCTTCGTTGTATTTAATTAATTAAAACGTAAAATAATAGAAAAATGGATTTCCTTATAAGCCCAAATTTCGACTCCTGCGCGACATAGATAATAATTTTCTGACAACCCTACTTTTTTATTTTACTTTAAAAATAAATGCGAAAAATTAACATTAAGTAAACGATAAATACTGAAAACTGAAAAATTTTTCTGAGGACAACAGGCCAGACTTGGAAGCCGATTAATATTAATAGATAAATAATATATTGTTGAATTGTTGATGTCAATTTTTTCTGTACATGACGTGCATTTTAAACAGTTTTAGAAATAGAAAAAAACAACAAATAACTATTTATGTAACAAGAAATAAAAATAGTGAACCGCCTACTAGAAATCTGAAATTGTCCTGAGTGATAGAACAGCCTTAACGTGTTCATTACACTGTGTACAATAAATGATTACACTTCGACGTTCAAATCTTCTACATGTTTCTATTTTTTGAACTTTTAAATACAAACTAAAATAATTTTTTTGTGGAAGTTGATATTATGTACGACCACAAAAACGACGTCACACAAATTTTTTATTAACCAAATATTAATAATTACTTTTAAACGAGATAAATTGAATTGTAATAAAAAACAAAAAATAGTAGTGACATATAATACACAAATACTATAAATCAATTTTGATAAATTTATCAAACATGATTTCTTTTGTTTTTTATCAATCACAAAATTATACTAACCTTCAAATTAAATTATCTAATGTGGGCATAAAAATATAAAAAAACATGCTGACTTGGTGAATAAAACTAACATCCGTGAAATTTTTAATTTGAAAAGTTGTTCCAGATTGTTCTAAGTTTGTGTTACGTTGAGCAAAAGGATGATCATTTGAAATCAAATAGGTTTTAAACAAAACTAAAAAACTTTTTATGAGTTGTCATCCCTTTAGCTTAAAAATCGACAATCCTATACTGTTTTACATTGTTCTAGTTCTAAAAATTATTTCAAAAATACAAATCCATAAGCACACAAAAAATTGAAAGTTGGAACTTTTTTTTCTAAAATCGAACATATTGTTCCCAATAAAAAAAATTAAAACAAAAAGACAAGTCCGTAACTTAAACCATAAGCTCACAAAAAAGTTTGCAGCAATTGTTTATATTGTAGTTGTCCGAAACGTTGTTCCAAGAAAGTCACAAAGGTTACAAAGAAGTTCACACTGTTTGGAAATATTTACAATTAAATTAATAATAAAATAAATCTAAATTTTTAATTTTCTTTTTTTGTAAAACAAAAAGGAAAAAATTATTTTGATTTAATTAATTTATTTATTTAATATCTGACAATTGTATTTCAGATATTAGAACGTATAGAACTTTTTATAAAGAATAATTTTTATGTAAAATTAATAATAAAAAAGTGTCTCATATGTTGCCAACAAGTAGACACACTGTAAACTTTTGTACATTTTTTGATGCTGAAGAACTACAACAAATTCCTACATTTATTATGCTTTGCTTATTATTTATGGACTTACCCATATAGAAGACATCTTAAAAAAATAAACACACAACGTAAGTAACACTGCACTAACAACATAGTCTTTTTCAGTTCTATTGCTTATAAGTAAATGAATTATTTCTCGAAATGTTATGGTGACCTTTGACTTTCTCTGTATTAGTCATAAGAATGTAGAAGTATTTAATCTATGAAATTTAATTTTTAAAAATTTTTCTTTGAATTCCTAAAAACGTATTTAACGTTTTTATGTCCTTAATGAATTAAAAAATTAAATTTGTATCTATTTTATACAAATCAGTTATTTATTTCCGAGAGAAAACTCTAATTACGGATAAAATAAATTAATTCAATAATTTAAAATTCTATTCTTCCGCAATATGCATATTACTGATAAAGAGATCTTTTTGTGCATTATTAAACAACGGACGTGTTCTCCTTACGACAGAATTTACATTCCTGTTTTTCATAATGGTCCCAATCAGTACTTAAAGAAAGGAATATTTAAGATTAATCTTGTAGTGTGCAATGGAATGGCAGAATTTAAATCTTTTAACTAAACATTGTGCAAATTGCATTATTCAAAAAAAACACTATAGTATTAAATTAAACGTTTGGATTAATAACCATCATTTTCTGAAAAGGAATAGGTACGTGCACTTTTACGTATATTAAGTACACTACTGAAAAGGTACACATGTTTATTTAAAAAACACGTACATCTAATTTTATACAAAAGATTATATTCTCTTATCTATAAATATACCTACTCTTCGGTACAGATGATTGTTAATTTATATTATTTACTGCCCAAGATGATAAGGCTCACTTTAAAATCTGCTGAAGAAAAATGTCATATACTACTGATAAAAAAGACAACTGATATTTTGTTCAAATTCAAACATAAAAAACTTTATTTCAATTTTGCGTAAATTTTAAGCTGCATTTAGACCAAAGTCTTCCACTAAGTTTTCCACAAGTTGCGGCAATTTATTGCTTTTTCTATAAAATACAGCAATTTTTCTGTCTTCCACTTGCGGAGAGACAAGTCTTCTACAAAATTTTGGTTTTCCGCGGAGTATCGGTAAATATCAGGTTGATAACTAAAAGTGGAAGATCTGTTGCTGCGCGTTTTCGCTAGCAACTTGTAGGAAACTAGTGGAGAACTGTTCCTCTTCCACGCGTCCCGGACGTGACGTCGGGCAGTACCATTCCTCCGCTCTACTCAACCACGACCATCAGTATCAGTGCACTTGTGTACTTAAGTTGTAGGTGTTGTCTGTGATTTTGTGTGTGGTTTCGTTGTGTTTGTGTCAAGATGGAGGGTTGTAATGAGAACAAATGGATCAGGACCAAAACCAGAGAAGTAATTGAACTATACCAAAACAGAGAGGTTATCTGGAACCCAAAAGACCTTACATTTAAAAACAAAAAATTTAAAAACTACACCTGGAGAATTTGCAGCTCAGCTGCAGGTTGTATTAATTTGATATTCAGAACAAGGTAAAGAACTTAATTACATGTTTCCGAAAAAGGTTTACTTACTCAAGAGGACAAAAGATTTTCCAGTTGTTGCTTTAACTTGAGAAGAGCAACTACTACAAAACTCTTCCACTAAAAGTTGTGAACTTTTAGGTTGTCAATTTTAATTTTGGCTTAAATCATTTTGTGTCAGTTTGTAGACATACTATCGTCTTGACTCTTATCTAATACTGAGTTTTCAAATACTGCGAATGGTTATGGTAATATACATGACAGAGCTTGCACACTATAGAGGAATTTAATCATATAAAGATGTGTAGGTGCATGTTAAAGTTTCATGGAACCTCAATCCAATTGTTTTTTATTTCATCAAGATAATCATTGACATGCAATGCAAAAAACTTGTACAAACAAGGTTCAAAGTGGGCTTATTACTCACAAAAATAAATGAACAAACCAAAAAAAGTATTTTACACCTCTGAGCGACTGGGAGTCATTGCATGTGAGTTAAATACATTACTTTTTTACGATTATATTTCATAATAGTGATGAATACCAAGAAATGTTTTCATTATTACAGTTGTAATACCTAGCTCAGCGGAGGAGTTAAAAAGTGGTTAGAATCAGATTGAATCGTAAATATTGAACAAACCTAAAATAAGTTCACCTACCACATTAAGACTCGCACTTTCTAGTTCCTAATGGAGTATTAAGATTTTTTTTTTATTTTAAAGGGAGGAATAGAAATCCAAAAGATTATATACAGTGTGAAACATCCAAATTTAGTAGCTTTATCATTATGCATTTTTTTAGAAAATTCTGAGTCACGTCAAATTCTAATTCTAAAATGACATATTACGACGTATAAATGTCATCTCTAAATTTAACCCTCTTCATGTGACAACTGCAACCCCTAAATCTTTAAATTAAAAATAGAGGCTTGTGATACTTCATTTGATAGATCTTTTCATTTTCTCTTCAAATCTGCAAATGGTTTTGAATCTTACATGATTTAAAGAGCCCTTCCAGGCACACTTGGCTTAGCCTAGCGGTTGGATAACACCAGAACTTTGTGTGGAAGCTATTAAGCATCCGCAACACTTGCAGTTCTTGAGAGAAGTTAAAGTTAAAGTTACTTTTTGTTCTCTTCTTTTACACTAAATATTAGAAATAAAAAAAACTTACAACTGTTTTCTTTATACAACAAAAATAATCATAATCTACATTAAATCAAAACAAAAATACATAAAGAAAAAACCCTTAACAATATTAATTATCGTTAATCTAATAATTTTGGAAACTGGACTGCACACACTAGTCATGTTTTCTGTTATAAAATTTTGGTCTAATATACAGGGTGTCCAGAAACCAAGACCGGAGATATCCCAGATAATTTTAAGACAATTTAACCCAATTCACCTAGTCCGAAAATGCTTCCCTAAGGGGAGCTAGAGCTCTTTGAAGATGGCGCCTAGTAAAAGTAAAAAAATTAAAAGATAAACTTCAAATGAACTGACAACAATTTGACAATGAAAAACGTAGTTTTACTTTTGTTGGCAGTTCAGAACTAACTAGTGCAAAAAATATAAATTTAACTTTAATGACAAAAAACAAAAAATTTCAAATCCATTTTTTTCTAGAAAAGGTGTATCCTAATGACTTAAAGTAAGAGTATTTTTTAGTACTAGAATACCTAAAAATTTAATAATCTAGTGTAACAAATGCTTAAAAGTTAAAGACAACCTGTATACAAATGATTTTTCAAATATGGTTTTACTTATTTTTAGGAAATTAAAATAACATTTCAAGCTTTGTTTCTTGTACTTATATTGTAATTTTGTATTTTATTATCAACTTTATCTTGATTTAAATTTGAGCAGCTGGGTGTCGTAAAATAATCTTAACACTCTAAATAAAAATTGATATAGTAGAGGCAAAATATTTTCTTTAATGAACAATGGTAGAACCACACTCTCTAATTTATGACAATATAGATTGTCACTTGTCTCTCAAAGGTTTTAGTTTTCCAAGGAGAATGATGTCTCAGTTTTGACTTTACTTCCCCATTTCTCCAACAAAATGCAACCACTGGATGTTACGGTTTTCGGGACGTTTAAAGCTTATTATAATGGGGCTTTTGATTCTTGGATGAATTAAAACAATAGCCAAACTGCTTTAATTTATAATACAGCATCCTTCGTAAGCACAGCCCATCAGAAAAGCATTATTACAGATTTCAAAAAATGTGGGATACATCATTTGATCGAGATGTTTTTATTGAATCAAACTTCTTATGTAATTATGTGACTGATGTACCGTCTCCTACTGTTGGGGATGATCAATCACATATGACAAATAGTGATGCTGTGCCAAGTGATTTACCCAACGGTTTTTTTCGTCAAGAAGGAGCAGCTGCTGATCCAGGAGCTGGTTCTAGTCATTCTATCCCCTGAAGATTTTCGTGGTTTTATAATTTATAATCCACTTACCTCTTTGCTTTTAATGCCATTTCTTAATTTTTATTAATTTAAAGTTTTTTGTGAAATTAGACGTTCAACGGTTCAAATTTGATTTCTATATAACAATCAATGTATTTATTTCTTAACATAGATCACAAAAAAAAATAAAAAGTTGAAAAAATAATTTAGTTGGGGGAGCTATGGACAAAACAAATTTTGTGATCTATTGTGCCCCACTTTTCTATACTATATAAAGACTGGTCTTTTTCTCATTTACGGTCATTTAACCTTAACTTTTTTCCAATTGAAACCTGTATAATAACATAATTTTGCCAACCCTTTGATTTGCCATAATTCTAGTGTGGAATAACTATATTATACAGGGTGATTCATAAGTAATGGGCCAAATTATAAGTCTACATTCAGAAGGCCAAAATCATAATATTTTCTTTAACAATAATGGGTCTTAGTCTGCTTCCTTACTGAGATACAGGATGTTAAAGCAAAAAAAATAAAATAGATTTTTATTAATAGATCAGCTACTTTTCTATATATATATATATATATATATATATATATATATATATATATATAATGACTTGAAAATTGGGTATGAACTAGTTTTTGGTAAAGGTAAACAAGAATGTGTAAGAGGATTTGAGTTAACTCGTAGATGTCACCACATGCGCCATATGAATTAGATGAAATCAGCTACAAATTTTTATCGCTCATTATTTTTACAACTTACTTATTTAATTTGGATAACTTCATCATTTCTGTAGAAAAAAGCTATACTTCTTTGATCTTCAAAATATTAACGACACTAGAACATAGTTATTTTTGATTGACCACCACGAGGATCACAGCACAGAAATGGAGAACATCGGTTGCTCACCGAAAATCAACGCGACGTCGAATACATGAAAAAGCTGATAGAGTCGCACTAAATTGGCGCTCGGAGGAAACACAAAAGAACGTTTAGTATCGAACTAGATGAAACCCCCGTTATATCGGACGGGGTCAGAATAAATAAGCCCCGCCTGGTAGACCCACGCCACCCAGACCCCCCCATATGCCCCCTATGGTCCATTCTAAGTCTTACCATATACTTGGTTTGTTCCAGCACCTATATTGGCCAGAGTCTATAGAAGGACAAAGAAACAAAAGAAACAGACAAACTTTGAATCTTAGTATATCTGACTAGATAAAACCACCATCCCTATTGGATGGGACTAGAATTTTATATTTAATAAAAAGAAAAAGCTCCTCTGGCAAACCCCCGCCTCCCAGACTCCCCCATTCGCCTCCTATGCTCCATTCTAAGTTCAACCATATACTCGGCTTTGGCCTAGCACCTATATTGGCTGAGTCTATAGAGGGACAAAGAAACAGACAAATTTTGAATCTTAGTATACAGAATGAATCATCACCAACAGAACGGAGATTTATAGCAAAACAGTAAAAGTTTTTATAAGTTTTGTCTTTTTAGTAGCTTGCAGGTTGATAAACTTTACATTTTAAAATTATTCTGAAATATACAATATGTTTCAAAAATGTGTGGTGCATCAAATTTATGTCTGTAATGTCTTAAAATGTTATTAACTAATTGAGAATTAGGTATGCATTTTTTGTTTTATCTCTCGTTACCATTAATTTTAAAGAAATTGTAAATTGTGTAAAAACTCTAACACTTAGACATAGGACACTCTTATATTATTCGAAAGAGGACTTTTTTGTTAACACTATAAAATAATAAAATACAGGGTGTTCCATTTAAAATTAGGTTAATATTACATATTGAATGATCCAATTATTAACCTGTAAATTTTGAACACCCTGTATAGACATATTTAACATTTGATAATGGGAATACATTATTCTAATATCAATTATTTAGACGTAAAGGAAATTTGTTATGATTTGTTGAATTAGAAGATATTAGATTTTTTAATACTCCATATTTTAAGAAAAGTCGGAGTAACTCTATATTTAGAGTATAGAAACTTTTATGAAAGTACACTTTGAAATACAGAGTGTTCCATAAGAAAAAACACACACTTTTTTTGGACATACTCCATATTTCAAAATAATTTTAAAATGTAGAATTTATCAACCTGAAAGCTAATATAATGACAAAACTTGTAAAACTTTTACAGTTTCGTCAAAACTGACCTTTTTATTTAAAACGAACTAATGTTAAAAATGTATCTCTATCATTCAGTTTTATTTCATTGTCGTTTATTACTACATTTATCACTGCACTGCGCTCTAGCAGTTGGTTGAAGAAAACGGGTATGAAAACATAGTTTTCAAATTTAAATTTAATAATAATGAATTACGTAACATTATTTAATTAAATATTTTTTTCTATAACGTATCGTTTCTTGTTTACTTTTTCTATAAAAGATTTTCACACGTTGATTAAAATATAGAGCAATGTGGTGTTCTGCGCAAAACGTTTTTTTTTATTTGTTACTTACATACTTTTTTTTAATTTGATTTTGTATTTGTAAAGTTGAACATCGGTTTGTTTGTTTCTACTTGACTTTTCTATCTCGATTTTATTGTCTCTTTCTTTCAGGACGGTTTTAAAAAATACCCACAATTTCCAAATGTATTAAAACAAAGGTGCTAGAAAAATAGGAAAATAAAAAGCTTTGCTAAAAAATACAAATTAAATTAATGATTAATTTAATACAGTTTTTGCATAATTAATGTACAGTGACTAGACTAACCATAAGTGTAATTTTGTTCCCCTCGCGTTGGATTAAAAATTTACTACGTGCTTGCTTCTGTTTAAATTCAAGTTTTCACTATTTTATATACATTACAAAAATTACATTCATACAAACAAGTCAAATAAAATTTTAATAGTTCCAGTTCGGTCTCAAACTAGTTTTATATTTCGTCTTCTAAAATGTTCGACGATCTTCTGGAACGTTTTATCAAATTATTTTGTGGGCTTACGTTGGTGGTTCGCATTATAGAAACTGAACGTATAGGAAATTGATTATATGATGATGATCTGTTAGTTTTCCGCCTCATACTGATGTATGTCGTAGAGGTGTTGTTTCGATGCAGTAATGTACTTTCGGTCCCCTCGAAACCTAAAATTACAAAAGTAACAAATACAGCATTAAAGGTAATACAATTGCATTAGAATAAAAGATATGTAAATTTGTTGAAATAAAACTCAAATTTGACATTTAAACTTAATTAGTAATGTAAAGAAACACCTTTCATTCTAAATACATTTGTTTACAAAAACGGGAATAAAAATGTTATGTATGTAAAACTGCTGTTGCCGAAAACACAACTTTAATTATATGAATATATTTTCTCAGTCGAAAACATAGAATCAAAATTTTTAAGTCACATACCTACAAATTCAATGGCATTTTTGTTACAGTTCTTGAAACGTAGTGTTTTAAGCCGATTCCAAATCTGAAGATAAAATTTTAAAATAAACAGTCGATAGATTTAAATAATTTGACACACTTCTGTGTGAACTAATCCTACAAATGTGTACACTATGTATAGCATACATTTTGTAAAATTTTGAACTCGTAGGTTTTTATTTTCAATCACCCATCTAATAGTAAATTACATCGGTTTGTGACATCATTGATATATTTTTAAATGGAACGCTTAATATAATGGGATGATTTTTTTAAATAATGTAGGACGAAGCCCCACGTTTCTGTGCCATAAGTGGTATAAATGAATAATATTTAAAATGCTCTACGCTTGCTATTATTTTCTTTTGTCAAAAATAATTGAATTTAATGTATAAATTTTGGGTAAAATAAAACTTTATCTCAGGGTCAACAAAATAATTTTTATTGTACTTATGCTATACGAATTTAGTCTGAGTCGACTTTTAAAGTGTGTATGTGATGCGATTCCTTTAAGTATTATTTATCGTTTATATTTTTTATATTTTCAACGTGAGCTCCGACATACTTTCCACGCGGGTTACTTTGGAATTCTCCTAAAATTTCTGGTTGCTCATATTTCGCGTACATTTTGGAACAAAATACTCTCGAACGAAGTTTAAAACTTAATAAAAATACTAGCATCATACAAAAGCTTGTAAAATTAAAAGTTCGGTACAATTGTGATGTATTCTGACGTCATATAACTTTGAATTTTACATTTTTTGTTAATTACTCAGTTTTTTTTAACTTTTCGGATTCTTCCATATGCATTTTCTTTTTATCTGCAAGTGTGTGTCAATGCAAACACGAAAGAATTTTACACCAAATGAACCTTCACGATATAAGTCATACATGTAATATTCTTAATAATAAATTTAAAACTACATAAAAATAAACAATATTTGTTTCACGAAAACAAAATCTATTATAACAATTATTCTAGAATTAACAAATATAAATTTGGAAGAAAAATTAATATGAAAAGTTAAATTTGTGCACGAAATATTATGAATCGGAAAGTACGTAGCTACATCAATATTCTCCGCAATATATTTTTTTGTGGATTGTACATTCAGAACCGACAAAAATATATTATACATGGGTTGAGTAATCAATAGTTTTGATGAAAGGAAATCTCTAACAAATGAAAACGACATAAACAGATCCACAAGCACATATTATAGATAATTAGTATATGCGCAGTTATAAAAATCGACCTGGTCGACGCTTTTTCGAAATATCTTTATTCAAAAATAAATAATTTACTTCGTACTTTTTGACACATTTATTGCATTTTAAAATTTTTAGAACAAACTGACAGACCGACAAAATAAAGAAACAGATTTCCACTTAAACAACGTTCTGCTCGATTATCAGAACAAAACAATCCTACGTTGATTCTGATTTTTTTTAAAAACAAAAACTTCCCAAACTTTATTTTTGTCATTACAATCTCCTTCATCTTCATCTAAAGACGCTGCTTAACGTGCTGGTAATCACCAGATTGCTCTAATCCACATGTGCTCCATTCTTGTAGATGTGGTACTTCAAAGAAATTCCTCTCCGTCTTCGCCGAAACCCTAGACACTAACAGCCATAATCGATAATCATTTTTATTCTCAAACTTATAAATTAGAGTTTACACAGAGCTGGTTAATGTGCTACACCATGGTATCGTACAAATTTTACCTTATTTAGTCCGATATTATCGTATAAAAACTATCTTATATCCTGGGACTTAGAAACTACAAACGCCTGTTAGTTTGTTGCCTTCCGTCAATAATTTACTATTTATTTTTATTAAATTTTGCTTTTCTAGGATTAATTTGTGATCTTGGTCGTCAATTACGTTTTTAATTCGATTTAACGTGCCCGCTTTAGCTTGAAAACTTTTGCTTTTGGTAGAACATTCACGTAATTAATGTCGTTTGTTTACCAATTTGTTTGGAAATCTCTAGAAGACATGTTTATTGATTGATTCCGTTTATTTTATTATTTACGCTTTGTTAAAGATGCGATATTTTTGCCTTTTTTGAAATAAAATTAGCACAAAATTAGTACAATTTATTCACAAATTTTTTCGTTTCACAATTATGTGGACGGTATGTACGTACGTTCTGATTAAAAAAAAATTCTCTTACTGAATTCAAATAGTCGTCGCCAAGCTCTCCAAGTGTAAAGATTTGCGTGTAGCACGTTGTTGTTGGAAAATTTTCAATGTATTCTTATTGTAGTGTATTTAGGTGAATCGTTGACCTTAGTTGGCTTGTTGCGATTATTAACGTAACAAATGTAAAATCATAAACAATATTTTCTTTTGTGTGTTCTAGTATTATTAACCGTTTTGTAAATTAGGAATCACATGATCGGCAAGAAATAATTGTAGATTCTTGTAACAAACTTTATTACTGAGGTTTAGATTGTAGGATTATCATTTTCTTTTGTTATGTAAATGTTACAAATGCAATAAACCATATTAATTTTTGTATTAAGAAGCCTTTTTTAATATGTAATTAGTGGTGTTTGCGTGCATTTTGATAATTTTACAGGATTATTAAGTACTTTTGACAAGGTAGGTCTTAGAAAGTGCCCCTTTTGGTCAGAGACCAGAAGTATTTTACCACGTCATCTTCGTTTGACACCGACTGAATACCGGCAAATTTCTTACTGTATGACGACCCAACAATCTTCTGACACGACCCAAGTAAATTTACGAAAGCAGATTTTTCTCGAACCACGCTCTTTCCCATCTGAACTACGCTCATCCCCCTGTTTATGTTGCGTTGTATTGGTTAGCGACTTTGTGCAAGTAACAAGTTATTAATTTCAGATTAGACGTGTCAAAGATTTTTAAGTCAATATGACTGGTAATTGAGATACTGACAGTAAATATAGTATTCCTATTACTGTTCTTTCTATTTCTTAAAATATAATTATGCGTTATCATTAGTGTCAAAACATCTTAGAGCATGTCTTCTTTTTGAAAGTTTTCACAGTGATAATAATGAGCAATTTTTCTTATATCTACTTTTTTATCTTACTTATATTTGGTGGCCGTACTTTGGGTTTCGTAGTCCTTCATCAGATTTATTTTCATAATATAAGACGGGTTTTTTTCTTTCTTTTTTTAATTGCGGTTTTTCTAGAGAAAATTAGATTTTTTAACATGTCATCCTCAGCTTAACGACATCCTCTTATCGATGCTTGCGATCTCTCTGTTTTTTCTTATTCGCTAGCAAGTAGGGTAATGGTACAGTGGAATATTTCTGCCATACTCGTTTGGTTGCAGTTCACCGTACACCTTTGTTTCATTTATTAATTTTTGAGCTACTTAGTCAAAATGGTTGCAATGTTTGGGGTTGGGTTGTCATTGGATTTTAGTTTTTATTTTACGTATTTTTATATTTTCAGAAGTTATGAGGGATCTTTGTTTTTAGAAGTAAATTATTTATACTGATTAATATATAAGATAATCTGTTAAAATATATATATATATATATATATATATTAATATGTCATACCTCAATGAATGCTGACGTGTCAAACCGTTATAGTACACTATTAATAAGCAATTAAAAATAAAAATTCCTGTGTTCAACATTAATACCAGAAATAAATAATTAATGACAAACTTTATGTACACAGTGTACTTATAACTACAGGTAAAGAAAAGTTAGTATTTACATATTTACACACTTTGACCAAACAAAAAATAAAATTCATAATAAAAATTATGAAAAATAGGTCACATTTACAAGCAAAAATTTAATACTATTACAGTTTTCGAAAAAAAAGTAATACATAAATTAATAAAGTTGCATATTATTTTGAATAGATGATATATCTTCATGTTAAAAAAAATTAAATTTTTCAAAAAAGTATTAAAACACTGAAAGTTTTACCAAAATTACATTAAAAACATCAAAGTTAATTATTACAATATCTAGTTTTGTAAAGAATACCATAAGGAGAAAAGCAAACTATAAATAGTATATTGAAAAACAAATGCCACGATCAGACTGCAGCACCAAGAAAATGCCTAAATGTGGGAAAAAATAGCTGTCACACAATGTTTACATTTTTGCTTTGCAGTTTAATGAATATCCTGATGTTGCAGATTATGTGCAAGTGTGAAAGTGTTTATCAGGACACGTATTTTGAAAACTGTTGACTAGTTTTTAGAAAGTACTCGCTATTAAATTATTGAGCAACCCTGACAGCCAAAGTTTTACCTTTTGAGTTGTGAACTCTGTAAAAAGAAAAGCTACTTATACTAAACTCTTCACAATCATTTTCGAAGACTTTAGAGGTTTAGATTATTAAATCCAAAATAAATTTGTTTGTTTGTGCCTTATCACGTATTTGACTTCTGGTATTGTGTTGAAAAGATATGATAAGGATGTTACCATGGTTATAGATGATTGTGATTAGTAATGCTCTTGTTGGTAAGGAGAAATTGTCTACATCAGACTTCAACGAAGAAACAGTCGAAAAACTTAGCATCTGAGATAGTTTTAAAATTAAGCGATCCAAATATGAACAAAGGTCACACATTAGTTACAGACAATTATTGTAGTTGGACAAAAATACTTACTTAATTGGAACTATAAGGAAATCAAGAAAATACCTGTTTCAATAAAATGATTAAAAGAAGGTTACAAAAAGAAAAACATTTTAGGTTTATTTAGAAAACAACAATGAAATCGTTTCTGCTAAATGGAAAGATAAACGCGAAGTTTATTTTTTATCAACAAAGAATAATTTGAACCTAAAAAAGTAAAATTCAACGATGACACTTGAGACAGTAATCAGAAACAATGCATACAAGACAGAAAGCGATCTTTCCGATCAGTATTTGAATTATGCATTTGTGATACGCAAATCTGTTAAATGGTATCATAAAGTATTATGGAATCAATAATTGGAACAGCTATTGTGAATGCTCACACTTCTATACAAAGAAAAACATCAGTATAAATCAATTCAGAGAGCATTTGGTAGAAGAGATGCTCGGAGTACAAAAGAATAAGGTGCTAACAGAAACATGGCATGTTTTGGAAAAAATAAGAAAGTAAATAAGAGAAATAAGAAGATCTGAAAAAGATGTACTTTATGTTACCAAAAGATTTGTACGGAAAAAGGTTGCTGCAGATGATTTCTCTTTATCAGCTCTTTTTGATCCACTCCTAGACATAAGCTTCCCCTTGTTTTTTTTTCCATTCTGATCTATCACATTATACATGTTGCCACCTTTTCCCTACTTTTTCTTTCACGTTGGCTATCCATCGTCTTTGGGGGCATAAAACTTCTCTTTTATGTGTTCTAAGCCGCCAGTTTATTACATGTTTTGTCCATTTCATATCGTCTTGTCTGGCGACATGACCCACCTAGCTTCATTTCAGAGTGACTATTCTTTTCATCACATCCTCTGCCCTTGTCTTTTCTCTTATCTCATCGTTTCTGATGTGGTCTCTAAAATTTATGTCTATCATAGTTCTTTCTATTGCTCTCTGTGTTATTCTAATTTTTTCGCTGATTTAATTTTCAATGCCATTGTTTCCATTCCATAAGTGAAAACAGGATGTATGCAGGTGTTGAAGGCTTTCGAGTTTAGGTTTATTGAAATGTAGTTGTTTTTGATGACTGAAGTTAGTCTTCCAACAGCGTTTCAGCAAATAACATCGTTTTCTTTGTTAATACCTCATAGACGTTTTATTTGAGTATTGGATGCAGTCCTATTTTATCATAACACCGACAAAGTTAATACACATTAAAATCAAAATCACTGGGTAGCTTTATGTTTGACTTTAAATATATCGTAAAATTTTTTAAGGCTTTAACGTTACGAAGGAAGAATACCTTACTTTAAAATAATCTATTGAAAAATCGAAAAATTTTGCTAAAATGACAATTCCGCTAGTAGTGTGATTTTGGGAGAGATCATAAAATTGCTTGCCCCTGTCGTACGCCTCTGGTAACATCCATAAACCTCTTTTTAACATAATTTAGTAGGGTGTGTACAGTTACTGCTACTTATGACAAGGATACGTCAAATTGTTTTAAAGTACTGAGTACAAAGAGTTTTTAAATTGTCAAATAAAACATCCTGTAACTCAGTAACGAGCCACATTTATCTAAATGATTTGGGTTAAATCCTAATATTACACTAAATAGAATATTTTTAATTATTTATGATTCACCCTGTTTAAAGCACAGACTTACTATTGAAAATTTGTAACAGATTCTTCCTAACTTACAAAATGCTTAATATAGCTTCTTTGGTTCGCGGTTCAATCGGAATAATTGTAAGTAAATAAAATTACTAAAAAGCTATTACTATGTACTTTCACTATAAGAATAACGGAGAAACAGATAATCAGGACAGAGAATACACAATATTCCTGTTCTTCAGATTAGTAAGCCATAATACAGCTTCGTCCGTTAAATTATCAATGTTTACAAACCCTCCTTTAAACTTTGTTAATTTACAATCTACCACAATATATGCAACGGTCTCTGGTTTGTTTCCACACTCACAACTTGGATTAAAAATTTCACCCCATTTAAACAAATAGAGTTCCATTTTGAATGGCCTGTTCTTATGCGATTTGCTTTTGACCAAAATTTGCTTTTTTGATCAAAACCCAGGACTTCTATTGTTGGATTATCTATGAGATGTTAATTGAAAACATCGACTTCAGACCATAATTTTTTCCACTCTTCAACTTTAGAAAAAGTCGTAGTTAAGTAGTCTTGCAACCATACAGGACGTCAATATTCAAGTCTTTTAGCTGGTGGGTTCTCAATGTCATTTCCAAATTGGTAAGTTTTGTTAAGTTGGCATTTATCCCATTCTCGTTTTTCGTAGCTTTTCGTAGTGTTTGATGGGGTAATATTACAAAGAACAGTCCATCGAGAGGAGTAGATTTAATGGTTCTACTAATTACACGCATATTGTAATTCAACTGGGCATCTATTATCTAGGTTATTTTTTGACGTATAAATTACAATAAACTATTTAAAATTTACTATTTAAACAACTATCGCAGTAAATGGTTTTTATTCAACAAAATGGGACAGTTTAGATTCTTTTTACCGCATCAGAAAATACAATAATCACTTATCACAATCACTATAGTTCATTCCAGCTAAGAGTAAAGCAAAGGAAGGTATCAGGCAAGTTTGCCTTTTGTGTTGATTGGTTAAAACAAGGTGCAGGTTTACACCGTTTAAAACACGTGCATCATTTGACATTGACATTTATATTTTGTCGTTGGTTTACCGTGTATTATTTTCAATTCCTTTTCTAATATTCGTTACGTTTGTTAAATAATAGTTCTTGTCAGAACTCCCTTCTTTGCTTTTATTACTGTACAGGTACGTCGGTTTACATTAATTGCTTATAGGTTAAATAAACGTAATTATTATTTTAACAACCAATTTCAATGGAGGAGTTACAATCCTTTAGAAACCTGTGTGGCAAGATTATACACAGTGGTCAGAAGTTGATGGCGTATAACTTAAATGTAAAGTATATTGCACAAAACCTGAGTAAAACTGTTTCTGTGAAACATATTGCTATGGATACAGGTGTTGGGTAAATACAGTGTGGAATTTAATAAAAGAAATTGAGGTTTCTGGTATTGCACGTTCACCAAAGAAAAATAGAAAATGCATAACACTCTTTGAGAAACTTGATGATTCTGAAAAAATTGGAATTCGAAGATATGTGCATTCATTCTATTTTTGGAACAAATTGCCAATGTATTAAATATTTTAGCCGTCGTTAATGGTGGTGATTCATTACCAAAGTATCAAAGATCAAGAAAATCCGTTTTAATTGAAAAACCTGCAATCGTTCTTTGGCACAGAAAATACTTAACTGCAATAAAACAATATTTTGAGCAAGGGAGAGAAATACATTACACTGATGAAACGTGGGTCAATGCAGGACATGTGAAAAGTAAAGTTTGGCACGATACTACAGTTAAAACTGCGAGACAGGCATTAATTGAAGAAGTTTCTAGTGGCGTGAAGGATCCATCAGGCAAAGGAAAACGAATTATAATCGCACATATTGGTAGCAACTCTGGATTTGTTGATGGAGGCTTATTGAACTTTGAATCAAAGAAAACTTGTAAGATATGTAACATCAATACATTGTGTTTTTATAACTTTTTATATTTAGTAGGCGATTGCCACGAAGACATGAATGGTAATGTGTTTAAAGGGTGGCTGGAAGGTGTACTGCCTGCTTTAAAAGCAAATTCTGTAATCGTTATGGATAATGCCCCGTACCATAGTGTAAAAGCAGAAAGAACGCCAACACAAAATTGGAAGAAATCTACTAGCTTCATAGTAAGCACATTCCGATTGAAGAACATTTATTAAAATTACAATTGTTGGAATTAGCTAAACAACCTTATGTCATCGATGAAATGTTCAATAGTAATGGAAAAACCATATTACGCCTTCCGCCGTACCACTGCAATTTAAATCCCATCGAACTGATATGGGCACAAGTAAAAAAATATGTAGCTGCTAACAACACAACATATAAACTTGCTGATGTGAAAGCGTTGCTAAATCAAGGTATTTCTACAATAACCGCAGAGAGATGGGAAGGTTGCATTCAACACATAATGTGGGATTTAGACAATATAGTGGAGGAAATGGTAGAAAAAATTGTCATCAATTTAGGAGAGGAAAGTTCCAGCAAAGAGTTTACTAACAACGATTTAACAGACGACGATATGGATGTTGATATCGTACCCATTTAAATATTTTAAATGCTTTCTAATGAAGTGTCGAGACTTTATATAATATAGTAATTTTTCTTATTCAGTGAATCTTGTACATAAAAACTAAAATAAATATATTTTCACCTTTGTGCAGTTTCTTAGTAGTGCGTTACATGTGTAGGATTAATTTATAATACCATAGTTATGATAAATTGATTGAATATTGATGTACATAATAATTGCCACCTAAACACAGCGACGAAATAGAATGGTCTACAAATCTATAAATTTCAATTTGAAATTTCCCACCTTTTAAATCAATATTTAAGCTGTGTGCATTCACTTTTCATCGAAGCGCCCTCTATTTTACTTTCATTTGGAATATACTATGGTAGATATTCCCACAAAATAATGACAGACACGATACTACTTGCATTTAGTATAAATATATTGAAATGTGGCGACATTCCATATTTAATTTTAATTGCAGTCAATTCTGTTGAACTACATTTGTTTAAGATTAAAGCATAAACAAAGGGCTACGCACACTTCTTATGTGTTTCGTAAGACCACTCAAATTTTGATTTTTATATATATATCAATCGATGGGTCTTGAATTAACGAATATTTCATATCCTTGCGTCAAATCTGTATCTGCACTACTTGATACTGTACACATCAATCCCCCTAGTCATGACACATAAAATTGACTTTTGTTTCAGACTTAATGGCTTTGGTCTCTCCGAAATTTAACCATTCTTACTTGGAGGTTTTCGCAGTCTGCAAGATTTGAACAATATTCTTCCGACAACAGCGTCGATTTTGTTGTACTACCATTGTTGCGTTAACCAGGTTTTTAAGGGTAAAAATTTATTTACAAATAAGCTTCGAAACATCAATTATGGATTGAATTTTGACCTCGTTTAGGAAACAATGATAATGTGGATGAGCAGCCGGAAAAAGAAAAAAAAATACATGGTTATTTTGCACTTGCAAATCAGGTTCAAGAATTGTAGGTTTTTTTGCACATACGGGGTGACCCATTAGTGCGAGGAAAGTGGATATCGCAAAAAATATTGGGGTTAGAAAAAAACTTTTGCAATTAAAGTAGTGGAAATCAATAAGCTGCACATTTTAAAAATTTTCGTTTATACAAGGTGTTCCATAAAAGTGCGACATACCAAAGTTATGTTTTTTTAAATAGAACCACCTATTTTTTATTAGAAATTTAAATTCCTTGAGAAATTCTAATGTAATTTTATGCAATATACATAGTGTTTAAAATGGAGGGTTTTTGAATTATTTCACTTTTTTCAGAAAAACTTTTCGAAAAAATTAAATAACCCAGTCCTGAAATTTATCCGTCCGCGATTTTGTAGCGTTAATATGCATTACATGTGCTAACTAGTTAGTTCACCTTTCTAACCTTGCTAAGTTTTGAGTAATTAATTAATTAAATTGAACTCCCTAAATTCATGGATAACTTGATTTTTATTCCTTTAATAATCGTTATATCGGACTTTGACGCACTAATGCCGCACCCTGTATATTCACAGTATTATTATTATATGTTTCTATCGCATTTGATCATCTCTCTCTCTCACTCATGATAAGCCCGTTTGAATTTCCTAATGTTTCAATGTTCATAACTAATTTATTTAGAGTTTTGACGCAATGATATGAAATATTCGTTAATTCAAGACGCATCGATTAAATATCAAAAAATCAAAATTTGAATGATCCTCCAAAATGAATAAGAAGTGTGCGTAGTCCTTTATGAAAAAGTCTTAAAAATTAAAAAAAGTTTTAGTAAAAATCAAGTTTGTTTTGAATTTTTTTAATATCGTAGGTATTTTATATCATATTCAATTTTGTAGAGTTTAAATTATTCCTTTAGCTGATAACAATACTTTTGGTAATTTTTTTCAAAGTCTAAGAATTTATTTTTGAATTTTTTTGTAATACGCTGAAGTAGCTATACAACCCTTAACAGTAAAAGCTATTTGTGGTATGTGCTTTTATATACATACAGGGTTTCTATAAATAATTGTCTCGTCAGGTAAAAAATGCAACTTTGCCGCTTATACTAATAGTGAATTAATTTATGACTAATGTTATCATCTGTCATTTATTTCATCGTTCCGTTGTAATTATTATACGTAGTTGTAATTGTGTTCTTCGTCGTTTATTGTTAATTTTATACATTTAATTGCCAACTTGATGAGACAATCATTTATAGAAACCCTGAATAACTGAGTGAAAATAAGCAAAGGCAGTTTTTAATAATGTGTATTAAATTGTAAATAAAATTAGCTTCAAATTATAACGAAACTAAGCCATAAATTATTATTAAGCTGTAGTTAAAGTAATTAAAAAAAGAATTTTATTTACAAAGTAAAACAACGTAAATTATATTACGTTGCCGAAAAATACAAAAATGTGGCAAGAAAAAAATTAAAAATGCTACGTACTTGAACTTACTTGTCAACGGAAATCCGGTTGACGATCTAGGCCGCAAAATCATAACTGATGGTATGCATTTTCGACAACAAGGTATGGTACTTAAAGCCTGTAAAAATCCGGTGCGAAATCTAGAATTCATGTAGCAGTAAATGATGGGATTGTAGCAAGCATGAGACATCGCTAACCAATGGCATGCAAACCACAAGTAAGGTTTTAATTCGTCGCTTATACTTTCGGCGGTAACCTGAAGATGCAAATTAAATAAACTTTTACTTAAACAAAAAAACTTTTCTTCTTACCCAGAGGATGTTTAACGGAAGCCAACATAAAGTAAAGACGAAAACAACGGTAACCATCATTTTGATCATCTGTAACAAAGTATATTTCTTAGTTTTAGAGATACGACCGATCAATTACAATTTTTCAAACTGTTTAATATAGATAAAGGAATAAAACGCTGCTTTTAAAGGATTAAAATAAAAAATTACTTTTCTAAATAGATTCTTTACATTTCCGTCTACATAATTCCATTTGTTTTTATAACCTACTTTACTAAACATCTACATTGAAATGTAATTTAGATTTTTCAAGTGAAAAAAGTAAAAACAAACCTTTGAATAATGTAAATTTACCATTCAATATTTAGATATTGAAAGTACATTATGGTGGTGCGCAGATAATTAAACTTAAATAGAATTTGCGACCCACATTATATCAACTGCTAGTTGTAATGGTGTATTCATAACTAAATAAGAAATTATAATAATTATACAAAAAATTTAAAATATGTTTATTATGATTGTGGCAGATGTATATATACATATATACACGATTTCACCCTAGTTATAGGTGTGGACTCTTGATCGATTTTCACTGATGATTCCCAATAAAGGGTAACACTGCATATGTAGGTGTTTATAATTGATTTGCAATTATCAATTGCTACCGCTAATACGAGTTTACGATCTGGGAACTCCACACATCAATAAGTCTGACTTGGTAATTGATCTCTTTCATCTTTAAATATTTAAGTATCTTCCTCTTGCTAATCGCAAATTTTGAAAACCTTTCACAGCAAGAGCTGTCATAGAGTCAGTCACTTTTACAAATTTCTGGACATTGACCAAATTAAATTAAATAAATTCACCCTGATGCAATTTTTCGGTATACTCAAGTCAGTTAGGAGTTGCTGGAAAATTAACTTTTATTTACGATTCCATCAATTAAAGTCTATTCAAGAAAACGTTCCCGAAACGTTGTTTCTAATATGGAATGTTAAGATTAACTTAAATGTTTTCAAATTATGAAATTCAAGTGCACTTTTTCGTTATAAACAAACAATATTACAAAATTTGAATTTTTAATCTACCATGATTTCGAAGCAAATCCGTTTTATTTTTGAGATTATTACATAAAAAAAACTACCAACACGAAAAATTCAAAAATTTTTTTTTTGTGTTTTTGGTAGTATAATTTTTTTTTAATCTTGAAAATGAAACGGGTTTGCTTCGAAACCATGGTAGATTAATAAATTCAAATTTTATAATTTTGTTTCTTTATAAGGAAAGGTGCACTCGAATTTCATAATTTGAATAATTTACTTATGAACTAGAACATCGAATTTTTTTTAAATGTTTTTCTTCATCCCATCTCCAATAAGAAAGACAATATCTTCTCAGGAAATAAGCAAAATTCAGGAGAAATAAAATTCTATTATTATTCTTACACCTCATCAAGACATCTATCTTCTCACTGAGAGCAGAATTAATATTTTTCTTGTTTCCATCTTCTTACATGAACACACTGAAAAGAATTGTAGGTAAGTTGCCTCAAAAACTTTTTATAATATGTATACTCTATAAGAGCCCTTCTAGGTAGAGGTGGGAAGAATACACTACTCGGTAGGTTGTAATCTCAGACGTTTTGCCCACCGTGTGTAGGTTGCCACTTCCACCCAAAAGGGTTCATATAGAGTATACAATATATTAAAAGAGTTGCTTCAATTTGAGAAAATTTATGTTAAAATGACAATCTTTTAGATTATTACGACAACCATTCAAGTACTGCGCATAAGTTACTCAATCTAGACACATTACCTATTTAAAACCTTTAATATTAATTAGAGATGGATGCTGCTATGAGATTGAAAATCCGGCGTAATTTCCACGGAGGTAAATTATAGCCCGTTGTCGCATATAATGGTGCTCATAAATCCTTACCGGCCGAACACGTCGTTTTCTAACTTCCGGTTGATGGTGGCTGCAGTAAAGTAAACACTAATAGGCATTGGCACCGTGTATTTTGGGGAATAATTATCTGCATTTTAGAGACGGGATTGCTTCAATACCCTCTGGGTTTGTGTTGACTTTATTTTGACTGCAATGGATGATGCGTAAGCCGACTTCTTGCTGCTCTCCCCGGTTTATTTCACTTCAAGTTTGACAGCGTGACGTTTCATTCCACAGAGGCAAATTTTAGTCAGTCGTCGCTTACAATGGCGCGGAGAAATCCCCACTGGCCGAAGATGTTGTTCTATAATAACCTTTGTTTGATGATGGCTGTACTAGCGTGAGCCAGTGCCTTTGTCTTTGTGTAGAGGCGCATGATGTCAATAGATATAAACTCCTAGGTTGTGTGGGGGGTCTTGGAATTACAATAGCGTTTTGAATCATAATAATTGCTCAAATCCAACACGCTTGTACACATATTTACGAGTGTCAGATTTTAATTTGGGTCAACAGAGCAGTGAGTGTAGATAGCTCGTGGGAAAGAAGTGCCCGGCTGTGGAGTGTACAATACCCAGGGAGGTGATCGGGTAGTACGTTGGAGGTATCCTGGCAGTGTTTTACGTTGAGCAAATATTCTTCTAACAATGCCCACCTGGAAATTTGGTTTTATAATGCTTAACTAGGTGTTTACAATGTAAATTGATGAGAATTTGAAAAAAGGTGGTATTTGTTTATGACCCGCGTTACCGTGAGATACTCTTGCTCTTGCGCGTTATGATGTACTATGATGTAGGATCCTGGTTGCAATTTTCTTTCGTATATTGAGTTGATACTGGGTGTCGACAGTCGTTATTGAGCTTTTTAACCCGATGTGGCACTTGTCCGTCGACAAACTTAAGTAGTGTTGTCCCATTATTAATCACAAGTGCTGGAGGTGTTTGTCCCAGTTATTCAAATACACGTCAATAACGTCACAGTTTACCAGTACGAATCGCCTTAAATAGACAGAAAATATGTCTTGATCCATTAACTATTTGAAAGTAGCCAGCGAGTTCTTCAGATTAAATGACATAACTTAATACGCCGCTCCGCCACAGTTGGCGAAAGCGTAGAAATACGTGGTTGTCCGAGGACGCTAAGCGTTTTGTTGATGATTGGAAGATTAGGGCTTTCTTTTTTGAAACCATTGTTAATCTTATTAAAGTCGATAAGTTATTAAAGTTGTTAAAAGGTGACGGGTGGAATGAAATCTACCACGGCCAGGAAATGATCTCCCACTTTAAACTTGTGACGTTTTTTCCCCATCTATCTATTTTTTTTATGAATTTTGGCTTAATAAATTTCGGTTTTGTTACTTGCTGGTAAATCTACCTTTCTTCTTGCTTAGAATCCGTTTTTTAGAACATCCGTTTATTTTATTACAATAGATAGCCTGTAAATCGCCTTTCTTTTTGCAGATAATGCATTATTCCACTTCTGCAATTATTATTAGTTTCTAGTGACTCCGAGAAGGTATACACGCGGTTTTATTATTACTGAAAGTTACTTCTTTTATTAAATAAAACTGTCCAACTATTTAATTACTTGTAGGTTGATGAATTCCTTTATTGTATTATTGTAATAAGTACATCATTATTGTGCTCACTGTCGGAAGCCGCAAGTCAAACAAATTTTTTATTTCTGCAAGCGCCATTTAGGTATCTTTTTAGAAAGTTCTACCGAAGCAACTATCCATTAAATAACTAGAGGCCAAACTAGTCGATGAGTTGTGTTTCATCTATGGGGTTGCCAAACGACAGAACCAATAGTATCCGCGTTTCTTATAATTTTAGAAACATTTTATCTGTAATACGATCTGTAATGTTCACATAATTTATTTACTAATTGTCTTATTATTACTTGTTTTAAATTTATGTGCTATATATTTTATCGTTAAATTATGTTTCTGTCGTTATCATTTTGTTTCTTGGTCCCTACTGCTGGCAACTACAATTATATGGTGGCGCCCCAACATCGTTAAAAAAACCGCCCACGATCCCTCACACATCCTGAATTTCTGAAAAAATCGGGAAATTATTCTTTGAAGTGACTACTTATGTTTCTCAATGATATTTATAATACAGGTAAGTTACCAACAGATTTAAAAAAATGTAAAATCGTGGCAATTTTAAAGAAAAATAAATCTTTTACAGACCCAACTTCTTATTGTCTAATAAGTTTGTTAAGTGTAATTTATAAGGTTTTGGAAAGATTGACTTTTCAAAGAATTAATCATTTAATAGAAGAGAAATTACCAATTGAACAAGCAGTATTTCGATCCGGTAGAAGTTGTTAGATTTCAGAAGAAACTTAAAACTGGAGTTGTCTTTTGTCACCTCTTTTTGGCGGAAAATTGTTTTTTTTTGTACGCACAAATGATTTTGGTTGGTAAAAGCTCTTTTGAATTGGAATAGACTATAGTTTTAAAGTATTTTATTTACGTCGCAATGCACGTGTGTTCATGGTCATATTTGTCGGAATATTGTTTTTGGTCATTTGATATTTTTAATTCAGTTGATGTAGAGAATAGCTTATCGTCACGTTCAAGCAATTAGGGTTTTGATGAAACGCCGATTTCAATAATTTTCACACTCGATTTCTTCGAATTTAAGCATCACATGTTTCATTTTGTTTTGCTATCTCAAAGGTTTCTTTGTTTGTTCCCTGAAAAAAGAGGTCAGTGGCGGTCGCCTTTATCAATTAAATGGAGATCTGTTTTGACTACTGAATAACATACGAATTGTACCCACGTTCGAAAATTCTGAGTAGTCGATTTTGTTTGTTATTTCTGAAAAACTGTTAGCGCAATAATTTTTGTATAGTTCTTTGTGTAAATAAAATAATAAGAGGGGAGACTCTCTTCCCTTACTTGATAATTGTTAATAGTTTTTAAGTTTAGTCTTTAAGCAGATTCACGATGAGTAAGATGTAGTTATTTGACATGTACCGAATAGCGCGGATTAAGGTTGTTTTTAATTAAATTAAAACAACCGCCTAAATACAATGGAGTGCCAAATTTTTGAGAACGCGAGTGAAAATTAAGCTATGTGTGTATCCGCAAAAAGACTTCTCGTTTCGTGGCCGTAAAAGAGAATAATGTTTAATTGATTTTGCAATCAAAATAACCGCCTTGCGGATGTTGAACATTCTCTTATGCACACGAAATTTTATTTAAGAAACATGCAATATAGTTATATTTATGTTAAACGAACCTTCGGATTAATATAAATGGTTCTTGGTGGATTATTCATCAATTAATGGTTCATCTTCCGCATTTTAGATTAGAAGAAAGAAAACCTCAACTGTAAGTACTCTATTCGTTTACTTTAGACACTTCGGCGAGTTAGTGACTTTTGTTATGTTTACGCGTATTGGAGTTAATTAGGTACCGTCTAGGTTAATTTTTTAGAGTTGTAGTAAATTTTGACAGTGGTATTTTTTGTATTAGTTTTAGGAACGCGGTGTAAAACCTTTCGTCACGCCCGGCACCGGGGTAGTTTGGCCGTTTTGGCATATTGTTTGTTCTATTTTGTTGATAAGCGTCGAAAAACATTGTAAAATTTTAGTTAATAGAAAACCGGTCGTACTTATGTTATTCTTTTGTTGCATCAAGTGTTTGCATTTCTCTCTTTTCTTTAGTGAACATTTGACATAATCAATTAAAAGATTAGGGTGGCGCTTGACAATCCTGACTGTGACTTGAATTAAGGACCTTTAGTCTTTGTAAAGGTAAGTGACAGACAATTCTAAATTCACCTCCTCCCGACGAGTTAGTTTGAGCATTCGTTGTGCTGCGTACTTGATCTTCAAGTTTCGTGGTGTAACACTTTTAGATTTAACTGATGCTAACAATATGTATGCTTTATATGTATTTATAGGTATGGTTTACTTTTTAAATTGTTTAATGTTATTCCTTGTTTTAAAATTATTTCTTTTATTGAAAATATGTTGTCTAATCGGAAGTTTAGAGTTTTTGTTGGAGATAAAAGCAGTAAATTTAGAGTTTTAAATAATGGTCTTCCACAGGGATCGGTTCTTGCACCTATTCTTTTTAATGTATATATTTTTAATCTTTCTTCTTTGCAATGTCAAAAATTTGTCTACGCCGATGATATGGGAATTTTATTCCAACATTCGAATTTTTTCGAAATTGAAAATAAACTATCTGATGATTTGCGTATTATGGAAAATTATTTAAAAAAATGGCGATATGAACTAATCTTAAAAAGACAGATGTTTTTTGTTTTCATTTAAGTAATAGTAAAAGTAAAAAATAATAATAATTCAAAGTTAAACCATAATTTTAACCCAGTTTATCTAGGAGTAACTATAGATACGTTTTTAATTTGCAAAGATTAATTAAAAAAAATCAAACAAAAAATGAAAACAAGAAATGATGTCATTCAAAAATTAGCTGGAACAACTTGGGGAGCAGATGCAAAGACACTTCGTACAGATGGATTGGCATTAGTTTATTCTACAGCAGAATATTGTGCTCCTGTCTGGTTGAATAGTTGTCATACAAAAAAATAGATGCCCAGTTGAATTGCACTATGCGTATAATTAGTGGAACCATTAAATCTACTCCTCTCAATTGGCTTCCTGTTCTTTGTAAATTACTCCATCGAACATTTGACGAAAAGCTACGTTAAAACGAAAATGGGATAAATGCCAACTTAACAAAAACTTACCAATTTGAAATGACATTGACAATCCTTCTGTTAAACGGCTTAAATCTCGAAGTCCTATTTAGTTGCAAGGTTACTTAAGTACGGCTTTTTCTGAAGTTGAAGAGAGAAAAAAATTATGGTCTGGAGTTGATGTTTTTAATAAACATCTCATTTATGATCTAACAATAGAAGTCCTGGGCTTTGATCAAAAAAGAAAAATTTGGTCATAAGTAAATCGCATAAGAACAGGCCATTCAAAATGCACCTCTATGTTGTTTAAACGAGGTGCGGTTTCTAATCCAAATTGTGATTGTGGAAACAAACCGGAAACTGTGGGTAAGGGTTGGCATGTTTAGGTTTTGGTGGTTTTTCTAAACCTTGAAGCAAATGCTTTGCCAAGACAAACCAATTCACTATTGCACACGGTTTTATCACCACACTATACAGGTTTTTCCTGATCTTTTGGGGCACCATACATACCACTTACATCATAATACAATATTTAAAATGTACCATAAAGTAAATAAATAACCGACAGTGAGATGGTGATTCGAAACGACCACAAACTTCTTTTAAAATACAGTTTCTATAATAACAATTTGTAACAAACTATAAAGTACAAACGCCCGTGACAGTAAGTGACTCTTTAGATGGACAATCCAAGCGTTGTAAGGGACTAAGGCGTGCGTCCTAAACTATATCTAAACGGATAAAGTTGTAGAAAGAACCGGAATTTAGGAGTAGTCAATTTTGAATTTGAATTCATACTCCGATTCTTGGTAGCCCATCTTCCGGTTGGTTGGTCTTTTGGTTCTAGGTCGTGGGTATTTTTACATCGTAATCGGTTCATAACGAATTAAAAACGGACAGGGTCTTCTAGGAGGTTTCTAGAAAAAGAAGGCAGTTTCTCTTGTTTCTCTAATCGTTCTGCAAAGAAGGATGACAGTTGTCTCATTGTATCATGCGAGTTCAGAAGGTTGTTGGACGCAATTGGAATTATTATCCGGTAGTGTTGCAAGTGGTAGGCCAGGTGCCTTTTATTGTATTTCTGATTATCGTTTTAATAGTTCTGTTTTTAATTAATTAATCATAAAAATTTCAAAACTATGATATATTATTTTTTACATACACCGACAACCTAAACAAATTTCAGCAAAAATTTGTTTATGCATGTTATGCATGTTATGCTATAAATTTGTTCGAAAAAGAAAAAAAAAAAACGAGGAATCTAAAAATGTCATATTGAAAGTGTTATCAAATAGTAGATACAGCCGTTAAAAAACTATTTAAATATTTTTTTTTTGTAAATTGCAAACAGTTGTTAAGTGCTCTTTTTTTTACTGAAGGACACTGTATTATGTATGATTTATTTTATAACATTTATACCATATCCAAGGATGTTTAATGTTCGACTTCAATTTCATTTCAAAGAACAATTTATGTAATATCTCAATCCGTGTTGAAATTTTTAATGAAATACGGCCACACTCTACAAGTCTTTAAATACAAGTCAACACAAACAAAGTTCTTGTACAAATTTGATGTAGGCGAATTTCTTAGAAATATTCTTCTTTTTTTATTTTTGTTCGAGCCACAACATAAAACGTTTATTTTTAATATTTTTCAAGAATCTAAATCTTGTGTTTGTTATGAATTTTTCATAAAATTAAATATACATACGCTTTAAAAGCAGAAAAATTGTTTTTATTATGGAAAATGACATATATACCTTTCGCAGAATGTAGTAAAATATCAATTTGTTTTATATAATCGTAAATTTCAATTTGGCGACTTTAAGAGCGTCTAGACGTCCTGCTTAGCACTAGGGCAGCGTCTCGTATAAAATTTTATCATACACATTTTGCGTTTTAATGTAATTGGTTTTCAGAATAAAGTATTAATGACCATAATATTAGTCAATAAAAATGTTGATGATGAATACTATTTAATTTCCTAGTTGAAATTTCTAAACAGTAATCAATACGGGACCCTGACACAACGTCAAATGGACACAACGCCGAATGTACACAACACCGAAACTTGGAAACAACGTCGAAACGAATAGTTGGACACATCGCCAAAACTGGACATAATGCCGATATTAGTAATTGGACATATCGTCGAATGTGGACACAACGCCGAAATCGGTAATTAGACATATCACCGAATGTGGACACAACGTCGAAAAGCAAAAACTGACGCCACAAGATCGGAAATCAGGTATTAAAGCCGAAGTTAAAAAGACGGCAGCCTATGTTGCAAAAATATTAACAATTACGAAAGGCTAAAATTTCTAATTGGACACATCGCCGAACGTAGACACAACGTCGAAACAAATAGTTGACCACATTGTCAAAACTGGACATAACGCCGAAATCGCCAGTTGACACAATGCCGAAAATGGATATAACGCCGAAATTAGTAATAACACATATCGTCGAATGTAGACACAACGTCGAAAAGCAAAAACTAACGTCAACATAGATCGGAAATAAGACGTCGAAGTTGAAATCTGAACAGTCTTTCTAATTGAATATGTGTATAGTTCAAATTCTATTGAAGAGTATTTTACAACACAAGAAATATGTTTACTATTTCTTGTAAATTGAAATTAATTACGAAAATTGTCATTGTTAAATTCCATCAATCATAAATTCCAAAATATTGATTAATCATAACTTTAGTGGAATCGTTTTCTTTTAATATTGAACAATAATGTCTTGAGGAATTGAATAATGTTTAATGGTAGGTACTATAGTTACCAAAGAAACGTATACTACGTCCTCCAGTAGTGCAAAAAGGGAAACATCTGGCATGTAAGTGAAGCAGTTTATAGTTTTCAGATTTTTTCTGGTGAATTATTTTCCTGTGGATAGTTTTACCTTGGATTTTTTCGTGGGTTTTTCTTGGGTTTTTCTTATGCTATTTTTCCGCTGACCGGTAAGAATGTTTCATTTTATTTCAGTATGTACTGTTGCGTTCTCGTTTCTATTTAATTTTATTTTATTAAGTATAATTTGTTAATATTATTTAAAAAAAATTTTTCGAAGCACGTTTTTTGACCGCTCATTCCTACCAACGATACGAAAAATTGTTCAATAACAAAAAGATTGTACTAAACTCTATACGACAACCAGTTTTCGTAGCTTTACGACAATTTTGAATTTGAATTTCGTAGCATCAACTTTAGGTTTACGGCACAACATTGGTAAAACAAACAGATACGAACATTTTTACTTTAAAAAAATGTAGATCCTACTTTTGTCTATTTAAATTTCCAAAGTTCATTTTTATCATTTATAGTTTCGTAGTAATTGTTATCACCACAAAACAAAATTGCGACTAAAAAATTAAAAAAAAAAAAAACTATAAACCTTCATTACGTTTAGAATTGAAATTTCGAAATTTACCAAGAGTATTAAAAAAAGGTAGGAAGTGTAAAGATCTAGCAGCTACTAATTTTTTTTTATTAGTTTAGGAATGAATGTACTTAAAAGACAACGACAAAATTCCTTTAGAGGATTATAACTTTTTTGTGACGAAGTATTTTAAGAAAACATTAAGAATAAAAAAAGTGAATTCTTCTCAAGGTCTACAATATATCACTAAATAGAAGTTCTAAAACTATTATTTCTATAAAAAAAATTAAAAAAGACTGAATTTTAAAACCGTACAACTCTTTTTGTTAAAAAAAAAAAACTATTGTAATCACCAAACGGTATAATCAGCCACCACCATATGTTTACCAAACTTTCAAATTTTATAATTATACGTCACATCGTATCCGAAATAATAATTTGGAACATACGAAAAATGTCAAAAATCGAAAAGTCGTGTTAAAACGCGAATAACTCAAGAGTGAAGGAAAACAAAAATTTTTTTTAAATTATATGCCATTCATTTTTTGGAGTTCTATAGGCAGAAAGCTGTGTTATGGCTTATTGATTTAAAGGACATATAACGTTTAACAATAATTTGTTTTTCTGTTTTAATTATCTGTTTTTCTATTATTTTGTTTCCTATTTCTTTGTCCTGCTATTTTTGTCATTGTCGTGCCTGGCACTTGGACCAGTGCATCATACATTGTCAATGCTGTTATGTTTTATGTTCTTATTTACCTTCTATTATGTTTACACACTTAATCAATATTATTACAAATAAATACCAAGGTGGGTTTTCAAAAAAACCATAACACAACTACAGCATTGCTCAAAATTACTAGCGAAATAGCAAGAAACATAAACAATAATGAGATAACATACTTAGTGTTGTTATACTACAGTAAAGCCTTCGACGTAGTTCATCGCACACTTTTACTTGCTAAATTGCATTATTATGGAATAGAAAATAGTGTACTTGAATGGTTCCACAGTTACTTAAATAACAGGATCCAAATTGTTAAATTTGACAACGACATATCTAACGAATCGTTAATCGAATATGGAGTACAGCTGAACTTCCTACAGTATTGCAACACCAGTGGAATATTCATATGTACGCAGATGATACACAAATTTACAAGTCATGCTTACCTCACCAAAAAGATCAACTTCTAGCTGAACTAAACAAAAATCTTCAACACATTCTAAATTGGTCAAAGAACAATGGACTTCGTGTAAACCCGCAAAAAACTGTAATGCTAAGCGTTGGTACTAGTGGCACAATTAAAAAAGTAAGTGAAGGTGTTAAAGACTGTATACTAGTAAATAAAAACTATTGACAAAAGTGATTACACACGAAATTTGGGGATCCATTTTGATAATCGGTTAACTTTTGATAAACATGTGATAAAAAGTGTAGTGAAGCTTATATGAAACTAAAATGTTTGTGGAAATTTAGGAGATCGTTATCAAAAGATGTAAAACGGAATTTGGTGAACGCTCTTGTACTGAGTCATGTGGACTATGGAAGCAGTGTATATTACAACTTTTAACAGTTGAAATGAAAAATAAACTGCAAATTTTACAAAAATTGTTGTATGCGCTTTTGTATAACATTAAAAGATACGAACATATTACGCCTCACTACAATGCACTCGTTTTTTTGAAAATAGAATACAGATTTATGTTTCTTTATGCCAAATTAATGTTTAAAATTTTAAATTCAAAAGAACCGCAATATCTTAACTCCTTATTAATTAGGAAACACACCATACATGATTTAGCTTTTACGGAATTTTAACACATTTAGTTTTTATGTTTTGCGCCACAACTGATTAATAAAAATATAGCTCTATTTAATCAAAACTTTACTGGCCTAAAATTTAATAAAAATTTCAAAAACATCTTACTAAATGCGCAAGCGTCTCAATGACAACAAAATTATCTTAAAGTATTAATAGATCTGTATAATTGAATATAGTTTTACATACATAAGGGAAAAGTGAAAAACGGCAATGGCGATATTTTATACCTACTGAATTAAATTTACTTTTAATTTACATTGTTTTTGTAAAATATTTAATTCAATAAACATTACTATTATTATTATTATTATTATTAAATACTCTGCCAAAACAAACCAATCCACAATTGCACACGGTTTTGTCAGCACACTATAAAAGATTATATTGATCTTCTGGGACACCATACATTACACTTACATAACAATAAAATAATGAAAAATAATGTACCATACAAAATTAAAACCAATCTAAACAATTCTTCTCTGGGGCATTTGATTCTCGTTTGTAAACTATTGGTGTAGGTACACACGGGCAAAAAAAGTTTAATGAATTTCTTATTGTAAAATAAATTTTGTTCAGAAGTTTGGTTATCATAGTTTTTTGTGGATTCGACTATTTTTAAAAGAATCTGGTAGTAGATTTTCATATCATCTTAATACATGAAATATACTTAATCTTAAAAACATTACACACATCATTCATGAAGATTGAAAATAGAAGTGGACCTAATACTGATCCCTGGGAAACACCCGAAGGAACTATGTGGGTACTACATCTGTATCCGGCAATCTGAACAAATTGACGACGATGACTCAAGTATTCAGTAAGAAGCGAAATAGTGTGCGTGGAAAATCCAAAAAATTCAAGAAATATGAACCGATGATCAAGTCTATCAAATACCTTACTAATATCAGTATATACGATGTCGACTTAAACCCCACAGTCTAGAGATCTTGCTATAAACTCCGTTATAACAGTAAGATTTGTGACCGTTGATCTTCCTTCTACAAAGCTATGCTGAGGGTGCGAAAGCCGATGAAAATTATGATTTTATACCAAATCGTAAAGTACAAACTAGAATAGTTTAGAGAAATTGCTCAACAGTGCAATCGGCCTATAGTTAGTGACGTATATTCTATCTTAAAAACGGGAACAATTCGAGCCGTCTTCCAGGCGTCCGAAAAACGAGAAGTTTAAGGACCAGATTAAACATGTGTAGGAGTGGATTTGACTCCCTGCTGAGAAAATACACTTCTTTTCTCTGTGGTAACATACTTAGGTATGCTCCAGTTATTGTGCTGGTTGTTAACCTAAAACCCTTTCAGATCTTTTTGAAGATTAACTTCCAACTTTCTAGTAAAATGCTTTTAACGTTACGAAGAAATAAAATTACAAAGAGAAGTTATTATACAAATATGAGTTGTAGTGTAAATTACAAATCCGAAACATGTTTAAGATAAACACGTAACTAAATTTTGAAAGTACCGAAACTAACATATAACGGATGTTCAAATAAAAAACGAGGCTGGATAGCTCTTGGAATTTTCTTTGACATTTTTATTGTTGTCTCTAAGTTTCGGCGATGTGTCCAATTACAAATTTTAGCAATTGTGCATCTTTAATATTTCTGTAAAATAGGCTGCCGTCGTTTTAACTTCGGCTTCGACGCCCCATTTCCGATCTTGTGCCGTCAGTTTTTGATTTTCGACGTTGTGTTCACATTGGACGATATGTCCAACTACTAATTTTGGCATTGTGTCCAGTTTCGTTTCGATGTTGTGTCCAAGTTTCGGTGTTGTGTCTAAGTTTCGGTGTTGTGTCCATTCGGCGTTATGCCCATTCGGCGTTGTGTCCTTGACCCATCAATACATTTAAAAAAACTGGATATTTTTAAATTGTAAATTAACAAATTATGATTTTCCTTTGAAGGATATTGAATGTATAATTAATAATGAACTTGTGCAAATTTCAATGATCACCGTAAAATGATTTATGAATAAATTATAAATTTTATTATTTGCGTTACCTGAAATTGTAACGTTTTTTTTATACAAATGCGGTTTCATTTTTGTAATTAATGAAAATAAGACTTGTTTAAACATTTCTTAAAATTACAATAAAATTGTAATTCGTAGGATTTCAAACTGTTAAGAATCAGATTTAACAAAAATCAATATTGTTATTATAATATTGAATTCATATTACATATAAAACGGTCTAGTGATAATTGCAAATTTACAAACAGCACCTACTAATTATGTTTCGCCTTATTGGTGCTCATCAACAAAAATCAATACAAAAATTTATATAGTTGAAAAATTTCATATACATATAATGTGTTAGACATTATACAAAAAGTATGTCTATTATTCATATTAACTAACTAATAATAAAATTAGTACAATGAAAAAGTATTTAAACGTTAAATAAGCTCGTATTAAAAAAGAACCAATTTACTTTATGTATAGTTGCACTCATTATCAATAAAACCTCAAACATAATCATAAAACCTAACAGTATATTTTAACAACGTTTCTTTTATACGCTATCATTACTTTTGACGGCGGTCTACAAAAGCAATTTCATATAACTGCAGTTTATAAAGCATATTATCACTTTAATATCTACTAAATACTGCAACAATCCTTTACATTTTTATGTTGTATTTACGTTGAAAAAAAAATAAACATTGCACACCGAGATTGTCATGTCAGTTTCTGAAATGTTTTTCAAACTCGAGTAAAGTTATTTTTGTGTTAAAGTAAAATTTTTGTTTCGTGTGCATACTTTTCATTTTTTTACGTCTTAAAAACGGTAAATACGTTTTTTAGTAGACAAATCCTTTCCTTTCATTATAATACGTTTTTGTTTATCATGAAAGAACAATGTTATGCATGAGTTCATTTTAGAAAACGTTATGTTCCATACTTTTAAAAGCTGTCGCTTTTAAAAATTTTATCTTAAAAATAGAGCTGGTAGATAATGAAAATTAATAGCGTATCATGAAGACTTTAAAGCACGAAGCAAGAGTTTTAAAGCACGATGGGAAGTTGCAAGTATAATCGTACAAGATGATATTTTATTGTTCACGTACCACTATTCTAGGTAAATAAGGTGTCCTCAACCTACAGCGTAAATCTTAAGTCCGGTAAAAAATAAAAAAATTGAAGAATCACGGAGTAGCAATTTTTAACGTAAAAGTTTTAACATCGACTCCAATATTAAGAACAACATAAAAAATAATTAGATTCGAGTACGCGACTACTTTTGACTTTCTAAATGTAGTGCTTCTTAGTAATAAATTACACATCACATAACATAAATAAATTATTGCTAGTTGACTTTAACCACTTGTTGAAACTGCATAAACTGGATTTAAGGGTAAGGCTCAAAACATTAAATACCGTAAAAGAACGTAGAAACTCCATTCTTTTTTAAAATTAACAAAAGAATTGAACCACACAATAAAAAAAGAAAATTAAATAAATAAAACTCACAGTGTAATTTAAAAAAAAAATAATTTACTCTACTGTTATTATTTTTCTTTCCCTCCTTCTAACCATCTTTTCTCTTATCTACCTCTTTCATCCACTTTATACCATTTCCTTTCCTTCCTAGTAAACTTTCTCTTCTCATTCCCTCCACTCTTAATTTCACACAATATTCTCTTAGATGTTTAATATTTTATAAATTATTTCTACACATTTTACATAATTTATCTTTTTCCAATACTTACTTTCTTTTCTTTATTACCTACTCTAAACCTAGCAATAATTTTTTTTTCTTGCATTGTCAGCCCTCCTGTTAAGTACCTTGGAATACCTACCGCTATTATATTCACGTAGCCCATAGTGTATCTTCCTTCTCTGTTTCTCATTCTTTTTTTTTGTATCTGATTATCCTTTGTCTTCTTCAGATTCATCTTCTTATACTTCTTAACCTTCTTACTTCTTCTATTGCGTAACCTCCTCTTCCATAATATGTTTTTCTTTCTTCTTCTCCGTGATTTATTTTTTCTAATTCTATCCCTTTTCCATATTCATATAAAATTTTACTATTTTTTTTATTCTCCATTTTTTCCTCAACTCGTATTGTTCTCTTTTTGCTCCTACTCCTACTGATTTTGTTAAACAAAATGTGAAACTAAAATAATCAATGCCATCTTGCACATGAACTATTATAATGTACGTTTATAAATAGATATAGCGTTGCCAAATCGTCGGACGCCAATGTGGCCGATTTTTGAATCAAGAAATATACACACAAACGATCACATCGCCGGCACACGGCGAATCTTAGAACTAACGAGTATAATGTTATATACATAGCAGTAAAAGTGGCATCGTTAGATTTTCTTCGGATTCCACTCTTACCGTAAGTTTAACATGGGATGATGCCACTCTATACTGTTTATATATATAAAAAGAATTTCCTCCGCATCTTCTCTCAAGTATTTCCGTAATCTCAAGATATTTTACCCTAAAAATAATTCACTATTTTTAGTTGTGCGGCTCAATGTCGTTTTGAAGTACACCTACTCAATACTGGAACTATAAATATCTAACAGGTTATTTGTCTTGGACGGCGAATATTATGTTTTCTAATGTGAATTGCATTATTCTTCAATTCAATTGGAAATCTTTTGAGTACGTGCGTTTACCTATTGCTTTGACAACAATTTTTCTTTTCTTTTGATGAAAATCTAAGACTGGCTTCCATTGCTACTAGGTTATATTATTTAATTGATTTTTTACATAAATCTGTGACTCTAGTCAATCAGAAAAAAATTTATAGATTACACCTTGCAATATGAAAATATGTCCTAAGGTTGCAGATACATCCCTTGGAATTTTTCTTCGTTATTTAATAAGCAACCTAGGAAAAAAATTGTTCATATTCCCTTATTTGTAGTAATATTAACATTTTATGTTATTAAAATAATATATAAAAAAATGTGTTTTTTTTAAGATGATTCAAAGTGCATCAACAACAAGGTTGTCTAAGTCTCACCTAAAAAATTGCATTGAGTATGCGAGAGACATTTGTTGAAATATTAAATATCTGAAGGGTAATTTGGATATTCCAGATTATTTGGGAGATAAATCATATAATAATAACCTTCAATATCCTCAACTATTTGCCGAATACTTTAGCTCTACTTATTAAAAACCATCATTTATAAATTGTCACATATCATCAATTCTAATTTCGATCAACTTAGTTCTGGAAGAATTGTTTAAGTTAAATGAGAAATTAACGATAGGTCCTAATAGTCTGCCAGGAAGACCATTTCGAGTAGGTCCGCAAACTTCTCGACTACCTTTGCCGGCTCACCTATGACCAGCAAAACAGGAGCTTTCAAATAATTCTTACATCCGAAGATCTTACAAACTGTCTTCTCGATCAGCGAAATCGGAAATTTGATGTTAATCGAGAACGCGTACTTACCCCAGGATGCTTTTTTGCTCCATAATATTATTCGCCGAGCCTCTGCTTTGGCGCGTTTAAACGAAATCGTGTTTTATGTCTCTTCAAAACGTTGAAGGCCTTTTTTTGAGAGATATCTCCTTGAATTCGTCATTCCACCTCCCGTAGTAATAACTTTCGGTATCGAAACGGCAATCGACGCCGCGTTCATAATATCAAAGAGTATCTAATATGTTGCGTCAGGAGAATTATATCATCGTCGATGTTATTTCCTATAGCAAAGAGCAAGTAGGTTTGATCTAAAAAGATCCCAATCTGCTGTACGGATATCCACCTTTCAGAAAAGAAGTATGTTCCATCCCATTGTGATTTAAAAGTGGTCGCTATCATACAGATTGTCGAAAGATTTTGGAACAAAACAAAAGATTAAGAGCTGAAAAATCGTTAGATCTAGTTTTTAAAAAGGCAGGTAAACCATTAGGAGTTACTAATAAATAAACTTTCTAGCAGTTGACCATAAGCGTTTGGCTTTTTCCAACCTTATAAAGGATTATGGGCATTGAAATCGTCAGTGAGCAAGTACGGATGTTGCAGCTGGGTAAGTATATTTTGTAGGTCATCGCGGGACCAATCAAGACTAGGTAGGTATATATTGCGTACACGCAGGGTAAATAGATGCGTGATTGTAATGCTTACTGCTTGTAGGTTGGTTTTACCACCGTGTGGTATTTTACAGGAACACCTAGCGTCGTTATTGCAACGCACTGTCGTGTGTCCAAAAGTTTGGCATTTAAAACACGAAATAGGTTTGGGGATGTATAAACGGTCAGATAGAGAATGGAATCCGCCCTTAACTTCTGTGGTACAGTCGGTTTGTTGAAGGTATTTTAATTCTTTGATCTGTTTTCATCGATCGAACAATTTAAAAAGTCCTTACGTGTAACCACGCCTTGGCTATCATTGAACTTTACATTTACAACGACTAGTCCAATCTTTTCAATTTTTTCCAACCTACTGGCTTTCTAATCATTTTAGATTCACCTATATATAGAAATATCTGTTTGTGTAACATAAACAGGCTTTCTTTGAAGAAATTCACTTCCTCCTTACATATAAACCAGAACCGTAGCAGAGCTCGCTTTTCTGAATTCGCATTAGCGTTTATAGAAAGACCCTTGTTTTTACCCAAATTTGAAGGGGTGGGTACCCGTTTGGATTTGTCCATTATTTTGCTCTAATGGATCCGAGCTATTTCACGTGCTGCTAGTAGCCATTTTTGCATTTTTAAGCTACTGCCAGCTATCCACCTTGAGAGAGCCCTGCGGTACCGTCAACCTGATGATGGTATAGTATCAAGGGAAGAGGATTTATACGACATTGGTCCCCTGGCACACTAAAGAACTCGGGACCCGGGTTTGCTAAGCCCGTACATGCTTACATGTAGACCCCCTAAGGGATAAAAAAAAATTATTTTCTATACAATGCTATTGACATATCTTGTGTTTCTGGCAAGACGCAACATAGAAATTTCACTATAGAAAAAAATTGAATTGATCCACAAATGCTATGAAATTTTCGTATTGACGTAACGTTACAATTAATTGTTATTGCGTGTTGTTTATTGTAATATTTTCTAATTTAATTTTTGAAAATGAGTGTATACAATCCCTAAGAAAGTTCAAATGGTTAAGTGGGTATACAGTGGTGAAAGCTATACAAACACTTTGTTCGCTGCACTTTTTCTGGATTGGCGAATTCCAGATAGTAGTACAGTGATGAGAGTAGTGCGACTATTTGAAGAAACTGCTGCTGTGTTACTCAACCCTAATATTAGCATTTGACAACTAAGTATCGACTGTGGTGTAAATAGGTGTCAAGTTTATAAAATTTAAAGAATGCATAAATATAGGTCATATCATTACCCACATCACCAGAAAATATTCAGAACCGATGCTGACAAAAAGCAAGAATTTTGTGAAACATCAATGGAGATATGCAATAATGATATGAATGTTATTAAGAATATTTGCTTCACCGATGAATGTTCATTCAATCTCAATAAAACACCAAACAACCAAAACTTTCGATATTGGAGCACTCAAACCCTCATTTGTTTGTACCAGCGCACACACAATACTTTTGTGGTATTAGCATGATGGGTGTCCAGCAACTAATACAAATCAAATAAAACTTTTAAAAGAAGCAATTCCTAGAACCTGGATTGGAAGAGGTGGGGATGTTACTTAGCCACCAAGATCACCAGACTTTCCCCCCAACGATTTTTTTTTTATGACCTTACATATATTTGAAGGTTTACACCGACAGACCCCATGACACAATTGAGTCTTTAAATGATAAAATTGTGGAAGTTTGCTTCAGTATACCAGCAAATGTGATTGCAAATGTGCAACTTCTATGACCGATTGGACACTGTTTAGCAGTAAATGGACAGCATTTCGAACAGTTCGCTTGTAATACCTATTAGCTTTCACTTCTGTATATCCACCAACAAATCGGTCCTTTTCAAGACCACTAACACATTTATAGAAAAGGATTTTTAATACCATTCAATTAAAACTTAAAACCACAATCACTTTCAATAAAAAAACGTATTTGAAATTACAACATTTTTTACAATTGTTCTTGGATGGTTTGAAAATAACAATTTTGTTTGTTGACTCTTGGATTCTAGTAAAACCTAAAATAGAAAATCATAAAAGAAATAGCAAATTAAATAATTTAAAGCACAAACCATTTCGTTCTCATTATTCATAAAATTAAAAACCTTGATCAAACACCTAAAAATCTTCATTAATCACATGAGTTTCAAATAATTGTTTATGATCAAGAAGCAAAAAATGTATAACACCGTTCAATTCTGGGTTATACTTTACTTTGCTGATACTGAATAAAGTCCTTAGAAGACATACTTCTGTTTATCTGTAGAGACAAACTACTCAATCCATACTGATTGAAATGTCTGTCTTACCCATAATACTAACAGTATTGACTTGAAATAAACTTTTAGCTTTAGAATACCTGCATATTTTTGCAAGATGCAAGTATTATGTCTAATAGTTTACACACAGGTCTACAATTCAAAAAAAAACAAAGGACTCATTTAACCTCAAATTTAATAAGAACAAGTTTTATGCAAAAGTATTTGGTTATGCTTATTTCAATAGCTATTATAAAATATGAACTGAGCATTGATTACAATTTTCGTAAAACCACAAAATACTAAACACTTATTTTTTACAAACTGAAAGAATAATATTTACATTTGAAG